>JANRMT010062806.1:80247427-80290431 GCA_026402145.1 Polypterus bichir lapradei
TGGATAATTATTCTTGCAACTTAATTTATTTCAGCCTGTTATATGTCTATAATCACATTCAAGGAGAGAAGAGCTTGGCCAAATAAAGGAAAGGCTTTGAAATTCTTGGAGCATTGCAGGAAACAGTGCTTATAGTCCTTTGACAGGCTGAAATAAATTAAGTTGCAAGAATAATTATCCAGCCATCTTGTCTGGATTTTTAAATTAGTATACGCCTGGCTGTTTCTTTAGTGGTACCTCTAGCCCTCCTCAAAATCCAATTAATTGTGTTCGCTTCATTGCCTTCTGTTCATATTTTTGCTTTTATGGGTATTTAACATTATCTTTCTTTTCCAGCATAGTCAATTCTCAGTTCTGACTCCTACTCATCTTCTTATCTTTATGGCCTCTCAAGCAGCAGTCACATCAGTTTGATTCTTGTGCACTTTAGATTTCTGTACTTTTGCTTCCATGCCTGAGATAGCCTATGGATATAGAAAATGCTTCTGTGCCACTGTCCAATTGAACAGGAGGAGAAAAAAAATCAGAGAATTCCCGTTGTGACTACAAAACATTTGTTTAATCCAAGAAATAAAACGTGGCACAAAGCAAACTCTGAACAACTCTGTCCATTTCTCTCTAAACTGCTATTCCTCTATTTACTGTATTGTACTTCGGTTAATAACAATTTAAATAATTAATTACATTTACATTGCACTTTTCTAGCCAATTAAAATACTTTACATAGTGAGTGGGGAGCCACTTCAACCACCACTAATATGTAACATTCACCTGGATGATGAGACAGCAGCCATTCTTGTGTCAGTACGCTCACCACACATAAGGGGACCATTAGTGTTAATAACATTAATCATTAACAAGTAAAACATGTTTTATTATAATCATTCTGTACAAAACAACTACACCGGCATCTAGTGAGATCATTAGAATTTTCAGTTATCCCATGACATGGCCATGCCACCCACTCCTCCTACTATGGTACCTTTTAACATTTTTTTTTCTTCTAATTTCAATTGATTAGTTATTTTTCCGTTTTACCCTGACTCTGACTCTGACTCTCAGACTTCACTATTACACCTCCTTTTGTTTAATGTATTTAGAATAGCTCTTTTTAATTTGGCTCATCCAGATGTGCCCATTTACTGTGGTTTGTGCTCCCAAGTGTCCTTAACAAGACAGCTTACCAACACCTTGGCTTTTCCCTCTCAGAGGCTGATGTCGGGAGACCACACTGAACATAAGCTTTGGTATGTCTGGCCATCACAGCCAGAGCAGAGGGCATGACACAGGCTGAAGGATTTCTTTTAATAATATACATTCTTTCATAAATTAGTACTACCATTGCCTTATCTTCTTTGTCCAATTCAGGGTTGATGTGGTACAGTAATTTGGACTAAATCTGAATCACCAATTAACATAACACAAGTGTTTTTTGGCATATTTCAAAAAGCCAACGTGCCTGAAGAAAATCTCACCAACAGTGCCTGGGCCAGGATTCAGAGCAGAGGAATGAAGCTGTGAGGCAGTGGTGATACCCACTGCACCACCACCTAATGTCATAAATGTCCAGTATAATTTAAGTCTTGCACAGTAGAACAGTGGTTATCGCTGCTGCCTCACAGCTCCAGTGATCTAGTCTGAATCATGTTACAGTTCATGTCTTCATTGAGAGTGGATATTCTTCCCATGGGCTTCTACACACATTCTAAAGAAATGCATGTCAAATTAAATTGGCCTGCAATGAGCACTGTGCCTATCTATATAACTATGCCCTGGGAAGTTATCCTGGGTTGGTATCAGCACCGTACCAAAAATGCAAAGCACCCTCCGGCAGGTGTTTTGTATCTTTGATGGAATGCCTCTGTAAAAATACATGAACTATAAACCTGGACGTTATATTTCTGACATGTTCGACCAAAAACACCAGAGGTTTAGTGTTCAGTCCAATGTATGGATTTGTAGTTTTCTCAATACCTGCTAGCAGAAGCCCAGATTGCATAGCTTACCTGGACTGAGAGGTCTGCTCATCTATGGCATCCACAGCACTCTCCACAGAATTCAGCAGTGACTGAATCTGATTGGCAGACTCTTTTAACAAGAAGCGTGTCACAAACTGGTCCACATTGGTGCCTCGCTCATAAACCTGGAAAACAAGTAACAACAACAGAGATTGGAAGCATTTGCCAATAACTTGAAAAAAGTACACGTTAGGCGATATACCCAAGGAATAAATATTACATAATATTTATTAATGAATAAAGCCATGCAAATGACCTTGAAAAATCTCGTAGCCCACAAAGGGAGGAAATGCCTGGGAAACCCAGAGAAGCCTGATAAGAGTCTTGGAGAGGCAGAAGACTATGGGTATTCCAAGTGAAAATGGCTACTCTGATCTAAGTGAATGTATTTTCTACTTTGCACATCATTAGAGCAGAATTTCTTAACTATAGAAGGTCAAACTTACAGCAATTGGCATGATTTTACAACTTTCAGTCACATAATGGCCCAGTAGGACACTAAGAAGAAGCTGGCCAGTCTGCATAATTCATGTGATTTGTTAGTCAAATATAATCCATCCATCTTTTAAACACACTTATCTAGAGCAGGGTGGTGGGGCAGCAGGAGCCTATTCCAGCATAAACTGGACGCAAGGTAGGAATAATGCCTGGACAGGATGCCAACCATCTGTGGGCAGGCGTACACACACACACACACACACACCCCCACACACACAAGGCCCAGTTTAGTATCACCAATCCACTTAACCTACATATCTGGACTGTGGAAGGAGACCAGATCATCTGGAGTAAATCCACATGGACAATGGGAGAACATGCAAGAGAGCAGCAGTACCACTTGTAAGAGCCATTTTCCTAGTTCTTTAAGATTCATGAATATTTTACTAGATGACAATGCATAATCTATGGGAGGTTCCTATAACCCCCGTAAATAGAATTGCATTGGTATATTCTTGCCATTTCTAACAGCTTTGAGTAAACAATATTCTTTAGTTAGTGACAGCCTTGCCATGAGTAAGGTGTGGAAGGCATAAGGTTTTAAACTGTGCCAACCGGCCTGCGGGCCTTTTGAGTGTGTGAAGTAAATATATAAGAAAACAGCACTTAATTAAGTGTTGAACTGTATGCTTAAGGCATACAGAAGAAGAAATTAAGAACCTTTAAGTACAGAAAGAAGAAATAAAGAACTTTTAAGTATAGAAATAACTAAAGTTTCTCAAGAAAGGCTAAGTTTATAGAAGATGCATTTTTTCTTTTTTTTGCCTTTTATTCTACATGTGTAACTATTTTTTCTTTTATTCTTGTGTGGATTATTTGCTTTTAACTTTCACTAAATATTTTAAAAACAAACTTTTGGACTTTGAGATTTCTTTCAGCACGCGTTTACCCGTACTTGACAACGCCTTACGTCTCGGCAGCTACACCACTCTTTAACTGTGCTGCCCCAGTCGAATATCGTGTTACACAAAACTTCAGAAATTAAAGTACAATTCAACATTTAATATCAAATGAATTTACATGAAAATGCAACATTCAATATTAAATAAATTTACACAAACATTCAAAAGAAGAACGTGAGGGCTGTCAATATCCCCTTCGCTTCATCAAAATGCCAAAGAATGTTCTAAATATAAAGGGTTAGAAAAGAAAAATGAAGAAGCATGTGGTGGTTCAGTAGTTTGCATGTTGAGCACATTGCAGTTCAAGTGATGTGAAACTGGCATTGACGTCTTATTGTTATTGGTTGTGTGACTAACTGTAGTTCAAATATCTTAAACGTAACATTTTTGAAAAAAAGTACCAAATGAAGAGTTAAAATCTCTGTTGAAGTCTCAAGGTAAAATCATTGGCTGCTTCAGACCGTGATGGAGAGAGCGTCTTGAACTTTGCTGATGAAGTGAAAGTGTCAGAGAAATGCTGAATCAATACAGTTAACAGATAATGAAGCTGTGAGGTTGGTTTTAGTGCGACATACTTGAAATAGCGAGTACATACAGGTATTTATGAAATCTGTGCTTACAGAATGATACTTATGTAATCCCATGCTTCTTTTATTCATTTCCAGATAAATCAATTTGCATATTTTTCTTCATTTTATGGTTAACTAACTTCAAGTAGCAGGATGGCACCTGACTAACTTGTATTGGGGATCTTTTTTGTTTTCAAGAGTGGCTGTCAGACGAGTAAAATACATAAGCTGATGAAATTCCCCTTAAGGTAAATTTGGAACAGTAAATTAAGTTACACGGGATGTTTCTTGGTTTTCAAAGGGAGATTTTGAAATGTCAAAAATTTGTATAGCTTGCTCTATTTGCAACATTTCAAGGAATATGGAACTTTTCCAGCAAATTTCCTTGAAGAATAAGTGTGATACTTCAACAAAACTGGTCTACTTGGAGCCATGTTGTTTCAAACAAACAGAAAGAAGGTCAGATAGACATACATGGTGACTATAGTAGCAGCATGGAGAAGGAATATGAGCAAATGCACTGTAGGTGGAAAACGGGCATCCCAGCCGGGAAGGAGGATGTGTTAAATGGAAGGACAGATAGGATGGCTGGTTGGACAAGGAAATAACTCTACACTCGTCCAGACTAATATGTTGGATGGAGAGTTAAGAGAGGTTCCATCCCCCATATGCCAAGTAGCAGTGGTCCTCGTATGGGAATCCAGCTGGAATTCCCACAAGGGTGCTTGAGAGATAGAGTGCGGAAGGGCAGCCCTGGGGATCGAGAGAGGGTGCTGTTGGGTGAGGCCCTCCCTACTTTCCTTATGACCCGTAAGTGCTCTCTGGAAGATGCGACATGGCACTGGAAGCATTCCTGGGTCTGGCATTAAAGGAAGCCCGCTGCTACACATGGACGAGTCAGAGTCAGAAGGGAGCAGGTGACATTTGGCAGAGGAGAGAAGGAGGAAGAATTGTGGTTTACTGTTATTCGTGGCTTATTACTAGAGAGGTGACTGTAGAAAGTGCATTGGTAGAATTAAAAACCTTTTATTGTATTTGTATAGTGTGTGCTGTATTACTGTGTCTGTGGTTTGGGCCTCTCCGGCACCCCCTTGTGGACATAACACACAAGACTGATATGGGGAACGCTAATCCTGTTTGGAAGGATTAAACATTTTGGTGATTAATGCAGCAAAATAAGACCAGGAATAAATCATCTAAAAAAACAGATTTTGCTAACAGCTATGGAGAAGGTACCCTGTCTTTTGGGTACAAAAATTTGAGACCTCTTCTTAATGGTGGTCATACTATAAGTTACTCTCTCTGTGTGACACTCAGTTAACTGAAGTGGGATTAATGCCATCTCAATCAGTCTATTTTTTATTCCCAGTACTTTGCTTATACATAAAACTTCCTTTAGTGTCAGTTGTGCCATCTGTTAGAATGAAAAATGCAATGTATTTTATTATTACATGCAAGTAATGCCTTGGAATGAGTATGTTGAAAGTGACTACATTGAGTGGGTATTCTGTGAGTAACACTGGTAGGTGTTCAGGGTTGATATCCTAGGCATTATGGATAGCAGTTACACTCTATTGGAAACAACACCCCAGGCACAGATATAATAGGGGGCCCATGGATAGCAGAAAAACAAGAAAATGTTATTTGGCTGATAAAATATTGACAAGGACACCCTTCACACTGTGCTTCCACCAAATGCTATCAAACATTGAGACTGGTGTCCAAAAAGCCTGTAAAGATGTCCTGTTTGTGCCACCATTTGTTAAAAGTTTTTGCTTTTTAATCCAAAGCCATCAAGTTTTTATTTTCTTTTATGTGTTTGAATGCTAAATCTCTCAGTAATGTCATTCCTTTCTTGGGCACTTCTCAATGTGCATTGCTTTTTTAATAGTGAAAGAGTGGAAATATGACGTGATGCACCTCAGTGTCTGGCAACACGTCAAGGAAGTAGACACAGGATGCCAGCTCTCATTGCAAATTACGGATGCATTCTGATTGTCCTCCATGCTCAATTGACAAGAGTTTGCTAGAAGAAGGTTCACCTCGTACTGAGAGAGAGAGAGACAGAGAGAAATGGCCAGGAGAGGTTCTGCAGATGCCAGTGTGGAGATGCAGGAAGTCACTAGGAGGCAGCATCCTCTGTATATATTGTAACGAGCACCAAGATGG
This sequence comes from Polypterus bichir lapradei, assembly GCA_026402145.1. Taxonomy (NCBI): domain Eukaryota; kingdom Metazoa; phylum Chordata; class Cladistia; order Polypteriformes; family Polypteridae; genus Polypterus; species Polypterus bichir. Next base: position 80,253,584 of record JANRMT010062806.1, read on the forward strand.
AAAGACCATGACACACACCAAATGAGAGTTAAGCCCAGTAACAGGCATGTTTATTGTGCAACAAATGATATACAGTAGTCTTCTAGAATAATCAAACTGTACTGTAAAAGCCTATAAGACACCCCATAAAAATAACAGTTACTTCCAGAGACAGGCTATTCCACTGACGCTGTCTTCCCAATCGTCATCCGGCATCTCAGGTGATGTCCCCTTTCCCCGTCTCCTCATTATCATCTGCAAGGCTGTATTTGTAATGCCTTGGGAGTCTCCACCTGCCTTCTGTAGCCTTCTTGGACTTGTAAGGTATAACGAGAAAGTTCAAGGGACTCCTGGGACACAGAGCTCAGCACACCTGTAAATACCCTGCTGTCAATTACCTGTTCAGCCCTGGCCCAGCTCTAGGGTGGCAATGCTTGCTATTACAATATTGTGGGTACCCTGAAAGGACATTTGGCAGGGGCAACAACACAGATGTGAAAAAGCAGACTGCCATACTGGAAGAGTGTAAAGTTTCACTAGAATGTCAATCCATCCATAAGTAGAGACACCTGGTGCTAGTAAGGCCAATCAGAAGACATGAGAGTTGGCAACATTTCTTGGCTTCTAGAGGGCATACAGTCACTGAAGAGAATCTAATAGGAAAAAGTCTGAAATAGCGAAAGCTGTCCTAATTTGGGGTGTTCATAAAAATTGCAATGATTTACTTCATGAGGTAGAAGGACATAATAAACAAGAATTGCCGCTCTAATATTTGAAACATTAAAATGTGTGCTTCAGTTTACATTTTTAAAGTCTAAACATTCTTGACAGTAACAGAAATATGTCATTTTTCACACTCTGGTAGGTCCATAGAGGGCTAGATCCCTAGTAAAGAATTAAAAATAACATCATATTCATAATCACTGACCTTAAAATAGTCTAAAATGACACCTCACATGGTTACATTTGAAATTTGTTACCTTCTGGGAGTGGCTCTTGCTGGGCTAGAGCTACTGGAAAAAAATCGAAGTATTATCAATTTCAATGATATGTAAGTTCCAAATACAGAAGCATAAAACCACACTCTAAATGCTTATGTTACCAATCCCAGTTTTGCAAAGTTTTGTGAACAGGAGTAAGTTTAACTACTTGTGTCTTGTTAGTGGGTGAACCCCTGGGGTCGGTTGATGTAGCATGCAAAGCTTCATGAATGCTAACGGCTCAAACGTGCTCCATGAAATGGTTTGTTAGCCATTTCTCTCTTTCACCTATGTAGATAGTTGGATACATCCTACACTGAATGCAGTGATTGAGATTTTTAGACTGGAAAGACGGCCAATGCTTCAAACTGAATTTGCCAGCCTGGGAGCATATTTGAGCTGCTAGGATCAAAGACTTTACAAAGCCTATTGTAGAACATTTCAAATCCCAAAATCATCCATCCACCCATTCAACCATTATCCAACCCACTATATCCTAACTACAGGGTCATGGGGGTCTGCTGGAGCCTATCCTAGCCAACACAGGGCGCAAGGCAGGAAACAAACCCCAGGCAGGGCGCCAGCACACCACAGATCCCAAAATCATAGCCATGCTAATCTTTCTGTGTTCTTTCACAGGTCTTCGCAGACACGTTTGAAAGAAAAGCAGAAGAAGCTGTTCATTCTCAGCCTGTCATCACATATTTTTTCAGGTATCAATTACTGAATAACTTTTTAATCTCTCCTGGCAGCTTTTTCTCATCTACTCTCACCTTTTATCCTTTCATCTGCCTTTGCTTTGCTCCCTCCTTCTCCTCCTTTATATGTTACCCACTTTTCCTATTCAGTGGCAAAGCAGATCAAGGATATACAGCCCAAACATCGAGACTTTAAACTACATTCCATTCCAGCAGGGAAATAACTGTTAACCTTTTTTCCCTTTGCTATAGAATATATATACATATACATATACATATATGGCATCATAAAATTCAAACTTGGTGTCTTTTGTTTCATTAATGTGCTTTCAATGCTTCTTTCTCATCTTGCCATAGGCAGCAAAGAGATTGTGTTTTTCATAAGTGTGTCAAGCAGCTATCAAAGTGATGAGGCCTTCAAGAACCTCCAAAGCTTTCATTCCCCTCACCCCTGTGAGGATTGATGAGCTTGTCAGAACAGCTCTGATAGCAAAGTGTGTCCTTGAAAGAACCTTGTAATCAAAAATCACATCTCTTCTGGGATTGGAAAATAGGGCAGCAGGAAACAAGGCTAATGCCTTTTAGGGTTCAGTTCACTTAGCAGACAAATCTCTAGTGATCACCTAACAGAGCAGATATGGCCAAGGTGAGAACAGAATGGAGTTTAGCAACTCATTCCGTTCGAGATTAGCAGATGGACCAATAGATAATATTTAGTACAGAGAATACATTTTTCAATGAACACACTCAATACTGAAGGTCTGATTGCTTAAGTTTATAAACCTGTCTTCACATTCGGAGAGAACTTCATAAAAAGGCCTACTCCCAATAGGCAATAAATTCAATTAAAGCCGACCAATAATCGATGATAAATGTCCAATATAAAGGACTACGGGAATAAGAACAGCTCTGTTACCAACATGGTATTGGTGGGTCTAAAGAAAATTACAATCAAAATTAAGGTCCACATTTTGTTTGGAATAACATGAAGCATGCCTTAAGATATCAGGTAAGGCTTTTTATGAGCAAATGAATGCTCAAATTCTAAGAGAACAGATCAACCCTCATTAGGAACTCCATATGAAATATAACATAACAGGTTCAGCCATTGGCAATAAAATAGGACATATAGGACATCAAAGTAACCATATGTTATTGGTTTTATTTTTAATAAATTCAAGCATTAGCCTTGATCTCAACCACTTTCAAGGCTTCACACGTAAATCCCTCAATACCAGTATCTTCATCAGCCTGTCAAAAAGTTTGTGGGAATGCCCCCTTCAACAGTATAGTCAATTAATGCTTGCAGTACACAGGAGACAAAAAGTCATGGTACAAGAAGGAGGACTATTTATATTTGAATAATAAAAGATGCAGAGCAGAATGACTGTAAAATGTTTAGACAGCATACATCAATCCATCTGACGAAACAGTACAGTAAAAAAGCATCATCATTCAAGAACAAGCCTTTCCACATAATGAACATTAATGGGCCAACATCAAGCACACAGAAGTGTGGCTGTAGAAGGCTTGGACCTTAATATCTGAACAAACAGTGTTGTGATGTCCACAATTTGCAACGTCAAACTACATACAGATGCACCTATATAAGTACCAATGTTCTGCACTTCTACAGTAGGTGGGTCTCCTGTGCTATAGGACTCTAATATTCATACGAAGCCTCTTCTCATTGTAGGACAAAGCCTTCGCTCTTCAAACTAAAGATACTATTTGACAAGCAGGTTTAGTACCATAGCAGCTGCAGTAACCGCCACTTTTGTTAAAGCTAAAGAAAAAACTGAAATAAAAAAATAATGGCAAAAATGAGCTGTCAGAACACAGTGTGCGTCTCAAAGCACTTCCTTAATAAGGCTTGTAATTACAACTTGGTGCACACGCTGCAGCCAGCATTTACCATGTAACAGAGCATGCTGAAAGGTTCGAACATGATATGCCTAATTCAGACACAAGGGATACCACAAATGGAATGTCACTCAATAGATTGGGTTGATGCACATTTTCAAATAATCTTTGAGGAGGTCCAGCAGTACTTAACTGACATTCTCCTGACAGCATGGATTGATTTGTTATTTGGCTTTTAGGCTACAGTTTCAACTCAACTCCAAAGTCCATCTATAAAAGCCATGCTTGTTATAACCACAGTATGATAATCCTGGATATAGTTGGAACAGAATTCTCATAAGACAGAGAGAAAGGCAGAAAGAAAGAGTGTCATACGCTTGTGCATTGCTGGTACTGTAGTTTAGAGGCTCAGATAATTATAATTTCCTGCCAGAACACCAGAGGGTTCTGTTGACTAACATCTTTTCTCTACCTCCTTCTGCAGACTGGAAGACTGACAGCTTTATCACACTTGATGTCACTTCTGATGTCAGCCTGCCCAGACTCCCCTCTTCTTGCTGCAAGTCCTTATCAGTGAAAGCTCCGCCATCTTGAATAAGTCTACTTGGAGACTCATGTCTGCAATTATGTTTTCTTTTCAATGTGTTTATAACCTGCGTTTTGTTTAACTTATACTGGGTTTGCCTATGGGTACTCTAACAGTTCTCAGTTGTCTGTGTTCTTTCTTAGTAGGAGAGACAGAAAAGAGAAATTGAAGGAACATGAATTTCTGGCCAGTTATCTTCTTATATAATACGATACTGTGGCTTTTCGTTTGTCCAGGATTTTAAATCACCTGTAGCTCACAAACCATTTGACCTATTGACATGAAATTTGGTACACATATACTACGTGACCTCTACTGTCTGCTTTCGGGGTGATGATTTTTATTACTCTTTTTATTTTTATTTTATTTTATTATAGAATTAAGTCTCGGCAGCAGCCAGCAGGGCAGCCGTGGGGCGCATACATACGGGCACCGTTCTCATTCCTACCACCTTCGGCGTCACTTCCCCTACCTCTTCATATTGTAAGCTGGAGGGGTGATCGCACCCCAAGAAGACAAAGACGCCCCTGGGAATACCCCTGAAACACAGACTACCCTCACACTGCTCCTTACCTTCTCACTTGCGCTATAACGCGTAATACAAGCCTCACGCGATACTCCGCTAACTTAAAAGCCTTGCGCAACGCCTGTCGGTTTTGCGGAATTGATTGTTTGCTTTTATCGCTCTCTCTCTCTGCTCCTAGCGGAACTGTCATCCCTGACTTGTCACGGAGCACGTTTAAGCTCATGTGTTTGCAGTGCTTGAATAAAAATCCTTCTTGTTTCTACGACCTCCTGTGTCTCTGTGCAAATCTGTGACACAAGCGTGACAATATCTTAAATCATTCTTGAGGCAGATTGAAGACTTAAGTGCCAGCTTAAGTGAAAAATTAAAGAAAACGTATTAAGTAATTGCAACACAAACACTGACTTAATCAGTTTTAATGCGAAAAGACGCCGACGAAAGAAGAGAAGAAGCGGGCTGCTAGGGTGGCGAAGCAGCAAAGCACATCAACCTCTGAGCAAACGAATGCTAAACGTACAGAGAAAGAGTAGGAAAACTAGGAATGCTCAAGTCAAGTGTATTCATTGCATGTTATCGTGCAGTAATCCGTTACTGGTTATTATTATTTACATATTACCAACTATTTTTTGCAATATTAAACAGATTCACCTGGATTCTTTGCAAATGGTATGGGTGTTGGAATTAGTTACATGGAAATTTGATCTCATCTGTGTGTCTCCATTAGGACAGGAATTTAGAGGTAAGGTTTTTATCAAAAGTGAGTGCGATAATATTGATGTAGGATATGAAAAGAAGTGTATCAGTTAAAGTTAGGTGTGCACCATCAATACCTCACATATATCCTCAATGGCAGGATTTCTTAAACATTTTTATTCTGAAGAATGGAAAAAGAAATCGGTACCATAGTGGGACCCAGGATGAGGATTATTACTACAACAGCAGAGCTGTATATAGACAACTGTGAAGCGAAATGTTTAGTTGCTAAACTCCAAGACTGTGCGTTTAAGAAGAATGTAAAAGGTCAATAGCATATACTATATATGACTTTATAAAATATCTTTAAAAAATCATTAAGTTAAATGAGTCACAAAAAATAAATAATAATGTAATAACTTAATATAAGAGAGATAACAATAGGGCACCATGCAGTTCTAGACACTTTCTTAATTTAAGATGCAGATGGACTGTGGGAAAAAGCTCTTCTTCAGTCTCTCTGAAGTGGACTTCAGAACAGAGAAAATGCCATGGGATATCTGGTGTTTCTGATAATATCCAGGAGCTAGAAGAAGTGTGTTTGGGGCTGAGTAGCTGATGCCTTGTGCACAGTCTTTTGAAATACATTTTTGCAGACTAAATTCTTTAAAATATGCCATCCCTTCAAACTACATATCAGCCAATTCTTGTCCAAAGCACCTCTGAAATGCCTTACAGAATGTTTACCTCACACCCTGGAGATTGCCTGCCATTAATAAACTGTATTTTATATAGCACATTTTTATAATGAGCAACATGTCAAACCACTTCACACATCTACAATGGTTTCCACGTTTCTACAGCTGTAAAACTGTCAGTTTATGTTACACACATCTGGTTAAGTAATGATTACATGAGAAGGAGCAAACAAGCAACACTTCGATTCACAATACAGCAGCTTAGCCACAGAATAATAGAACATTAGAACAAAATACACCAAGTTAATAGTTAAATCAGTAAAAACGGTGAACATTCAATCCATCCATTTAATAACAGCGTAACAGAATCTTGGAGCTGAATTATCTTGTAATCTTTGATGGCCTGGGAAGAGAGCTTGTGACAGTGTTATATAAAACAAAGAGTAATTGCTCTAAAAAGTGCCTTGTGATGGCACATGTTATTACTACCATTACATAAAATATTGATTAAGTGACGGAATGAAACATGAGTTTCATCAAAATTTGACTGGTTTTGATCTTAAATCAATATACTCATATACATCCCAAGATCTTCTCTAAACCTGGCAGGCTTATTATCCCTAAATATTGTTAGAAGGACTTGGTGGACAGAAATTCCTTCTGTTGCCTCGATGTTGTTAAGTTCCTCTACACATCATTTAAAAGACTCATAGGTTGAAGCATGAAGAGACTACATGGCCATTTTAGATTCTTAGATCCATGATTTAAGGTGTGTGAAGTTGCATAAGATGGATTTTGACAGCCCTCTGATGGCCTTCTCATAGGCCTGTCATTATTCTTTCCCAATCAAACTAAACTTTTATTTGTCCTAGCTAGGCTAACAAAACAAGGAATTAAATCAACAGCCCGGTACCTTGGATTATTTTGGAATGTTTTTGTTTGTTGGCTGGAGTTTTGCTGACAGTAAAAGCAAAAACCTGAAATATATCCAAAATTTTATTTCCGCCTACTGCATCATGCAAGGGAATCACTGCTGGTTGCCCATAGCAATCTGAGAAGAAGGACTCCTCAGGCACTTTTAAGTGTGCTTCCCTAAAAAACATTTTATCTTTATTCCTTTGGATTTCTGTGATCTACCACTCACAAAGCACTCCATAGTGATTGCCTTGAAAAGACACTGAAAAAGCAGCAAGATTAGTGAGCAGCCAAACAGCTGAGAGATAAGCCTGATGTTGCTTCCTGAAGCCATCCTGTTTCACATTACTCTTGAACAAACTGACCCAGATTTCATTGTTAATTGCAGGACCTTAACTTTTATAATGGGGATTGCATTGCTCATGCCAGTGTAAAAGTATGACACCTCATCTCATCCATTGTTTCAGGGAGCCACAACCTATCTCAGCAGCACTGAGCACAAGACTGGAACAAACCCAGCACTAGTGCCAGTATACAGACTCAGGGTCAAAACCTGTTCTAACAGTGCCAATGTAGAGTAATCAGTTAACTTAACATGGAGGTCATAGGGAATAAAACTGAAATATCTGGAGAAAAAGCCCAACGAGACAAAGGGGTAACATGCATATTCCACACAAACAGTAAATGGACTGAGATTTGAACATAAGAATCTGGAGCTGTAAGGCAGCAGCACTAATCACTGCACCAACATTACAGTCATAATTGCACCCTAAACGAAGAGACAGATTTATGTTGAATTTTAATTCATATTTTGCATAAGGTGGCATGTCATACAGTGGCTACACTGGTTACAAAGCTCTAAGGGCCAAGGCTGAGTTTTCAGCCATGAGAATGCATGTTCTCCTCATGTCCTTGTAAGTGTTCTTCCACATCCAAAGCACATTATCTTAACTCTACATTTCTGCAGAATAAGTATGTGCATCAGTGCTATGGAGTTGTCTGCCATCTGGGTGTAGTTTCTCTCTTTTTCCCCATATTGTCAGGATTGAATTGGGATCTTGTATGGCTTTATAATAAAGAAATAGATTCAAAGACTAAATTGATTAATTTGCAACTTTAATAAAAAAACAACAATGCAGATACCAATTAAATTGACAAGACAATGCAAAGTGTCAGTAGAGCTGGTTAGTAATTAGCACTTCTTGAACAAACAGAAATAACTGAATTAATAACCAGTAATGGCAGCATGTCAATAATGCTGCAATATCATGGACAGCACTAAGCAAATTGTAGCCTCCCAGCACTAATCCACTTCCAAATAAAAATGCCCTCATGCTTTTATACCCAAACCCAAGTAGTCAGGAACTCAAAACTCCAAATATTGGGTTTGTAAGCAATCACTTCTAATCCGAGAATGACACGCTGGTGTGCTGTGTCAAAGCAGATTTTACAGCAGAGCACATAAAATAATAAATAAATCTGCAAAGCTTTGTTTTTTGGAGCTGCTAATTTCCACGGTCATTCTCATTCGCATTTCTGCAGTTGGCATTTCTCACTGTTGCGTCTCCAGAGTAACAAATGACAAAAGCTTTATATTTAAAAAGGAAAAAAAAGCCCCAAAACAACACTGCATTCCCTTAAGAGATTAGTCCAAGGGGAATTCCTTCAAATCTTTCTTGTCTTCTCCTTTACTTTGAAATCCTGGTTTGTCAGCAATAAATCAAACTGTATCAGAAAAAACTTGGCATGGGATTTCTAGTACATGCTGATGCCAGAATGCTTTGCTGAACATGTTAAGTTACTCTGACATACTCTGCTACTCAAATCTTCAAGAGAAACTTCAATAAAGACACCAGATTTGCTTATGGTTGGGAGATGATACATTGAGAATCTGATGCCATATGTTGTCATTTACTGAAATAAATTGTATATACTGTATATAGCATAAACATTTTCAAAGAGTTGTATCTTTTAGTGAGCTGTGGGTGTGTGCGTGTGTGTGTGTGTCCTGCGGTGGGCTGGTGCCCTGCCCGGGGGTTTGTTTCCTGCCTTGTGCCCTGTGTTGGCTGGGTTTGGCTCCAGCAGACCCCCGTGACCCTGTAGTTAGGATATAGCGGGTTGGAAAATGGATGGATGGATGGATGGATGTATCTTTTACAGCATCTTTCATAGTAAAATATCACAAAATTCAGCCCCAGATCTGAATTGAGCTGTGATGTAATTGCAATAAAAAATATATGAGTTAGTGTATTACAGATGGACCCACAAATCTAAGCTGGCAGTTCAAAGCTTCAAAGGTGTGATTAATAGCAGACCTTGTGCACTTTCATTGCATTGTTCTGCATTGAACCCATGTGCTTCCTTAGGAGGCATTAGCTCTCCGGAAATGTGTTTTTTTGAAATTGCGGCATGTTAAGTAACCAAAAAAGATAGAAATATGACAGAAAAGGCGATATCCCTCCCATCGTGATTACGGTGGTATAAGAATCACATGAGAAAATTATACTTTAGCTTACATTTACTGACGGTTTACGCAGTTACAAACGGGAAGTTGATGACAGACTTATCAAGGTGGGAGTCTTGATCTACGTAGGCTGCCATTTTTCTTTACCACACTGAGAGGATTTTCGGACGGAGGTCCGACAGCTTCAAAGGGTTTGGCTGTTGTCCAAGCCTTTTATACTGTCTGCTTCACGTGCTGGTCTTCTCTGGTCTCCAAATAAGGGCAGTAAAGACGTAACCCCACCTCCAACAAGAATAGTACAATGCTCACACTGCAGTTCTCATTCTCCCATCAAGGAAAGAAGATTTTGTGCTGACAGAGGACAGAAGCATACTATTCTGTCTTTAGGCTGACTATACAATCCTCCAGTTGTCTTTGACTATCTAGTCCCATGCTTGGCTGGCAATTCTAAATGCTGAGCCCCTGTGTTCCATACTTAATCTGCCTGTATGAATAAATCCATACCAGTGTGCATAGAGACAGTGACAATAACCCTTAATATTATAACAAACTGAGTATAACACCATGACACTTAAAATGAGGTTTCCTAAATGACCGACTCACCTTTTAAATTTTCCAAATTAAAAAAATAGGTGAAATTGTCTCCCATCCCATTCTTAACTGCAAAAGTACTCCACGTGGGTAAGAAATCCAACTGAGTGGTGACTTGACCAGAAATTCGGATAAATAGACTGGCTTACAGCTTCAAACCACTGGTGAATGAACATAAAATTTTAGGTGGTGAAGTGGTGGAACAGATAGCCACTAGACCAGGAGCCCATCTCTGTGGCCTTAGGAATCAGTTCTGGACAGGACTCCTTTCTATCTCAGGGCACCCTAATACGAACACACACGCACAATGGACAAGTTTGGATTTGCTGAACAACCGAACAACATGTATCTGCATTATGGGATAAAATGTAATTTCTCAGAGTGGAAAAAAGGAGTATATGAAAGATTTGCCCTGACAAGCATGACACAATGAGGTCCTTATACAATATTCACATGTCCATTTCTGAACAATCTTCTTCAAAGAGTCAAGAATTGACCTTTTGACAAGGCAAAGATCAACCATAGATTAGGACATATTCACTCACATCTAATACTCTTTACTTTATATTGAACCTCTTTATAGTAAACACCATCCCAAGGCACTTTATACGTACTGAAACATTGTGCACAGCATTTTAAGGTGGTTGGGGAACAACTGACCTACTGACTCATTCTCATTTCAGTTCCTTACACACTATGCCACACCAGGCAAGTCCAAAGATATACAACTAAGGGTTTTAATTGATTCACCATTTTTCCTCAGTAAGAGTGTATTGGTGAATTCTTATAAGTATCACATGATCATATATCACAGAGGAGAAAAGAATGTTATTATCATATGTATGTTATGGTTATTACGCTTTCTATTTTTAAAAACATTTTCATCATCCTGTTGTTCTCCTCGGATCCACATTATCATTAAATCAAATAAATCTAAGCTACATAAACACAGCTTACCATCAGACAAAAGAAAAAGCAGCATTACAAATTGCATAGTTGTGAGGCAATTAATAAATGAAAATAAACTTGATACAGCTCTTCTCAGAGGAAGTACAAATATTACATATCACTGTACTAGTTTTAAAAAAACTCACATCTAGAGCTATTGTACTACATTTTTGTTTATCATGGTGCTTGAGAGTGGTGATGTACAGTACTGAATGTTGTTTGGACATTCTAGCATGAATTTCTCTGAGCTCTGTTCAAGTTACAATAATCACACTACTGCTGCTAGTACTACTCTTGCAATATTTCATATGGTTGTTTCATTTATTGTAATTAGAAGAAACTGCCAGTGTGGATCTCCTGGGCAACAGGAATAATTACAAAGACTGTGGTGCCCTGAAAGTATTGGAGATAGAAAGAAGAGATTAAAGCTTCCTTGGATATTCAGAAAATAAGGTGTATTTGGTGCAAAGACCTGTCAAGTAGACACAAATGCACAGTAGCATGGAAACCCCCTTAAAGTTGACTCCATCCTCAGTCAACCGTGTAATGTTTTATTTAAATTATTTTTAGGTGTATTCACATGCAAAAAGTACTTACTGCAACAGCTATGTCTGTTCGTCTGCAGGAACCAATTTGTCTCCCAGTGGACTTGCTTTTCTTTTCAAATTTGTACACTTATTCTTCTAAGGAACCTTGTTGGGAAAACTGAATTCACCTAAATAGTACACTATGCATACATTTTCTAACTTGCTTGACTTATTAAGACACAGGAACAGGATTCAACAGCATTTCAGCCACAGCCGGTCAGGCGAACATATTGCCAATTCATCATATTATGAGTCGCCATTTCCTTGAGAAGGATTAAAGCACTGTAAAACTCAATTCATTTTGTGACACAAATACACTGACATCATCAACAAATAAGAAGTGAGCTGCACTAGTGCTGATATGGCACTCTTTTAAATTACAGCCTACCTGCAGTAGGGAAAGCAGCCATTACTTAATGATTTCCAATACTGTAGAAACAAAAATCGCTAATTGATTTGTTCCTGCCCAATACCAGCTCCTTATCAAGAATAGCTATGTCTGTCACAGGTGCCCTGTTTTTCACATAACTTCTGGAGTTCTGATACACTCTCTGCCCTCTATCCTCACAACTAGCTGAAGCAGCAAATGTGGGTGACACATGAAAAGAAAGTCAGACCCATAAAATGTTGGATAACAGAAATTCAGGGGCAGAAAAATGAGGAATGAGCAATAATTATGGCCAATTACTGCACTAGATTAAACATCTAGTGATAAATATCAGCTGCTCACTTCTATTAACTTTGGCAGATTCTGAGTGTCTGATAACTAGACTCCTGGGAGGATGTCAGTATCCTGCGAAAGACCACACTTATTGAGAGGAACATTTGTGGGTTTAGATTGTAGCTATCAAGAGACAGTGAGAGTGCTTATTAACATGGACTCAATAAAAGGAAAAATGGCAAAAGTACAGAATTTCTTCTTTTTAAGAAAAAAGCAAGTGAGAAAAATAAAGTCTTTAACATTCCTTCATGCCCTGCGGTGGGCTGGAGCCCTGCCCGGGGTTTGTTTCCTGTCTTGCACCCTGTGTTGGCTGGGATTGGCTGCAGCAGACACCCGTGACCCTATAGTTAGGATATAGTGGGTTGGATAATGGATGGATGGATGGACATTCCTTCATTTCAAACCATTAGTGGAGGCTTAGGGCTTTGGATGTTCACTGAAAGGAATATATGTATTCTCCATTTTTGCCTCATTTTCCAAACTGACAGAGTCTAATAATGCAGAATGGTGGTGCAGTAGTTAACATTGCTGTCTCATGGATCCTGTGTCCTGGTTTTGGGTCAGATAAATCATACAAAAACTATGCGAAAAATGCTTAAGAATGAGACTGGGGTTCAACAAGTAATGCTCTCAAATCCAAAATTCATCATTATCACCCTTATATACAGTAAACTAATGTTCATTCACTCACGCCATCTCTCTTGTAAAAAGAGAACCACTGCCATTCACTCCCATACTCTCTTACATTACACATCTCTTGCACATTCTCACTTACACATTTAGGCATCGAGAGTGAGTGTTTTAATGTAAAAAGAAATCCCACTTCACAAGAGATACAACTACTGTGGCTTGCAGTTTAAACATAGGATGACAAACAAGAGGACACATAATGCTGACTTTCACTACTTTGGCTGCTGTGAGAGGTCCAACAGAAACAGCAACAGGCTAGAAATTGAGCCCAAGACTCCAGAACCCATGTCTCTAGCTGTCAATATATTAAACACCATGTCACTGTTGTTCTAAGATGCAAGATAGTACAATTTATATAATTTATTAGACCAACTAAATTATTAAAACAATGGACATATATACTGTACATTTATTGTTTTCATGATTATTGTGTATAAATAAATGATGCTATTTACTGTAGAAAAGGCAATAAAAAAACTAACAGAAAATTATAAAAACTTAATCATTTGGTGTTTTACTCCCAAGAGTACATACAGTCTTTCAACTCTGTTTCTCTAACTCCCATCTGTAGGATTTTATTACCTCATCACTTTCATGGAACATCTGGCAAGAACACAATACTTTCTTTAGCACCTTAGGCCTATTTTGTATTTACTTACAAGTTTGTATTTGAATAACTCGATGGTAAAAGTGGGGTCATAGATTAGATTTCATACAATAGCTCGGCTTGATTTGAAGTCACGTTGGGCAAGTATGAATGGTTATATGTACTATTCTAGCTAGATATGCCCCTCCACTGAAACTGGTTTTCAAACCCATATTTACATAAACCTACCTTAACATTCTGTCCCACTATGGAGTCATACAAGAGATGTTTTTTCAGTCTGTGCCCACAAGATATGTATCCTACCAGCTGCGGTGTTGAGCTGTTTACCACAAGGCTGGATGGCAATGAGCATGTCCTTGATATTGTTAAAGATAATACAGCCAACTAAATGATTGAATTGAAATGTTAATGAAGAAAGACGTTATTAAAGCATTCAACAGTAAAAAAAAGGACTAATAGTTCCATTACATCATTAAAGCAGTGGTTCTCAAACTTAGTCCTTGCAAACCACAGTGGCTGCAGGTTTTTATTCCAACCAACTTCTGCTTTCAATTGGACTCCAAGCCTAATCAAAGAAGCTGTTACTTCCCAGTGTCTATGTTCTGGGGTCAATGTAGAAATTACGCTACAAAGTTTGATATTTTTTTATTGGAATGTACCAAGCATTTATGTATGTTGTATGAGAATAATTTAACATATTCTACTTGGATTTACATTTTTCATCATCATCCTTTTCATTCTGCTTTTCCAGGTGTTCCAGTTATTTCACCAATTTTACTCATGAGCAAATTAGTGGGTCTGACATTGAAGTATTTGCAACCCCTAAGTATTCAGTGTGGTTTGCCTGAGTATCTGTTCTGCTCTTTGTTATTTAATATCATTGTGATACAATTAAGGCAACAACTTTCACAGAAAAAAGCAAATTAATAGGAAAAAAACAAAAGAGAGCTAATAATAAAAAAAAACTAGAGCAAAAATACAAATATTTGTAAAAAATGTTAAAATTACACTGTTATGCTTTGTTGAATGCAGAATAAGGAAAGACAAAAAAACAATGACCTACATATTGGGAATCCATATATATTCCCAGGAATGAAACTGCTGTAATTCCTGGAAAACTGGGAACGGCCAAGCTCGCATATATAGAGTGTAAAAATTTAAAAATTGATCAAGAAATAACAGAGTTATAGTTGAAAATAATTAAGTGGCATAGTTTTTTGCCCCACGGTGTAGTGTGTTGCTCATTAATTCAGTCAACAACAGACCAGCAGCAGTCAGTCTCTCAGCTCCCACTAAGACTGAGCACAGTGGACTGGGAGGTGTCTGCACTCTGCAGCTCATGAATGCCGGGACGGGGCAGACTTCATTGATGTCTGTCAGACAACAGCTTTGAACAGCAACTTGAAATTGCAATGCATCAGTCTGTTGCAACAGCATTCATTATCTGTGCCAAGAAACTTGCCATCACAGAATGATGACAAGAAACTGGATGCATCAGTAAAAGCTGAAATGGCGGTGTTTCAGAGCAACGGCAAGCGCGGGCGTTGTTTAGAACAAGTGTATCAGTATCTGATGACTATGCTGCCTACTTCAGTGGAGGCAGAGCGTGCTTTCTCAGCGGCTAGCGTACTCTGCACGAAGGTGCGTTCTCGCCTGGACGACCGCACGCTCAACACATTGTGCTTTCTACGCTCTTAATACCGTAGCTAACTAGATACATGTACTTATATGACAGCATGAACTGCTCATAGATAAGGTTAGTCTTTTATTGGTGTCAACATATTGCAGTAGTTTTATTAAAAAAAATGTAGGTCGTTCTAAAACCATTCACATGTGAGATGCCCATGCAATGTGTCATTCTTGGGTGCCCGGGATTCTTGGGAATGACATGCGGAATTCCCGAATTCCCGGGAATGGATTCCCTAATTAGTGGGTCTGACATTGAAGTATTTGCAACCCCTTAGTATTCAGTGTGGTTTGCCTGAGTGTCTGTTCTGCTCTTTGTTATTTACAGTAATATCATTGTGATACAATTAAGGCAACAACTTTTACAGAAAAAAGCAAATTAAGAGGAAAAAACAAAAGAGAGCTGAGAATTAAAAAAAACTATAGCAAAAATACAAATATTTGTAAAATATGTTAAAATGACACTGTTATGCTTTGTTGAATGCAGAATAAGTAAAGACAAAAAAACAATGATCCACATATAAGTGATCTGTTAGAGGGAACATGAATGCTTGTTAAGCTGGCTAGAATAAAAATGTCTAGCTATATTGGGTCCCCAGGACTGAGTTTGAAGACCACTACAATAAAGCATTGTTTCATCAAAGAGACTATGACTGTGACCTATCCCTGGTCTTCAGCCCTTTTCAAATGAGTCTTAATTGGATTAAGCAGGTTCAAAAACTAATTAATCGGAAAATGAAGACATTCAGGGTTGTAGTTTATTTTCAAATGAACATGACAGACTGAAATGTCTTCTCTTGTTTGTCAACATGGCACAGTTTTAATGTAGATTTGTGCAACTTTATTTGGCTAAAAATTAAAAAAAAGAAAAAAATAAACACATTATTGTGATTATAGTTGTCACCCTACCAGCTGGAGCACAGTTGCAGGACTGGGACGAGTTGATATTTGTGGACTCTAGTAACAATGGCACTCGGCAGCCACCTGATTTGTATGAATCTCTTGCCTTTTAACTACCTGCTACCCTGTCACCTCTCTCTCTTGAGAGCCATCTTGAAGCTGCAATTCTTCTAACAACAATGAGGAGGATGCAGGCAAACAAAGCAGACTTGATTGGCACAATGGAATTTCTTTATTCTGTTGCTAGGTTACTGGTAAAAGTTGTGGTGAAATTTCCTGGCAATGTTTTATCCCTGTTGCTAGGTTACACCGAAAACTAGCGGAGCACAAGTTCTCTTCCGACACAACAACCCTTCAAAGCCAACGCCCTGAGGATGCTTTTAGCCTGAAATTCGTCTCCCTGTCTATAGGACCTGGAAAACATGTTTTTTGATACAACTATTCTGTCAAAGGGAGTTTACTCAGAAATCATTATGTTTATCCAGAAGAGAGCTTTCCCATTGCTAAAGCATAATTTTTTAAGGTTTACGTCATACTTTGATTCCACTTACTTGTAAAACACGCCACACAGCATTCTGTCTTGGGAAAAAAAAGGAGAAGGATACCATACAGGTGATTTTCTACAGTACTCCAGGACAATATATGGGCAACAAGGGGGCATTAATGCTATTTGCCCACCCAGAGCCACCCCTTCCTCTACACAAATCATGCACTGCACAAGGGGCCTGTGATTGCAAAATTGATGTGACGGGGTCCATTGGGGGATTGCAGACCTCCACAATTCAGCAGTTCAGGCTGCACAGCCAATTGGATTGCATATTTTTGTTGCTTAGTTCACTTGACTTGAGTCAGATGACTCCTCCCACAACCCTAATTTTAACTATAGTGTTACTGGGTGTATTGCATAACATCACTGAAGTATAATGTAAAGTGACAACGTCCTCAACAGACCAGAGCTCTGGAGGTCCACGGTTACAGTCTACGTGGGATATTGCTGTTTCTAATTAACATTGTTAACAGTAATCTCTTATGATAATGGTCTATTAAAGAGCAGAGAGATGGCTTCAGTTTAACACCAGTCAGGAGCACAGAAAAAAGAAAAAAAAAATCAAAGCATGAAGAAACGGTAAACTACATTTGCAGTTGTGCTTAGAAATGTACATTTGTCCAACTTCCAGTAAGCTAGCTAATGTTAAATCAATTACCACTGCACTGAGGGTAGTGGTTTTCTGAAGTAACAATGCAGGTGTTATCTGATGTTATTAGTACCTAGCTGGCACATGGTTGTGGATTATTTATTACTGCTATACAGACCTCAGGACATCTATACATTGAGCTCTGAGTGTTATTGCACTGAGTACACATTTGTAAATTTGACCAACACACAAACTCTTTTGCTTACTATTTAATTATTGGCTCAATTATAGAAAAGCACCATGCAAGCATCTTTGACATACAAGGGAGCAATTGGCTCAGATTAACTTTAATTGTTGGTTAACTTTATTGGTAGCTAACATTACTGATTTAGTTAAAGTCTCATTGCTATCTGCTGTCATTGAAAGGACAAGATGATTAGATGAATTAATAAGTGTGGAAGATATATTCACGTTATTTTGTTTAAGTATATAAATATTTAGTAGGGATCCAAGGCACACTTACTAATGCATAAGCACTTAAAACAGTCACAAATCACAAGTCCTATATGTCAAGGTTGTGTTTTTTTTTTTTAACTTTTTTGGACCAACCCTGAAGATGTAGCTGTGTGAGAATGAATAGAAGAAATCACTGCTAAAGGTGGTTATAAAAGAGGAGAGTCAAGCCCATTTTTAGCTTTTGGGAGCAAATGAGTTAATGGAGCTAAGATGAGAGGAGGTTGAGAAATGCCCAAGAGGAGAAGCTCGTCTGGAGAGGAGGTAGCCCAGAGTTGGAGTACTCCAGCTGAAGTGAAGGACACATCTGAGGCTCACATAGGCGATTGACGGCATTCTTTTTCATCAAAAATTTCCAGCAATGACATTCCTATTCACTTAAGAGCAATACTTTCCTCACATGTAGTGCATGCAACCCATTAAATAAATCCTTACTTTCAAAGATTTTTTTCCTGGACTTCCAAAAAAATGTAACCTGCCATTGTGACCTAGTAAATGAAACTCTGGACTATTGAACTAATACAGTTTAATAGCCATTGCAGGGAAATTGTGTGACCTTAACTATGTAAGTTCACCGGCCTGATCTCTGTTTGGGCAAGTATATAAACTATTACAGCATATACGGTGGTTCCTGTGGAAGATGCTACAAAATCCAAATTTAATATGCTTTACTAAAAAGCTCTTTATCTTGATACCAGTCAACTGTGACAAATGGACAGCTGACACAGAAACTTTACTAAGCCATTAATTTATTTGATTTAATGTATTTAATGCAGAACCTTTAACAGCAACTGCTATTATCAAGATCCTCGTGTTTTTAGAATGCTTACTCCATGTTATGAAGCACTGTTTAACAGGACTGTAAAAACCACTGAAATGAACACCGATCTAAACTCCAGTCATGCTCAATGCCCCATGCTCAAGTACCATAATGTAAATTACCTTGTTCAAACAATGCCGAATAATTAATTGAGCAAATAGTTATGTTAAAAACAAGCTTCAAGGTAAATGAGAAATACTCTTTACCCTTAATGGTAATCAAACCAGAAACACACAAACCTGACTAACTCATCAACATTGCCATGCCATGGCACTGACTGATACAAGAAGAGCTAGGTGATGACTGGTAGTGTACTGAACTTATTAGATTCACTCTGACCAAACAGAATGGATGACAGATTATTAATGGTCCAGGGCACAAGGAAATTATGATTGGTGCAACCCTCTGCCCAGGTGATGGTGTCACTGTCCTGAATCCTATCATTCATTCCTCACCACTCCCCCTGCCATTGTGCCCACTGGATTTTGGAAATCAATGCAAGGACTATTGGTTGGGGCTTGCCTCATTACCCTTAAGGGTTAAGCCAGCCTGTATGCATATCCACTTCTGTAAGAATTTTCAAAATCAATCCACAATTAGACATACACAAAGTAAAAGGCCATGCCATGGCTAAGTCTTCTCTAGTTTTGTGCCAAGGAGTTGAAAGCATTCCATCGAGCTGCAATGAGGTGCTGTGTGCTTGCTAAAATATTCAGAAAGCTGCACTTTGAAGTTATAATAACAATCTGAAGCGTGATCAGCAGCTGCACATGTTGGAAAATGCCATTTAATTCTCTTACTTTCTCCTTCACTTTTAATGTGAATCATTTGTTCTTTTTCGTGTTTTACATTTCATTAGACTGGTGGAGAATAATGGGATTCCTTGTAAAATAGGGCAATGCTAAATAAAGCAGCTCCGTCTGAATGAAATGACAGCTTCAGCTTGTTATCTATACCCGTATCTGCTATCAGGATTTCAGACCTGCACAGGAAAAGCTTAGGCAGAGAGTGAGAGCACACCAGGCCTTCAGACTAGCAGCACAAACTGACGACCTTCCTTCAATATGTCATTACTAAATGTTGCATTGGTCGATACTGCCGGTAAGTGGCCCTTTCTGCCACTGGAAGCACCGGGTTCCACAAGTTGTCTTCTCTTCAGTGAGACATCAGGTACAGACAGTTGTGAGGAAGGTTTTACAATCATTAATTAATATTTCTGAAAAACATTGTGTACAGGCATAATAGATACAGTGTACTGTACTGATATCAGACAATTTGTTTAAAATTTCATTCTAAAGTGCTGCCAGGGGAGTCTAAGCTGGAAAGTGACAAACAGCCCCTCAGTCCAGAGTTTAGGATGAAGGAAAATACAGTACCCTTTACATAGGATATCGCTGCTAGAGCTGCTGGTATGGTGCTACATAGTGCATCCTTGCGGTTTTTTTTTTTTTTTTTTTTTTTTACTGTAAATATCTGGGTCATCACTCCAGTTACCACTGCAAGTCCCTTATGCTCAGCGTATTGAATATAGAGTCTAGGTATTCACAGCTCTGTGTTAGACAGGGTCTGTTAGCCAGTCATTTAGCCTCTCCTTTTCATATCCTCTTAATCCAATTCAGGGTTTCGAGGGGTCAGAGTTTATCTCAGCAGCACTGGAGATAATACAGGAAATAGGAAACTGGAGCCAATAATTAACCTAACCTGCCCATCTTTGTACATGAGGGAAAATCCAGAATGGCACAGGTGTGACGGGCGGCCTCAGCCATTACTCAGCCGGGATGGAAGGATGTGGGGAGAGAGCATCTCCGAGGCACTACCTCCCCTGGGACGCTAGAGGGCAGCTGTGGCACCACAGACTCCTGCAGGCCATGCTGGGACTTGGAGTTTGGTACAGCCCTGTTGGGTTGTGTGGGGGCTGCCAAGGGGAGCTGCAGAGTGCTATAATGGACTTACACCACACCTGGGAGTGATTCCAGGTAATACTACTTAGCCACCTGGAGCACTCCCAGGAGTAAAAAAAAAAAAAAAAAACACGGCCGCCTCACTCCATTTGAGGAGCCAGAGTCAGTGGATGAAGTGTACCTGAGAGGGAATGGAGGCGGAAGGACTGTGAATTGTGCTTAGGTACTGTGCTATGGGGAGAGAGAAAACACTCCCCAGCTGTAAATAAATCGTGTGTTTTGGACTGGAACTTGTGTCTGCCTGTCTGTGTCGGGTTAGGGCTGTTCGCGCCCTGGTGGTCCACACAGGCTAGATTGTGAGATCTGGAAATAAACAAGTGAATAATAGATTATTGACAGAGTCCAGTGATAGACTGGTGTCCCAATAAAGGCTTCTGTTTTAAACCTGCAGCTGGAATATCTACCATAGTAAGCTGGTTCTGAAAATGAGCAAGTAAATAAATAAATAAAGTTAGTGCCCAGGAACCATTAATCATTCCAGGGTGGGTGTCAGGTATAAAAAATGAGACAACCAGATAGGTACAGTAGATATGAGATTAATTTTGACTTTGTGCTGTGAAAAAGTTTTTGCCCTCTTCCTGATACCCTCTGTTTTTTTATATTTACACCATGAATGGCCAGAGAAATTTGGACAAAATGGAATACTTGAAAAAGAGAGCGTGAGGGGGCACACAGTACAGTTTATACACTTTATACCTGAGGAGGCCACACAATACTCATTACTGTCTTTATTCAAGGAACAAAGTTATCCAACACCCCAAACACATTTGTGAAAGATAATTGCCCCCATAGTTCAAATACTTAACTGCAATATTTGCAAGTAAATACTTCCTATAATTTGATATCAGTCTTTGATATCACATAGCAGTTTTAGCCCACCTTACTTTGCAGAACTGCTTTAATTCAGACGCATTGATGGGTCTGCAAGCAAGGATTTGAGGTCTTTCCACAACATCTCTATTGGGCTCAAGTCAGGACTTTGACTAGGCCACTCCAAAAGTTGAATTTATGTTCTTCTGAGCAATTCAGTTGCAGACTTGCATATGTGGTTTTGGATACTGCCAGGCTGCATAACTTGATCATGTTTCAGCTTCAGGTCATGGACAGATGACCAGACATGCCCCTTAGGAATATTCTGGTGAAGTGCAGAATTCATTGGTCCTTCAATAATGGCAAGTGTTCCAAGTCCTGAGGCAGAAAAGCATCACCACCCCATCACTCTATCACTGCTGTTTTGTACTGTAGATACAGTACAGTCCTGGCCGGAATGGAGGGTAATGTCTCATCCGGCCAGGAGACCATAATGGAAGGACAGCATACGTAGAGATGTAAGCCAGCTGAAATGCCTTACAATCTTCTTCCTAGACGGGACAGATGGATAATGGATGGACTGGGCAAACATGGATGTTGGAGGCAGTTCATCTTCTTACATGATAGGTGGCAGTGCTCCTCCAGGCTGATCCAAGTTAGGACTCCCGCAGGGTTGTGTGGGAGTTGGAGTGCAGAAAAGCAGCCTTGTTGGAGTCCTCGGGTGCTGCAAGAGAGCAATGCCTGGGGAGGACTGTCCTGGCTTCCGTACAACCCAGAACTGCTCCAGACATCAAAAGCATTCTGGTGACTGGCTTAAAAGAAGCCCGGCTTATCACCTCGAGGAGTCTGGGTTGGGAGGCAGCAGACAACACTTACTTGAAGGATGGAAAGAAGGATAGAAGTAATGACTTATTTGATATATTCGTGTTAATTTTGGTTGGTGCTCAATTGGAATGTGTTGGTAACAATAAAACCCTTTTTATTTAAGATTGGAGTTGTGCTAGGTGACAATGAGTCTGTGGTTTGGGGATCAGTGGTGCCCCTTGTGGTTACAGGATGTTCTTTTGGGATCCTTTTGGGGTAATTTTGGATCTTACTGTAGTGTGGTGGAGTTTTAGAGCCTTAGAAATGACTTTGCAACTCTTTTCTGATAGGTAAGTTTCA
This sequence comes from Polypterus bichir lapradei, assembly GCA_026402145.1. Classification (NCBI taxonomy): domain Eukaryota; kingdom Metazoa; phylum Chordata; class Cladistia; order Polypteriformes; family Polypteridae; genus Polypterus; species Polypterus bichir. The sequence goes on from JANRMT010062806.1 coordinate 80,276,120, forward strand.
GCAACTTTTTTCCTCACTGTTCTTTTCATTTGATCAAGGTATAATGTTCTTCTAGAAAACCTGTGACTACTTTACTGCCATGGTAAGGGTCAGTACATTGTGAAGCTGAGATTCAGCATGGATAGTTGCTGTCAGATATAGCTGTGTCCAGTCAGATGAGTCTAATTGTCAATTAACTTTGGTTAGCTGTTTGAGTAAGCGACTAAGAGGGCAATTACCTTTTTACAATATAACTGTTGAAAGTCAGTCAGTCAGTCAGTCATTTTCCAACCTGCTATATCCTAACACAGGGTCACAGGGGTCTGCTGGAGCCAATCCCAGTCAACACAGGGTGCAAGGCAGGAACAAATCCCAGGCAGGGTGCCAGCCCACCACAGGGCACACACACACGCCCACACCAAGCACACACTAGGGACAATTTAGGATCGCCAATTCACCTAACCTGCATCTCTTTGGACTGTGGGGGAAACCGGAGCACCCGGAGGAAACCCACACAGACACGGGGAGAACATTCAAACTCCACGCAGGGACGACCTGGGAAGTGAACCTGGGTCTCTTTCTGTTGGAAGTCTTTATTGCCTAAATATGTTAAGTAAACGTTTACAAATGCTGTTATATTTACTCTGATTCCCAATATTTTAATACTGTATCACATTTATAAATATAATGTCATTAACTGTGACAAAATTACAAAAATGAAGGATATCATGAAGGGGCAAATACTTTCTCACAGCATTGTAGATAGACAGATAGATAGATAGATATGAAAGAAACTACAGTTAGGTCCATAAATATTTGGACTGTGACATAATTTTCATAATTTTGGCCCTGTACGCCAATCATAATGGATCTGAAATAGAGCAGCCATAATGTGATTGAAGTGTAGACTTTCAGCTTTAATTTAAAGGGTTCACCAAAAATATCAAATGAGCTGATTAGGAAAGAAAGCCATTTTTCTGCATAGCCCCTGTATTTCCAGGCACTCAGAAGTATTTGGACAAACTAACATAACCATAAATACTGTATAATGATCGTTTTCAATATTTGGTTGAAAATCCTTTTTCAGTCAATGACTGCCTTAAGTCTGGTTGAGGTCTATTCATAACTTCTAAATGATGAACCGCTTGTAGTAATCTGAAATACAACTTTTCTGTAGTCATCTCCAAGTGCTGGGTTTCCAACCTAGTGATGCTTTGCCAGTCCTTTACTGTTCCTTTCCAACTGTATATGATAGATTAAATTAACACATGCTGCTGAAATATGCTATGGCTTCTCACAGTCATATATCAGAAAAACGAGTTTGGTATATGAATAAAATAAATTAATGAATATAAGTAGTACTTGACTAAGGATTGGGATATCCAGGGCTGATTTCTGCCCTAACACATTGCTGTGGTTTGGCAACCCTGCCCTAGACGAAGTGGGTTCAGAAAATGAATACATTAACCACTACTGTTAGTGCTGCACTTTACTGGTATCTTGTCCATTGTTATTACAGAGGCTGTTATATGTGAGACAGCTAAACAAGTCTAGAATGTCACAGAAAACAAAGTTCACTTTCTACAGAGCTTTTGCTGAAAGTGTTTTGAACTTCTCCATTGTAGTTTAGCATTGTGTAATTTTTGCTGAGGACTAAAATGACCACAAAGAGAGAGCGTTTTGTGCAATGTTTAAAATTACTGGTCATCACCACCTCACTGTGAGTTTAATCGACCTTGGCCAACTGAAATATAGAGCTGTCAGGAACATTTCTAATCAGTATATCCTATCCGCTATATACTCTTGTTCTGACAAGTTGATGACCTGGCTTATCAAAATCAGAACTCCCAGGTTTCATGACAGTACTTTTCTCCAAGAATTGAGATATATGAATAACACAACTTGAACATAAGGTTCGAAGAAGACTTAAATGTATTTGTGTTAAACTTGTTTTGTGAACTATTGGAGAATACCTGTAATTTATTGATGATTTATTAATATAAGCTTCACAAAATGAAACTCTATACCAATTACACTGTTTCAGTGATTTAAAATTTACATAATGGATAAATTCAGCCTTCTAGCCTAGTCTAGTTTGGAAAAGACAGAAGTAAGTGATTGGTGAGTATCTAGTCAGGGATAATGAGAAGCAGACTACATTGCCATCCAAAACTTAGTATTTTCAACATTTATGTTAAGGTATAAGGTAACAAATACAGCTATATAATTTAAAAAGAACCACAGCACCTATCCATCATACAATAAACTCATATCTCCAATTTCTATGAATGCAGGAAAAATATTTAGGGGGATGATCTCATTTTGATACTGTATATGAATTAGATCATTTGAGTTTTGCTGCAATACAGACCAGCTATCAGTGTGGCTCTACTATGTAGCACCTTTCATAGAAAGCCAATCTCATTACGCAGCAATCAAACACTCAAGAGACCATTTAATAATCACAAAGTCGGCAAACAGACTATAGAACGAGGGCTGACTGAGGAGAAGATAACAGTAAATTAGAACTGAAAAGTATGAAATCAGGACTAAACACAGTACAGGATTCTTAACATTAACATTCTGCCTGGCTTCTTCTTTTAGGAGCCATCAGTAATTCAGAGTCACCTGAACAAGAGAAACAGCCACAAGGTAGTCATTTGGTCTGGGCAGAGCAGGCCACACTCAATTACAACTGGTTATGTACTATACATGGAGACCCTGGAGAAACTGGGCTTAGATACTTTCGGCAATATGTGTTTGTTACTGTGAAGTGCATTGTTTTAAATAGTCCAGAAAAAGGACTTATCTGTAAAATATAGAACATATAGCAAATGAGGCTGATAAAGGGGACCAATATCAGTATACCTCTGGAAAAAATGTCCATTGTAGAGATTATCCTTGCAGACACAATTTTGGGATGGAGACGAATCTGGAAGACCCGGAGAAGTCCTAAACAGACCTTGGGAGAACATTTAAATCCTGGTAACATGTCTACCACATTTAGAATAAGAGCAGCAGTGCAGGTCATGAACAATCAATCCCAGTCCATAGTGTACTCTATATTGGCGGATTTAGACCTAAACCTTCTGCTAACTGAGGAAGGAGGCCATTACACCAAAAAGTTTGGCTTTTGCTTTTGTGGTTACTTCAAAAAAGATTAATGCAGTGCTTGGATCTATTAGACTGCTGAATGCAACTTCGTTTCACTCTCCTGACCTCTGTGCTTTGATAAGGATGTAATCCCTCTTCTTGGACAGTCTGTTATTTCACTTCTGTGTGGTCCGTAATCAAGCAAGGCTCTCATGATGCCCTTAGTGATATCTGGCCTAATGCAGCTCTACAACAATGGCCTGAAAGGCAAGCTCTTGAAAGGGAGAATTATCAGCTATCAAAGTATAGCAAGTTGCTGCCGCGCTGTCAGCAAAGGGCGGTCACATGGCCTTGATGCTGGCCTCATCTTTTCAAGGTCATCAGTTAATCCTTCTCTTTGGTACATACACAAAGCATCACACCTTATGTGACAAGATGTGCTTTAAAAGTGAATGTCTTAATAAAGAACATCTCACACTCTCTTTTAGACCTATTAAAATGCTATTTTTAGTTTATATTGGCGCATTCTCTATCCTCATATTTTTAAAGCGATGCAGAAAATACAACAGCATCAACATTTTGTTGAACAGTATCAGACCTCTTAGTAAAACCACCTTATTTTAGGAATCCTAGTAGTATAACAAAGCAAACACTCCCTCTATCTGTTTTCTTGGTGCCTTAAGTATTATACACCTTTAACTGCATCTCTATATAAATAACATACTGTTACTGTAAAATGGAGTCCTATTTAATGAATGAATATACAAATATGCATGTATTGTCATTACTAGGAAAGTTAGACTCCTTGAAAAGGCCTCCAAAGCCAACTTGTTGTGAAGAAGAGGGGAGAGCTCTCATACCATCATCAAGTACAGAATAATACCAGGGAAGCCAAAAAATATATTTATTATTAAGTTATAAATGGAAGGGTTGAATAATGTGCAAATCAAAATACAAAATGTAAGAAAAGAACAATCAACTGAAGAAACTCTGGGCTTACCAAACACAAATGGGGTGCCCCTATCTGTGTGTGGGGTGGCTTGTCCATATGCCCATAACTCATACTTTGTCCAGGAACCAGGACACTCCTTTTATCTCTAGTCTTTATCACCTTTTCTCTCTCACTTTTCTTCCTCCTACCAGCTGATTGCTTTTACTTCCATTCTTCCCAAACCCATAATTAGTCAAGCAATGATCTTATAGAGGCTTTTATGCCAAAGTTATGGATGTCTTTATTTCTGAATCAGGAAGGCCCCTGGAGTTTCTGAAGCTCGCCTCCAAAAGCTCTCTCTACTGGACCCAGGTGTTCCAGCAGCCATTAGTCCAAGCTCATCCTTAAATAGACAGCTCTTAGGTAACTTATAATTTATAGTAGGAGACCTGGAATCCCTGCTGCCTACAATTCAGGTCCTACCTGTCACCCATCTACACTGTGCTAAAACTACTTAGAAGCAGGTGTTGTAGGAGAAAAAATAGACTTAGGGGTCACATAGTCATTTAAAATAAAGTGTTTTGATATGCTTTCCATATTAAAATATAGCATCCATCTTAGAAGTACAGTATAAGAGATTTAATAAATGTCAGAAATCTGTTCAGACATATCAGAAAACCAGATAAAGGTCAAGTGAACAACAAAGACAAGAATGTACCAGGAGCAGGTTGATGTAATACACCAAGCATATCATTAAGAGATCAGCAAATGTACTGTAAACAATAAAACTGGACAGTTGTCACATACATGGAGATTTTAAGGGTAATGTCTAAAATAAGAGATTTTGAAGAATAAGGATATAATGGAGAAACACTTTTATTTAGGCTGATGGTGCTCTGTGCTAAACACCTTATGTCTTTTAACCAATCAGAGTAAGAAATGTATGGATTGATTGATGCTGCATGTAAATTCAATAGTTAATAAAATGAATCTCTGTCCTTTGTTTCTGTGACCATTCTCATTATACTGTAAAGGAACGCTGTAAGAGATGCTCCCTCCTCAGCATGGTGCTGCAGGTGTCATAAATGATGCAGATGAACAAGCTTTTCTCCTGCCTGATTACTGAATAAAAAAATTGTCCTGTTAGAGGATAAGTATCTTTCTTTAATTAAGATGTCAATTTCAACCACAGTGTGGAAGAAGAGAAATCAGCTTAAAAACTAAAGGGGCAGCTTTGGTAAATGAACAAATACCCATCTGTTTTATAAAGCTGCTTATTTTTAATATGGGGTTATGAAGAACACAGCAGGACTGGGCATGAAGCAAGAACCAGTCCTGGATGGGAAGCCATTTCATTATGATGTACATTGTCCAAAACAGAATTAATGATCATACTACAAGATCTCACAATTAGCCAAAGCTGAGATTTGAACTTGCAGCCCTATGCTTCTCTGGCCATCTTCTAGCAGTGTGTGTGTCTACCACACTGAAAATTACAATGGAATTTTGTGGGGTATTTTGCAAATTTGAAATTCTTTTTATTTACGCTTTATATATATTTTATCTGTCCTATGAAAATTAACCAAGCAAAAAAAAATGTAGGAATACTGTTCTTCCGCCTAATTTCAAAAGCATATGCATTTTGGGTAAATTGGTGATTCTAAATCTGCCAAATAGGAGCACAAGTTTGTGTTTAAATTGGTTGTACATTCAGTGATGGTGCCTGTCTTGCACCCAATGTTGTGTTGTTGAGCAGACTCTGTCCTCCTGAGACACTGAATTGGATTAAGCAGGAATGAGAATGTTACATTATTCCGTTTTTCCTGAGAGAGGGAGAGAGATAAGAAAGAAAATAGGATTAACCAAAAATGTGCAAATCATCTTAATGTAAGATTTACACTCTCTGGGGAAGACAGTGGAGGAATTTAATGATATTTTACATAAATGGTGTATGTCCTGCCTATGTTTTCATTATGCACAAATAGTTCACAGATATGAATTAGAGGATGGGTGTCACACTAACCCAAGACTGGATCTTCATTTGTAGGTCTGCACTTTCCTAATAATAAGCAGCATTTTTATATTGGTTGGTTTAGTGGGTTTCATTGCTGCCACAGTTCAGTTCAGGACTGCAGTGACTTCTGGGAGAAGCTTTCATGATTTCCCCATCCTCATGACAGGCTCAATATGTAACTGTGTTCTCTTTTGCCAGGGTGCTACTCCTGCCAGTTTACTCTCACTGATCATCTTGGATACTGAACTGTGTGTGAAGACTGTAGGTGTGTTGTTGGATCAGTACTAAAATACTGACTGAGTATCAATACTATTGTTTGGACTTTAGTACAAATACCAAAACAGTGATAATGCAACCAATGGATAATGCCCCATATACCCCAGTCTCACAGCAGTCTTTCTGCTCTGCCAAACAATTGCATGCTTCCATGCCATGCCACACACCACAAACAATTTAAGTGGGTTTGATGTTAGTAAATTGAGCTAGATGTAACATGTATATTTTATCAAGGAGTGGGAGGGGAAGGGGTTGCAATCATGTTAATAAACATCTTAGTTTAAGATGCATGAAAACTACCATTTACTTCTTGTACCATATCCTTTTAAAAAATTGTGATTTTATCACTTTTTTAGTACTGGTATACTGTGTAACCCTAGTATGGTAGCCATCTTAGGTGGTCAAGAAGCTAAACAGGTTTTTGACAGCTGGGCTGTCAATCTCATCCCACTTACGGTCTGCTAAAATAAATACTTTGGTAACACTTTAGTTACTGCAAAAATTCATCTATTACTCATTTACTCTTATGTAACAAGACCTTGATAAAAGCTTCTTTTGTTTTTTGTAGGTTTTATAAAGACCATCAGTTTATAGGTTATCTCTGTGCAGTATGTCATATCGACATGATGGTAATATGATTTCTTAATATGAGGGATTCATAGGTCTTATACTAAATATGTAATATCAAGAGAAATAAAAAAAAAAACTATACATGCACTTGAACTTGTGATTGTTGTACATTAACAAGGCAATATAAAAAGAAAGTAAGCGCAGACAAAGAATGCCATGAAGATGAAATGATGGACAACATTACTGGAACCAAGACTCCATTGTTAGGGGATCACTGGGAAGCCAGCCAACTCCTAAAAACATCAATGATTTAAATTTGGGAATGGCAAGGACCCACCATTGAGATCTCTGTTACTAGTAACACATCACCAACAAAGTGTGTGCCAGAAGCCCAACAAAGGTGCATCTGGTAGTTTAGTGCATGATATCTGGTTATAATATTTACCTCTACTTGGTGTTCAGCGCAGTCCCATTAAAGCACACATCTCCCACTGCCAGCTCTTTGATGATCAGAAAAGCACAGCACAAAATTGATCCCAAGGAACATCTGTGTCTACATCTTAACGAAACACCACCCAAACAGCATTGCACAGCAATGAGAGGTCAGAGGCTAATGAGGCAAAGTGAAGCTGGAGGTTTAATTTATTCTGCCTCCTTGCCTGTGCTTTCCCATAATTGGACTAATTCAAGCGCTATGCATGAACTAGGTATGGAAATGAGCTACAGGCCCCTGGTTTGTGCACAGAGGCTTAATTATCTTTAAATCCAAATCCCTAGTAGCTAAGCCTTTTGCTTGCAGACAGATATTGTGTTTTTTTTGTAGTTATGTGGTGAAGTAAAAGGTATCTTGAGACTGGAATCACAAATTAGATGCACCATAAGCAGCATGAATGATACTTTCAGATATGGTGGGGATACCTCCTCCTTTCTAGGATATACCAGGAAACATGCAGAGAGGAAGAGGTACCTGCAATTATGCTATTAGAAGTAAGGCAGACTTCTGTAAGGCATGGGAATCATCATCCATCCATCCATTATCCAACCCGCTATATCCTAACTACAGGGTCATGGGGTTCTGCTGGAGCCAATCCTAGCCAACACAGGGCGCAAGGCAGGAAACAAACCCTGGGCAGGGCACCAGCCCACCAAAGGGAATCATCTTGGATGTGCATTTAAATGCAGTCCAAACATCACTTTAAATAAATACTGAGTATCTAGAAAGTAATTCTTGAGATCTGCAAAAAAGAGTAGAATATTTGATTCCTGAAAAACAAGTTTTTAATCTATCCGTTACATAGTGCCTTTAATATTCACCTATCTATTTTAATGGGTAGACTCAGTTTTGGATGAAGGAATTTTTCAGTGCTTTTACCTACTTGCTAAAGTATTAAAAAAATAGTTGTAGTTTGTCAGTGATCAGATAATTTCACTGACCACTAAATCACATCAATACTGACCCATCAGAGAAGCTTAAGTGATCATCTGTCTGCCCAACACAAACTCTGTTTCATATTGAAATGCCACAAGTGGAAATAAAACCAACAGCCTTCAAAGGTTTTGTGCAATCTCCTGTGGGAATTTCTCAACATTTGTATATTAGTTAAGGGGTATGTACTACTGGAGTCTTTATTGGTCATTTTGAGTCTGTTTAGCAAATGAATTCAGTAAATTCAGCTTGAATTAACATTCAGAAATTCATTGTCCTGAGAATCGATGAATCTGTTAAGGCAGGAATGTTGAGAAAGTTGAGCATCAATTAACTAAATAAAAGTCTGACTGTTTTTACAATGACAAATTTTAGTACTGAATATTCATTGCTATTTCAGTGTTTATTGAGACTGGAAATGAAAGTAAAGTTTCATTTGGGGAACGGCTGCAATTTAATTAAAATATCACTGACCCCTTGAAAATTTCAGGTGCCCCCACCAATTTTTTTCCCAGGTGCCAGCCTTGTGATGAGAGACCCAATGAACAGGGAAATGAGAGGTAAGAAAAGCAGCACATACTGTAGCAGAGGCAAATCCCAGTAATTTTCCAATGAAATGGAGCAGAGACAACATATGTCATAATTCTACATAGTGCAGAAGGAATGGCACTGCCAGGGGGAGGCATACCCTGCAAATAATCTAGATGGCCTGAAGGGCTAGAGACAAGGGCTCCCAGGAAGATGAGAAAGAGAGAAGGGTGGCCTGGAATAACACAAATATTTTTTTCTTAAGGACTCTAGAGGGCAGGCAGTTCAACAGATGGCAACGTCTGACCTACTTTATAGTGAGAGGGTGAGATCATGGAGGACTGGGTGAAAGGACCTTAACAGAACGGTCTAAGGGTGTAAAACAGAGATTAGGTAACCTCTAAAAGATATCTGGTAGCAAAAGAGATGCCCTAGAAATGTGGACAGTTTATCCTTGAGAAACTGAGGCCTTCATTTGATGCAAGTTCAGGCCAGGGTCACTCTTCTTTGGCTAAAAGGACAACAAGCTAAAATTCACACCGTTGGAGCCTGTTGTTCCTGCTCCTCTAAGCCTTCCATTATTTCAAATGAACCTAATTTCCAAGGTAGTAGTTTTTAGGTCTTAAAGAGAAGCCTGGTCTCAATCTTTCCAGCTTGGTAATGTGTTCTGCCCTCTATGAGTCAAAGGTTTTTTTCCAGCACACTATAACCTCATTCTCTACAAGAACAGAGGGTCAGATATCCATGATAAATGCTGCATTGTCTTCTTTGCAGCAAGCTGCTGAAAAAACGTAATGCATTCAGTTGGGCTGCATCTCACTCTCTAACCCCTGGTCCACTGGTTTATATAAATATCTGATACATTTACAGCGTTTATTGTCTGCTGTTGGGGTCTTTTCATCTGTAACAGCCAAGACAGCCCTTCCAGTGCATGTTTCTCGCTCTCCTCCCATACCCTCTGATCCTTGATAGGTTTTTCCCGTTTCCTGCACAAACCTTTCACCTCAATCTAAAGAGGCGTGGGTTACCATTACTAGAAGGACTGCCACACTTAACTCAATGCTGTGGTTTAAAACTGACTTACATTCTGGTACCTAAAATCTGGCAGGTGGCACATTTAGTATCACTGAAATATTATCCATCTATCCATTATCCAACCCGGTATATTCTAACTACAGGGTCACGGGTGTCTGCTGGAGCCAATCCCAGCCCACACAGGGCACAAGGCAAGAAACAAACCCTGAGCAGGGCACCAGACCACTGCAGGGCACATGCACACACTAGGGACAATTTAGAATCACCAATGCACCTAACCTGCATGTCTTTGGACTGTGGGAGGAAACCCACGTAGACACAGGGAGAATATGCAAACTCCACACAGGGAGGACATGGGAAGCGAACCAGGGTCTCCTATGTGTAAGGCAGCAGTGCTATCCACTGCGCCACCATGCTGCCCATTGGAATATTATTTGTCATTAAATTTAGTATCATTGTAATACTTGTTTGTCAAACTTCTGGTACATCTATGGTATCAAAAGCCTTAGAAACCAAATGCATCAAATATTATTTCACATTCAGAGCAATATGCCACAAACACATTTCCATCACTTGTAAATTAAAATCTGTCCTTAAATGCATTTCAGTGTTCTATCTCTGCCCTCTTGGTCTGTTGTGGAGACACTGCTAGATAACAAGCCATTAATAAAGAAGTAATGCCAAGAATTTAACAATGGCATCAACACAGCTGAGCTAACCAACTTTTACTAACATAGCACATACAGACCATAAAAAATATATTTTCTGACAGTGAAATCCATCCATCCATTATCCAACCCACTATATCCTAACTACAGGGTCATGGGGGTCTGCTGGAGCTAATCCCAGCCAACACAGGGTGCAAGGCAGGAAACAAACCCTGGGCAGGGTGCCAGCCCACCGCAGGGCACACACACCCACCCTCACTAGGGACAATTTAGAATCGCCAATCCACCTAACCTGCATGTCTTTGGACTGTGGGAGGAAACTGGAGTACCCAGAGGAAACCCACGCAGACACGGGGAGAACCCGGGAAGCGAACCCGGGTCTCCTAACTGTGAGGCAGCAGTGCTACCTACTTCGCCACCGTTCCGCCCCTCCACAATCCAGCTTAATATAATTTAAAATCCATCAATCCATCCATTTATTTCCAATTCAACATTCACAATTTAAAATAGTACACCATAATGATCTCTAAAACCTGCAAAAGATGCAGCCAGGTACCATCTCCCTTGGCCACAGGCTCTGTTTCTTTTTCTTGTTTCGTGCCCTATTGGTCTTATGTGTATTGTGTGGTTGAGTGCCTCTTGTAACTCAGTAGATCTATAGTTGGACCCTGTACATCAGTGGTCAGTCTGAAGTACTGTAGTTGTCTTTACTACATTTCTAATTTGTCTCTTTTGCTAAAATAGATGAGTCCTGCGCCAAGTTCTGTTTGTATTGGGCCCTGACTTAGAGACGAACTGCATTATCTAACATTGGCAAAACCAATTTTACTCAAAAACCTATAAAGATGGCTACCGTTCTTGGATATAGTATGTGTCTTTTAGCCTACACACTTATTCTTCCTCTATCCCATGCCAGTTCTAACTTTTCTCTTTTTGTGTTTCTTTCTAGAAATGGGAAAATGTTGCACATTTTATATAATCATAATGTACAGTGTTGTGCTGTTTTACTCTGGAGACAAAAAAAAAGAAAATTTTTGTCCTCATTGTTCACAAGTGATACTAGTGTCACAGTGATTGAGAAGTATTATTATTTTTACGGTGGATCATTTGTAGTATGTACATAGGCTCCAGTAAGTGAGTTAAAGGAAAACATACTGTATCTGTTCCAAGAGAAAAAAAAGCAACAGGAAAATGAAAATTCTATTCCAGTAACACCTACTTTTGCTACAGAAAACCAAAGGGAATCAGCTCAAATCACCACCTCAACCTTTCACCCTCATCTAGACTTCCACAGCCTACGACAATATACGAGGGATATCCAGAAATAAAGGTTACAAGTGCCCTGGAGGGTGCAGGGAATTTTTTTTTCGAAGGTTGGCATACCTGCGTGTAGGGGGTTCCTAACGGTCAAAATAAGCCCGGGACCGCGCCGTCAGTCAGTTGTGAAATGTCATCACAGCAAGCGAGTTCGTCAACCTCTGCTGAGGCCGTTTGCTCCACCTACCGCCGATGCGAGTCGTTCGGTCATCAAGTTCCTCACTTTGCGTCGCGAATCCGCGGCCGAGATCCATCGTCAGCTTGTGGAAGAATTGTGAAAGAATTCTTGGGTGGGAAACGTTTTTCCAACAATGAGGAAGTGAAGGAGACAGTGGAGAAGTGGCTTTCGGAGGTGGAGCGGAGCGTATTCGACGAGGGTATAAAAAAGCTGGTGCCCAGGCTAAAGAAGTGCATCGAAGTTGATGGCGATTATGTTGAGAAATAAACACATATTTTGGAACATACCCTGTAAATTTGGTTGAAATATATTCATTTTTCGATTTTTAACAGCTGTTGTAACCTTTTTTTCTGGATATCCCTCGTACCATAACAAAACTCTCTCCAAAATACACTGAACAATACAGCAGTATTATTCCTCTGACAGCTCAAGTCACACGTTAGGTTATTAATGATTCTAAATTAGCCAACCACAAGAGTGAGTTTGTGTAGAAGCATGCCCATTGTCCTGGGTTTCTTCTTGGTATGTGCCCAACGCCCTGATCAGATTTAAGAATGTTATGTTATACTATGTATTTTTCTGAGCAAATGCAAGAGAAGAATTAGATTAACCAAAAAAAAGTTCAAATCATTATAATGTGAGATATTTTCTGAGGTAGACACTCAAAGAGTTTAAAGAGATTTTATTTACATGGTGTTTGTGTTTTCTATGTTTCTATCTTACATATTAGTATGTCTCATGTTGTGTACAATAGATAGACAGAAATATCTACAACCAGGAAGAAGTCCATTAGGCTAAGTGACTACACTGAAGAAAAGTTATATTGACCACCCATAATTATAGGTATTATTTTTAGGGAAATATAAATGATTATGGCAAATGAGACTCTGAAAATCACTTCTATATAGGCAGACCTTAGAATCAAAAGAGTGAAGAGCCTGCAGATTCATTCCTCTCCTGACAATGAGATGCAGGCAAAAAATAATGAAAATGATGGGGAGAATCAGGCAGAGTTAGAAGCTAGCCTACGTTTGCTGCTGGGAAATGAATCCTAAACTTTTACCTAGCACGAAATACAAACCAAAATTCATAGTCAGAAAATCAATGCTGGAGGTCAAAATTTTGAATATCGAACAAAGAAATACACTCACTAACACACATAGTCTATCTGCAATCTCGGATAGGAAGCTGACTTTTTATTCTGTTAGTATGACAAAGTCACGTGCCACAAACTCAAGGCAATCTGCGCTCGGTAATGCTATGTCAACACATAAAAAAACAAAGATGGCATCACGAATGACATGAAAATACTTTAATGATTTTTTTTCTTGTTTCTATGATAACAAATAGAAATATCATTTTCCAAAACCCCTAATGGACTAAGGAAACCTGAAACTGACATCATAAAATGTTAATAAAAACAAAATAGAAATACAGTGGTACCTCGGTATACGTCCGCTTTTGAATAAGCCCAACTTGGTATATGTCCTGTTTGGACTTGAAAAATGTTACTTGGTATACGACCTTTGTTTGAAATACGACTCGCATGCTAGAACACCTTGTTTACTCTTGTTTACCTCTCTCGAGACAAAGCCACGACTGCTCACGAGCGTCAGTACGCCAGTTGCTAGCATTCAGTGAACAACCCGCGCTATAACTCTCTGTGAATTTTCATGTGATTTTGTGTTTTTTCGTGTAAATTTGAATTGATTGTTGAACAGTATGATGGTGGCATGCGTATCCGGGACTTGGCTGCTGCATACCGTATGCCGAGAACAACGGTATCTACGATTGTGAAAAACAAAGTTATTAAAAAGTAAAGTGAGGTTAAATTTTCATTTATTTCATCTAATTGCTTTTGTATTTATGTATTTTAGCATTAAGCAGTATTCAAATTATTTCATACAACCCCATCAATGTATAATATGCCAATAACAATAGGATTTTTTTTCATGGGAATGGATTAATCATTTTCCCTTTATTTCTTATGGGAAAAATTCATTTGGTATACGTCCTGTTTGGTATAAGTCAAAGGATCTGGAATGGATTAAGGATGTATACCAAGGTACCACTGTACAGTATAACAATTTCACCCACTTTTGCTTTCTTAAAAAGTCCTGAAGTTATTCTTGACACTGTCCTTACATCTGAAATATCAATCTCCAATGATTAATTCAATCACCTTAAAAACTGAACATTCTTAATCATAATTTGTAATTAACCAACTGGTGATGATAGATAGATAGATAGATAGATAGATAGATAGATAGATAGATAGATAGATAGATAGATAGATA
>JANRMT010062806.1:80290441-80306154 GCA_026402145.1 Polypterus bichir lapradei
ATAGATAGATAGATAGATAGATAGATAGATAGATAGATAGATAGATAAATAGAAGTCACAGCACTCTTTCCCAGAGTATTAACAAATAGATCAAAATATACTAAAATGAAAACAATAAGTAAATAAAGAAAATGGAGGGATTCCCACTAAGGCGAAACCAAGGCAGTGATACATGTAATGAGGTTTGCAACCTCCTGCATAGCAAAACACCTTTTGAGTCTAACATCGAGTATCAAGTGCTCATTAGTGTTAGGAAGAGAGTCAAGAATCATAAACATATATGATACAAAAAAAAAGACAAGACAAACGCTGCATTGCCATTGTTGGGGAAGTGGGTTTTAAATGGATGAGCCACCCCTAACATATGGACAGGAGTTCAACAGTTGTTGAGGTTGGCCAATAGTGACTACACGCTTTGATTTTTAGTTTCTGGTGTATGACAGTCTCCCTGAATTCTGTGTCCCATGTGTTTACTTAATAATATCATTATTTCTGTATATTTTGCCCTTTCTGGCATTCCCTCTGAATTCTACCTCGCTTGTGTTTATTTAATAAAAATAATAATAATAATAATAATAATTTTGTATAGTTTCTGTTTTACTTTATAATTTTACATTAATTTTAATCATCTTGCTGTTGTCATTATGTCAGCACCATACTGGTGAAATTGTTATTTCTGTGAGAAAAAAGGAATCCTTAGTAGTTTAAACAGAACTCCTTCAAGACATACCAAGGGTGAAAAGAAGACAGGCACACCTGTAGATGTTGATGGTGTCCTGTTATGAAGGATTAGGAGAGACAGGATACTGGCAGGTTGTTAGCTTTCTTCACCTAACCTATTAGATAGGAATGGAGAATCTCCAGATCCATTATATTTAATTTAGGGCTGAGGGGTACACAAGAATAAGAGATTACTAGAAGGGCAGTATATTACTATAACTCTAGAAATTTGTATTGCCTTCCATCATCTTGCAAGTAACACAAATTTAGGATTTCAATGGCTTCTCTTTGAGTGTACCATGAACTTCTGGTTGTAAGATAAATTAGAATGAGGGCTCAAGGAGATGAGTGGAAGAAGTTTGATGTGATAAGCTAGTTCATAAGCCTCCCAATGTCAAACTTTATGTAGATGCTTCATCCAGATCTCCAAGCCAAAACAAACAAACAAACAAAATCTCTGCAGACTACAATGAGTATTATATCAAGTTAAACCAATGGTGTTTGCTTTTGAACTGTGAAGATTTACTTTGAGTAATGGAGGGCACTGGGAGTCAACAGGCTGGTTTAGTCCACAGACAGGTAATATTCAAGGGTTAAGAGCAACTCACAGGCAAAACAAATTACTCTGGGTAGAAGTGATCCAAAGGATGATTTATACAGCATGTAGTAATCAGCATTGAATTCTGCTGTGCTGGGGAATCATAGTACTGAAGCCTAAACATAATAATGTAGAGCAGGAGACTAAGCACTAGGGTTGGTATCCCAGCACTGCATAACCTAATGGGCGATCATTTTCACTCATTTTTCTCACACTTTATCATGCTGGTGTCAAACCAGTGTGTACTCATTCTTTTCTATTATATGGTTACTATGTAAATGGACAAATACAGTAGATACTGCAGCAGGGCCCATTTGATCCAAGCCTGACTTTCTAAGAAAATGATGATTCTAATGAAAATTCACTTGTAAATGTAGCTGATATATGAGGCTATTTAATCCAGTCATTGTCTCCACTGCAGTGAGCAGTTTGTGTTAAGCCAAACAGGTCTGTGATATCCAGCGAGCTCAGGAGTTAAACGGACTCCCTCCCAGTCAGCTTACATGCCTGCTTAACCAGCCAAAATAAAGCAAAAATCATATGAGGGTAGAATCAATAAATCAGAGCAAGCACTATCACACATCTATCCATCCATCCATCCATCCATTCTCTAATCAGCTTATCCATTATAGGTTCCAACCCTGGTAACTTGTTTTTATCAAACATCTTTATAAAAAATATACATTAGAATACTAAAGGGCTTAAGAAAAGCAGCTAATGGCAACATATGACTCATGCTAAAAGCAAGCATTTAAAACAAATGTCAAGCTGCATTAGAATATTACTGTATTTATAGACTCTTTCTGTTTCCCTTGGATTAGTAATATTTATTTTGTAAGACCTCATTATCAGCACATTAGCTTTCTTAATTACAAAATTACAGTACAATTATAAAATGTAAACAGTAACAATAAAAATATCAAATAAAACCTTTGTATAATTTGTATAATGTCCAATTATTTTGTGTAATGAATCCAATTATTTCCTCCACGTAATAAAAGTCAGACTGAGAACAGGCCATTTGGCTCAAGGTAGTTTGTCATTGCACATTCATTTAACAATTCCAAAATATTCACAAGATGTGATTAAAAGATGAAGAGCTGCTATTTTCAGCTTCAATGCCTCCTTACATTTGTGCTCATTTTGAACTAACAGCTGATATTCACCTTATCCATTCTTTGATCCATTATAGGGTCACAGTTTTCAGATCCCTGCTAAGGCTACACCCCTTGTCCTCCCCTTTTGCCCGATGTTTGTCTCAGCCCTCACCTATATTTCTCTTTCCATGTAACACTAATTATGCATCAGTCACATGATGGAAAAGGCAGGGGGACTGAAAAAGGAGAGTTAGGCTATTGGCTTTGTTTGAATACTGAGAGCCTTTCTCTTCTGCTAAGCCATAGTTGCATTCTCTTTGTGTTATCAGCATTTTTTTTAGTTATTTTCCTGTTTAGTATAGGGCCTTTTGTATATTTTTTTGGGTTATGCTATTGTCTTGTGCTTATTGTATATGATTGCTCCATTACAGGACTTTCTACCTTGATGACTATTCTTTGTGGACATGAATAAAAGAAAATTGCTCCTTTTTTCCATTTCATGTTTGTAACATCACAATGTCATACATGTCTTGTTGGTCTCAATGGGGTACTGCATTGATCTCCTCCCTCACAGAACAGCACCATCATCTAGAAAGCCAAAGTTGAAAGGAGATGTTGTGCACTGTGTGTAAACCACAGGGTAGCAAAGTCTACCAAAGCAGGATCAAATCCTGAGAAGGATTCCGGCCATTCATACTGCACACACCAACACTAACCCATACTGGCCAATATGGAGTCATCAATTATCCCAACATGTGCAACTTTGGAAAGATGGAGGAAGTTAGAATACATGGAGAAAAAAAACAGACACACAGAGATTCTGAAAGCTCCACACAGACTGATACTAAGCCAAGTGCCTGAACCCACAGCTTTTAGGCAGCAAAGCTAATAACCTCTGTGACACCATGCTGCCCACTCTACGTACTTGCTTCCTAATTTTAAAAATTTCTTCCATGTCTTCTCTTAATTGCCATTTGTTTAAAACAAAAAAATTGAGCTCCTTGAAATCTTCTTGTCTGGTCATACTCAGTAGTATTAAAAAGGTTTGTTTTGGTTTTCTCATTTTGTAGAACCATTGTGTTTTTATTAGGAGGAGGTAACACATATTAATCTACTTGTATCCTACAAGTCCATCATTCAGGTTAGGCAAAAATTCTCTTGATGTATATTTCTCAAACCCAATGTATTATGAACTTTCTCTTCTCTTTAGTACACTGTCTGGTTGTGGTTAGGGACATGAAGGAAGTGTGGGATGGGATGAAGATCATCACTGGCTGCAGCTCGAAGCGGGGTTCCACCATCGAGAGAGACGTGGAGAGAGTAAACCAAATGAATAACTTCTTTAACAGGTTTGACCACCCTAACCCACTCTCACCTTGGAGTACTGCACCCTCCAACCATCCTTCTGCTGATACCAGCATAGGAGAGACATCCCCACCCACAATTACAGAAGCCCAGGAGAGCAGAGAGCTGAGGAGACTTCGTGCCAGCAAAGCAGTGGGTCCAGATGGAGTATCGCCACGACTGCTGAAGGCCTGTGTGTTGGAGCTGGGAAGGCCTCTACAGTGCATCTTCAATCTGAGCCTGGAACAGATGAGAGTCCCGAGGGTTTGGAAAACATCTTGCATCACCCCAGTCCCAAAGGTATCACGTCCTAGTGAGCTGAATGACTTCCGGCCTGTCGCACTGACATGTGATGAAGACCATGGAGTGGCTGCTGCTTCACCACCTGCGGCCACAGGTCCGCCACACCCTCAACCCTCTGCAGTTTGCATACCAGGACAAGGTGGGAGCGGAGGATGCCATCATCATTTCAGACATTATACTTTTACAATAAGGACAAAATTGCATCAGAAAAAGCACAGTGGAATATGACTAGATTAATGTACTCATGAGTGGCATAGAGGTGGTACAGTGGTTTGCCCTGCTGCCTCGCAGATTTTGAGTCTGATGCCAGTTTCTTATCTGTGTGGACTCTACATGTTCCTCAGGTGTCAATGTCAGATTTCTTCTACATACGTACCCAAAACATTCATATTAGGTTGACAAATGTTTCTAAACTGGCCCTGTGTGGCACTAATGGACTACTTACCTGTAAATGGTTGGGTGCACGGTTCCAGTATTGACCTGTATGAACCTGAAATGGAATGAGTTTGTGAATGCTATGTAAATATTATATTAATGTATTTGTAAGTAAGCAAGCCAGTTTGCCATTAAAATATTATACTGACATTAACATTTCATAACTATTCACCCTCCCTGAGGTAGCAGTACTGGGACCCAAAGTCTGGGCCTTCTGCTACAATTCTGAAGAATTTCTGTTTTAGTGCAGTTGGCTAAAGAGGAAGTTCCGTAATCCTGAGGCTTGGAGTTAAACGTCCACAAAAGATGAGCAACTAGTGGCATCACTCTAAGTGAACTCTGGAGCAAATACACACACACTTTTGTACATACATAGAGACTCAGAAGCAGGTATGTGTGTTAATGCTGGATATACAGTACAGAGACACAAAGGTGTTAACATTTTTTTAAATCCTGTTCTTACTGCAAATTATTCCTAAACAAAATTCCTCAACAGACAACCCAGTACAAAGCCAACATTTGGAAATTTTAATTGTATTAAAATTGAATTAAAAAATATACTAAAAAAGTATATGTGCCAAAAGTATATTTTATGAGGACACATTATCAAAACAACTCCACAGCTTGCTAGTAAGGTCTAATCTCCTACCCCATGACACACATACACAGTTTCATAACTAAAATGCCAGAATTTAAAAAGCAGATCAAATAAATTCCTCACTACAGTATACCCACGAAAGGGGCTACACCCCTTCGGGAAAAAGCTGATTGCAGATTTCATTTTAAAAATAGGACTATGAGATGACAGTCAGCCTTGCCTTGTGGAGCATTATGGGCTCCAAAGGGGATTTTCTACTTCTTCAAATGTTTTTCATTTTTAAGAAATTCACCAAGGCTCGCAGGATTAACTGCTCAGATATTTGTTTCCATTTTGAGCGGTGTCTTAATATCATGTAATGGAAATTTTGAATAAAAGACAGCTTGATGCTGTGTCAAGGAGTAAAATAAATCTGTTTTCTATTAAATGAGGAATGAAAATGGATGGAGAGAATATATAAAGTATCAGGCTAGGAACTGCACAAGTGGTGGATATTTGGTGACATGCTGCAACTTCTCCTGAATGAATATCTGCAATCCCTACTTTCTCAAATAGGCACTTTTGTTTTTGATTCATCTACTTGTTTATGTCGGCTCATCTCAAACTCATTCCCACTTATTTTCTTTTATGTTCATGTAGTGATGGACACATTTTGAAATGAAATGGGCATTGCTATTTTGAGTTGAGGAAAAGACAGCTGAAAGGGAGCTTGTCTGAATTTTAGAAATACTCAACTAAAACACAAGAGGATTAAAGAGGTGGATATCTATGCTGTGAGGCCAGAGTTCAAATTGCTGAACCCAATGAAATGTACCTGGGCATTGAAAATTGAAGCCCAGTGACACAAACAAATAAAAAAGCAATTTGCTTGGTTTGCTTTCATTATTAGTAATATAAGGAAAGTGACAGTTATGGAAGCTTTAGGACAACGCTGAGGCCAATGCCACTCTGCAAAGTGCATTAAAATGTGATGCCAGCACCAGTTATTGAACATGTTAATCAATTGAAGCCAGTGCAAACCATTAAATGGAGCTGTTAAAAGACCAGAGACAATCCAGCAAATGATAATCTATGGACAGTACAGAATCGTAATATGAGGGTGGAAAGAATTTGGTCCCAAGCAGTGCATGGTAAGCATTATTTATATTCTAGGATTGACATGTCACTGCGCATTTGCCCTTTGCTACATAACTAAATCATGAGGTCAGTGCCAAGTAACCAGAACACATAGTTAGTGCTTATAATCAGGATGTCAAGCTAGTGTAATCCCACTACTGAAACCAACTATACAGGTACATCTGGTTGGACTGGCAATCTTTGGTTAAAGACTCCCAAACACTGAAAATCTACTGTACAAACACTAGACCTACCTGCCACTTTTTCCACCAATGTTCTGTTCTTCCCTCTTTCTCCTCTATTATACTTCCTGGCTCTATTCCTTTACATCTTCAAGACATTTCTGAGCTGAGGGGTAGGTAGGTGATATGTTGGGGGTACAGAATTTTGAAAAATAAAAGGCTTTTAATACTTTATTCTTTGAGTGTTTAAGATAGAAATGCTCTAGACGATGGGAAGAGTCAATAAACATTCCTTGAATTCCGATTTTTGTTTCAAGTCTTGGGCTTTGTTGATTGGAATTTCTGTCAATCCCTAGTTACAATGCTGGTTTGTTTTTCCCACACTAAGGTTATGTATTGCAATTACAATTTCAATAAACACCCTCAGTGCAGTCAGTACAGAAACAATAAAACAATTTGAAATCCAAAAACAAAACCTAAGGGCACAGACCGAAGATTAGGTCTTGATGTTTGGCTACTGTTTAAAGCCATCTTTTATATCATAGACACCAAGATGTCACACATCCCATGGCATGTGCATCATATGCCTAGGAACAAGCTCAATCGTAAATGGTCAAAATGGTGGTGTATGAAAAAACACATGTTAAATAGTACTGCTATAATGTCTTCAATATAACGATAAAATTTTCAAAAGTTCAAAAAACAAAAACGTAACTTACGATTTGTTTTGATTCATTTTTGTATCAATGGAAAATAAATCCCCAACAACTTAACATGGTTTTTCAATCAAACTTAATGGCTTTGGCAGTGGGGAAACTTCTACAGTAAAGAGATTACATTTAAATTTGTCAGTTATGGAAATCTGGTATCCTGCTCTTTTTGTTATCACTGTGGTGTTGTTTTTATATTATACATAACAACATTTAGGTGTTCCAGTGGTTAGCTCTGCTACCCCATGATTTCCCTGTGTCCTGTTCCCACATTACAAAGATGTGCATGTTAAGTGAATTGAAAGCTCTAAACTGATTTGGTATGTGTCAATGTGCCCTGTGCCTGACCTGCACCCTTTCCGGCATTGGCTCCTGTCTTGTGGCTGATATTTTCAGAATTGCCTCTGTACTCTTAATTGGATTAGGAACATCACAGATGGATGGATCCAGCTCCTCTTCTGACCCTGACTCGCCTGGATGAGGTTGAACGGCTTCCTTTATGCCACACTCAGGAGTACATCTGGATCAAATGGAAGTTCCTTAAAGCAGGGACGATCTGTCCCCATAGCTTCCCTTGGCAGCACCCATGGAACATCGCAGGGCTGTGTAACAGGTCTGCAATTTGCAGCCATGCAGGCACCACAGTCCAGGAACACTGCCACTTATTGTAATCTGGGAGCAAATAGTGCATGCAACTGGTCTCAACTTGTGCTTCTGTTAAAATGGCCCCCTGGCCGGGTATGGGGATTTGAACCATCCCAGCCGGAATGCCAGCCCATGCCTGGTGTCCTTTACACTGGTTTAATCCAAACTCTTTGATAAATTAGATGAATTGTCTACTCTTAGTGAAAGCAGAAATAATGAATGGTGAAGATTTTTTTTTATTCTAAGACAAAAGACACAGTGCTTGTGTACAAGAATATTAGTGGATTAACTAATCAGAAGCCAGTCATCTTGGTTTTGCTTCATTGTTTCCTTTGAATTAACTTTAAAAGTAACCACTTATTTAAGATACAGGGTTGGAGATATCATGAATAAACTGCTCCTGCTCATTAAAACATTCTGTATGTCATTTAAGCCAAGTGAATTAAACTGGAGCCAAAATCAAGATCCACTGAGAATTCACATTAGAAGATGTATCCATCCTTTCACACGTTTTCTGAACCCATCTTTCTTATTTTTATGTTTAGAAATCTATTCATCCAGTCAGTCAGTAAGTCACTGTCCAACCCGCTATATCCTAACTACAGGGTCACGAGGGTCTGCTGGAGCCAGTCCCAGCCAACACAGGGTGCAAGGCAGGAAACAAACCCCGGGCACAGCGCCAGCCCACTGCAGTCTATTCATCCATTCAATTAATTTTCTAAATCTGCTTAAAGCAGGTTTAGGGTCACAAGAAATTGAAGAATGTTTTGGAATGGCAATAACTAATCCTGGGTGAGATGTCACGCCATCATATCATCACGCATATCCTGTACCAGTTCAAAACCATTATTATACCAGCATGTATAATATGTCATTAAGATGTAACAGGAACCTGGAGTACCCACATATATATCAGGAGATCATACAAACTCAATGCAGGCCGTAATCAGCCTGTGAACTTATCTTGAGTCTCTATACTGTAGTTGTGATGCAGTAGTTCTAAGAATTGTCCCACCATACTGCTCCAACAAAATCTAATAAATGCATAACATTTTCAAAAATGCTTTATCCACTTCAGAGCTGAGGGGGTGGTGGGGATGGGGCACAGCCTAAAACAGCAGCACTGGGTACCAGGCAGGATCAACCCAGGGTGGGGACAGCAGTTGACTGGAGGGCCCACTCACAAACACAGAAACAATCTGGACCCACCAATTAATCAAATACACATATCTTTGGGAATGTGATAGGGAAACCTTTGGATCCAGAGAAAAGCCCATATGAACACAGAAAAACATAAACCAGTGCCAACCATTGTGACACCGTGCTGTCCCATCTACATTCAGCTTTGGAACTCCTCTCATTTTGTGAAACAGGATTGTCAACAATTCTAAATAAAGAAGGAGATTAGTGAATGGTAGAACAAAAACCAGCAGCCTTAAGGGTCTGAGGAAGACCAAAGGATGAGCTCACCAAGATAGCTTTTACTAAAACAAGGATTATCACATTATTTATTTATTTAGATGACCCTAAAACTGGAATAAATGAGTAGATTGATGGACATACATTAAAATGAAAACAAAAATCAGAGTTATGATTTAAAAATCCGACAGAAACACAAATATATTAAACTGGTTTAGTAACTAGTCTCCTCAAACCTTTCTCTCCAATTACTTGCAGACATACCATAATTTTCATGTGATGAATCAGTAAAACTTTGTTAAAATATCACTGCACTATAATGCTGAAACAAAGAGCCTTCAGGGTGGCATGCTGAGGTTCACAGAAAAGTTTTTAATGAGCTGAGCAGCTTAGTTCAGCAGAATCCTTGTGATCATAATAAATTTATAACAGTAATAAAAACATCTGGCATGGTGGCAAAATAGTAATGTCTCAGAATAAGGAGACCAGGTTTCATATGATGACCCTTCAGTTGCTTTGATCTCCTCTCACAGTCCAAACACATGATGTTCAGATGGTGACTAAACCCTTGCCCTAGTAGGTCTGTGCATGTCTGTGAATGTCTTTCCCTGTGATGGACTGGTGCCCTGTCTAGGGGATTGTTCCTGCCTTGTGCCCTATGCTTGCCTGGATAGGATCCAGCCTTCTTAGGATAAAGTGGACTTGGAAAATGATATGGTATAATAATAACAAAAACTAGAGAATGTGTTGCCTTTCCTGCATTTGACAGAGTGATATCAGTTGTAGAATTTTGCTGGTTTTGGCTTTTATTTGGATACATTCTGAAATACAAGATTAAAGATGCATTTTTCAGTACGCATCAGCTCAGAGGGCAGAGTCTGGGCATTAGATAGATAGATAGATAGATAGTGTGGCATCCAGCCGGGGCTGGAGCCCAGCCGGGATGCCCAGGAGGACCGGAGGAGGGCTTGTACCTCCTCCAGACCGTGAGGGGGCGACCGCCCTGTTTATGTTGGGGGCCACGGGTAAAGGGCTTGGAAGCCCAGCCCTGTAGGGACCCGTGGCCACCGCCAGGCGGCACCCCAGTGCCTGTAGAAGTCTGGAGCCCGGCACTTCTGCCACACCAGGAAGTGCTGGGGGGAAGAAGACAGGGGACACCCAGAGGGCTTCCGGGTGCGCAGCCAGCATTTCTGCCACACTGGGGCGTGTCTTCGGAGGAATGCCGGGAAGCAGCTGGAGCCCATCTGGGTTCCTATTTAAGGGGCCGCCTCCCTCCAGTCGAGAGCGGAAGTCGGTGGAAGTGGACGGAGCTGGAGAGAGGACTGGAGGCGGCCAGGAGAAAGGCAGTGGAACTGTGTGGCCTGGACATTGGGGAATCGGTGCTGGAGGCACTGGGGTTGTGAGTGCACGTAATTCTTGTAAATATTGTACATAATAAACAGTGTGTGGTGGAACCAACGATGTCCGTCTGTCTGTGTCCGGGCCAGCGTTCACAATAGAGATATAAGCTATATAGGATTCAGAATACGAAAAGGTAGCTTACCAGTACCTCAAAGTCTCGGTCTCCTAATCCTCATAAAGACTGCACAATTATTTAATATTTACCACCTTATCAATTAGCTGTTAATCTTCTTTTTTTACAAAGTCATGAGGAGCCCGAGCCACACTCAGCCAGCTAGAGCTGCCCATTAGCCTAACACACAAGTCTTTCAGTTGTAAGAGAAAACTGGAGTACCAGGAGGAAAACCTACAGGGGGAGAATTTGCAAAATTCACACAGGCAGTGACAGTCCAGGATTCAGATCAAAAGCTCAAAACAGAAATACAAAACTCTGCATCACCTTTGCAATCCAAAATTAATTTTTGAACTATATTTTCACATTAATATTTGCTATAAATGTGTCTGATTTCAAAATATGCTTAACATATCAGCTACTAAAATTAAGCTGTGCAGACATTCAGACTTCCTTTTTAAAAAGAAGGCTACTTTTTAAAATATTTTCAGTATCTTGTAATAGTAGAAAATCACCCATAGGCAACACCATAAACCAGATTGAATGTCAGGAAGCCCAAATCTAAACATAGTTCAGTCTTCCATTTGAAGAGGCAAGGCTGTGTCCCAAGAGGTTAAGAGCCTTTTTTATTGTATCTGCTCAGGCAAGAGTGATTGTTGGTGTGTGAGTGAGTGAATCCTGTGATGGACTGATGTGCTTTTGACTTTTTACATGATAATATAACATCAGATAACATTCTCACCCATGCTTAATCCAAATCACTGTCATGGAGCAACTCTTGGTGCAACACAGGAAGTAACCATGGGCAGTGAGGGCACGAGTCCAAAACATAATATTTAATTAAAATAACAACAGTGCTCTCATTTGTGACTAAAATATAAGTAAATTATAAGGAATACAAAATCAATTGATCAGTCAAAAAAGAATGATATGGTGAAAATAAGGGTGTGATGAGTCATGGCGGCAGAAGCAGCTTGTGTCTAATATGCCTTCAAATCAAGCAAAGCAGTGCGGTTTACAGCAGCTTCTACTTTTTAATGAGAACGTGAATGTGACTGTGTGCATGAGTGAGCCCTGCCATGGACTGATGCCCTGTCCAGGGCCGTTCTTGCCTTGTGCCTAGATTATGTCCATATTATTTAGACTTCAGAATGTTATCTTAGACCTGGCTTGCACTCTCATCAGGGTATAATTATTCACTAAGATGCGACTTGTTCGTTGGAAAAAGCAGCTACAAAGGAATATGTATAACTGAACATCTTCACAAACAGCAAGAGCCTGACACATCATAAAAGTGGTATTTTCCTTTAAATAGTCAACTCTGAAATGGCACAGCCAGGATGATCAAGGTTATGGTGTCTGCTGTTATTTCTGTGCTGATTTTTCTGAAGTAGGGCTAGCTGTAGGACATATGGCTCTAGGCAAACTCTGAGCTTTTGATTTGGTCAGCACTAGCAGGAAGTACAGAGTATTTAACTGCCCTGCTTAAATTAGATGATGTAAATATAACTGTTATATGCTGGAGTTTCATCTTTCCGTGTTTCAGCTTGCAGCACTACACTAGGTGATGGATATCACTCTTTATCTTTGGCTCTTACTGAATTGCACAGCACACCCACATACTCACTCACTTGAAACGCCTCCAAAAAACTTCCAGTGAAACTTGTGAGGCTTTTGCTATATTTTTTAATAACAAAATTCAAGATATTAGAAATAATATAGTACATCTCCCCAATAATGATCCTCTTAAACCCTGGTACTCCATTTTAAACAAATTAAATTCTTTCAACAGGATAGATTTACCTGATTTATATAAAATAATTTCTCAACAGAGACCATCCATCTGCATCCTTGACCAAATACCCAAGTTTTTTCGAAGAAATATCTGGCGTGCTAACTGATAGTATTCTTGACATAGTAAATTCATCATTAAATATGGGGGTCTTGCTAGACTGTCTTAAGACTGCTTTTTTTAAATCCCTGTTCAAGAAAAATAATCTTGACTCCTCTGCTTTTGAAAATTTTAGACCTAATTCTAACCTGCCTTTCATAAGTAAAATCCTAGAGAAGGCAGTCATTATGCAGCTAAATGATCACCTGAATAAACATTCTGTTCTTGACAATTTTCAGTCAGGTTTTAGAACAAATCACAGTACAGAAACTGCACTAGTTAAAGTAGAAAATGACTTGCGGGTAAATGCAGAGAGAGGCCGTTTATCTGTTGTCATCATCCTAGATATGAGCGCCACATTTGATACAATTGATCATAATATTCTTAGAAATCGCCTTAGTCAATGGGTGGGTCTCTATGGCAGTGTCTTAAATTGGTTTGAGTCTTACTTTGTAAGTTGTGGTATTTATACTTCAAAGACACTTGATATTCTACATGGTGTTCCATGGGTCTGCTGCTCTTTTCGATTTACATGCTTCCATTTGGCTATATTATCTCAAGGCATAACATGAGCTACCACAGCTATGCTGATAACACAGAACTGTATTTATCAATAGCGCCTGATGACCCCGACTCTCTTGGGTCACTGACGCAGTGTCTCACTTGTGTTTCTGAATGGATGAGTAGTAATTTTCTCAAACTAAATAAGGAGAAAACAGAAATTTTAGTGATTGGAAAAAATGCAAATGAGGGTATTAGAAATAAACTTGATGCATTAGGCTTAAAAGTCAAGACAAAGGTAATGAATTTAGGGGTAATTATTGACTCTGATCTAAATTATAAATCACATATTAATCAGCATTTTTTCATTTAAGAAATATAGCAAAAGTTAGACCTCTTATAACTTTTCAAGATACTGAGAAATTAGTTCACGCTTTTGTTTTCAGTCAGCTAGATTACTGTAATGCACTCCTCTCAGGACTACCCAAAAAAGAAAGCAATTGATTGCAATAAGTGCAGAATGCAGCTGCTAGAACCTTACCTAGGAAAAGAAAATCTGAGCACATCTCTCCAGTTTTGATGAAGAATTGACTTTAAAATACCGCTTTCGGTTTACAAATCCTTAAATAATCTTGCTCCATCCTATATTTCAGAATGTCTTTCAGGTTACACTCCAAATCGTAACCTTAGATCTTCAAATGAGTGTTTGCTTATAATTCCAATAGCTAAACTTAAAAGAAGTGGTGAGGCAGCCTTCTGCTGTTATTCACCTAAAATCTGGAATAGCTTGCCAATAGAAATTCGCCAGGCTAATATGGTGGAGCACTTTAAAAAACAGCTAAAAACTCATTATTTTAACATTGCTTTCTCATAGCTTCATTTTAGTTTAACCCTGATATTCTGTATAAGCATTTAATTATCAATTTTTTTTTGTGGCTCCAAAATCCGTACTAACCCCTACTTTCTCTGATGTTTTTTTTTTCTCGGTTTTCTGTGGTGGCGATCTGCGTCATCACCACCTGATCAAAGCGCTGTGATGTCCCTACATTGATGGCCAGAGGTCCACATGACCATCATCATCAAACTCTTTGATGTGAAGCCTGAAAACCATGAGGACTGATTGAGATCATTTATGTTAGGTAGAATGCCTAGTGAAGGCTGGGTGGTCTTGAAGCCTGTATCCCCTGCAGATTTTGTGTTTTTTTTCTCCAGTCATCTAGAGTTTTTTTTTTTTTTTTCTGTCCTCTCTGGTCATCGGACCTTACTTTTAATCTATGTTAATTAGTATTGCCTAATTTTATTTTTATATTTTGCCTTTCTTTACCTCTTTTTTCTCTTCTAGCCTCAGTTCATGGTCTTGAGAACCCAGTGCCCATACCAATAGCACTGGTTGGAAGGCAGTAGCCTTAGGCAGGGTGCTGGTCCAGTTTCAGTTAATTAGTTACTTTAAATTAGCCTGGTGTTGTACTGGAAAAAAATTATCTGTTTTAAAAGAGGTCATTCATGGAGACCTGATGAAAATGCAGAACAATTCTTTATTTGTACACAGGTATGCACAAATTTCTCAGTCCTTGGAGAGCGAAATCATTAATACAATTCATTCCACTTTATACTTTTCTATTACCATTACCTTATCTAACAAATCACATCATCTAATTCTTAATATGCAGAATTCTATCATGTTAGCCAATCGACTACAGCCACCAGTAACTTTGCATACATGTCGATTCTTCCATTATTCAAAACATTGCTTCGTTAGCAGGGGCATCCTATAGGTTTTCCCATTGATCTTATCAACGCTTCATAATAAGTACTGTTTGGGCTTTCTCACTAGTTTATTCTGACCTTTTAAGGGGGTGTTCATTACAAACCTACTTCATTTTAACCTTAGCAACTATCTTGGTGGCTCCTCTAAATAAAGCAAAAGCCTCATGTGCCCAAGCTTTAAGTCGTGTTTAGTTAACTCTTTAGTTACTTTCATTCCTTTCCTTATGCTTTTAATAATCCATTGTTACAACTTCATTTAATTATATGCTTGTATTAAATTGTAAAAATGATCATGTATTGATTAAAAATATTTGGTAAAAATCCTATAGTGTGAATGAGAATGGAAATGTATGATTGTGCAATGTGATGAACTTCTGGTGTCTTCTGAAAGGGGAAACAGTCTGATACAACAAGGGGAAAATATAGTGAAATTGGACTGTTTCAGTCAGTCCACATCAGTCTGTGGATCAAAGAGTGTCTGTATCTGGCTCTGCTGGTAGTTAAGCATACTGGGTGTAGCACAAGACCTAAAAGAATTTGATATAAAACCTGAGTACAGTCTGACTGAACAAGCCATAAACTGTGAAAGACAGAAATTAAAGTAAAATACAATGTACCCTACATCTAAACTCATCCAATGTGGCCACAGTTTGAGATACTGTTTTGATGGCTTTTTCATTTTCTTTGTTGGACAGATAAGCTCTCAGTACTTTGAGCCAGTGGTGGCTAGTGCTGCTGTCTCATAGCTCCAGATAGCTGTATGGCTTGTGTACGCTCTTTGTGTCCTTGAGAGGTTGTCTCCAGGTATTACTTACTGTATTCTAGATAGATAGATAGATAGATAGATAGATAGATAGATAGATAGATAGATAGA
>JANRMT010062806.1:80306164-80323143 GCA_026402145.1 Polypterus bichir lapradei
AGATAGATAGATAGATAGATAGATAGATAGATAGATAGATAGATAGAACTATTTGTCCCTGGGGGAAATATGGCCTTTTACAGAAGCTCTTTAAATAAATAAATAATAAATATACACACACACACCCACACTTTGGTTTGAACAAACAACAGAATGAGTATAAAGAAAGAATATTAAAAGGAAAGAAAATAAAACTTCTGAGTTGGATGTCACAGTCCCAGTGAGGTACTACGCAGATGTATTGCTGTTGGTATAAAGGAACTCGAGTTGTGTGTCGACACACTTCTGCTGAATAATTCGTTAGCTAAAAGTCATCAGTGTTAGTGTGTCAGACAGAGGATGTGCATCATGGTTCATTAGTTTTAATTCTCTCCTTTGCTACTACCTCCATGGGATCCAGAGTGTGTCCTATAACTGAGCTTGCCCTTTTAATTAGCCTGTTGATTTGGTAGGTGTCTCTTTAAGAGTGATGTTACCAGCCCAGCATACACAGCACAGAAAATTGCACGGGCCATCACTGAGTTACATAAAATGTGAAGGATATCACTTCCCACATTAAAGGAACGCAGTGACCAAATATAGAAGAGCTTTGGTGCAATAAAAGTGAATAACCAGTTCTTTGGCTTTGTTGATGTTAACATGATGTTACATCTCAAAGAAATTCTGTTTCATTTAATTGGCAACTCTAAACTGGCTCTCCTTCAAATAGACTAGTGCCTTTTTCCCAGTACAACTGTAATAGGCTCTGGCTCCCTGTGACTTCATAACAGACAAAGTTGGGACAGGTTATGAGTAGATTTCCAGTCACCTATTTCAATAGCACTACTATTCCTAACTTTCCCATTTCTCCTTCCTTAACCATTATATACTAATCCATAGAATATCTATCCAACATAACCCTTTTAAACCCATGTAAGGCAGCAGAATGAATTTTCTTCAGCAGCAGAGGCATTAAATAGATGCCCATTCATTCCTTGTGATAAATGAAGTTCCATTTAACAAGAAGCACGGTCAGAGTGTAGGAGCTGAACTACAGAAATCTCATTTCTACCCTTTGGGCTCCTGGCTAAAGGATTATCTGGCAGGTTAAAAGCACTCATTTAAAAATAATCATCTCTCCCTCATTCTCATCAAACAGACAATGCATCGAGACATGCTCCTTGCTTCTGTGGGTTGGACGAGGACCGGGCCCCCACTTCAGCATCTGCTCATCTGTGTCTCAGCAGACTCTCTGAGTTACCTTGACAGTCAGGGAGGGCAGCAATGGCCTCCTGAGTATGGAAACTCATAATTTAAAAAGTAAGGAAATCTGCTATTTAAGAGGCTTGATCATCTCTGTAAATTAAAGTGCAATAGAAATATTAAAAATAAAAAATGGCATGGAATGGGCCATATTCATGTAAATTACACTTTAACGATTCGGCAGGAAATCACTCAATGTAAGATTTTACAACACAAGTACAATAATATAGAATCAAGTATATTAACTTATATTTATTATGAGCACAAATAAGTGCAAAAAGAACAGGAAATTAAATCAAATAAACAACTTAAATAATATTTGATTACAAAAGCTGCATACTGTATATGCACAGGATGGCACAGTCCATGTCACCCTTTACAAAGCTATTGTGATGTGTGTCTGTATGTCATTTCTTTCTCTTCAACATCAAGTGTATGCTCTGGTAAAGTACAAAAGCAGTCTGCCAACTTCACTTATGCATTTGTTTGAGTGTGTTTTTGTGCATGCTTGGGTGTGGCTTTATTGTGTGTGCATACACATATACTTAAATAATGTATCTCAAAAACTACTCAGGCAAAAATTGTGTAAATCAATCTCATTACTAAATGGAACAGACTGCAAAAATGACAGTTAAATTTGAAAAAATTAAAAATAAAAAAAATAAAAATAAACAAATAAATAAATAAAGTTAAAAATCACTGGACAGAGATGAAAGTGTTTTTGAAGTATTTGGAGATAAGTACTGGACCAAGAACAATAGGTCTGGAGCCTGTAACAAGAAAAACAAAATGCAACTTGTGTGAAGAAGGTTGGTCGTTTTTTTCTGATACTTTCATTGCACATAGGTCTTGGCATTCAACACATTTATCTCAGAAACCAATTGTTCTAAAATGTTCTATCTTTGCTGGCTTTCCTGCACAATGCACAAAATACATAATTATCTGATCAAAATTGTCATTTTAAGATATAAAAGTCCATTTAAATTTTTATAGCTAAATACAGACACACATACAGACACCATGCTAAAATGAATTCGACATTTCGAATATTTTACAACCCGAATCTGTATTTAACTCAATAGCAGATTTTTAAACCTGCCACCAAACTTCCATTTACATGAAAGTCATACAACTACAAAAATGAAGAAAGTAAATACAAAACTGCTCAAAAAATTGGATTATATATAATATTTTAAAGTGCCTGTTTCAGGAGGTACTTCATACCACAGAAAGGCAGCCATTGCCATCCCATTATCCAAAAAAGGTGACCAGGTCGATTCCAGTATCTAGTAAAATTAATATTAATGTGCATCACAGAACAATTAATGGACAAAATTATAAAAGAAAGAAAATCAGATGCTAAAAGACAACATAGACCATGAAACTCTTCCCTGTCCTTCTGGACTGCTTGAAATTTCCCAAGTCCTTTATGGCTTTAAATGTCCCAAAGTCACCTTGGTTTTCCAAGGAGGCAGTGGCATCTAATTGGTAATGCTAGCCAGGTGAGTAGTTACATTTGGCTGTAACAAATTCCATCTTATCTCCAAGTTTGAATCTATAGAACACGCCAGCCTATAACTAATCTCCTGGGTCCCAGTTAATACTCTTAACACGAGCAACAACACCATTTACCCCTCATAACATAAGGAATCAGCAGAAAAAAGAGAAGTTAGATAATGTTAAGCAAAGTGTATTGGGCAGCACCTACAACATCAGTAAATACATAAATACATTCACATTAAAACACTTACAAAATTGCCTCCACAGTCCACGGTGCATTTAACAGTCTATTAGTTCAACATACAGTATCTTTGTTGGAATTTATCAATTGTCAAAAACCATGATTTTGACCCACCACAATAGCTTAGTCTTCTACCTTCATACTCCAGTATGGACATTATATGTCCAATTTCAAAATAAAGGCACTCAATGTGCTTTAACACAGGATTTAAGACCCCAATCTTTTTGGTTCAGTTCCTGCCTGTGACTCACTGGTTCACCCTGAACAAGTCACTTAACCTACCATAGTGTCAACTTTAAAAAAACACCTGAAAACATCTCTAACAGATCTTGTGTATGATGTCTTAGGCAAAGGTGTCAAGCAAATGTGTAATAATATTATCCTTCCTCATTGAAGACCATCCATTCATTCTATCTATCACTGTTTTTCATAAGTTGTGCTCTTCCAGGAAGATCTAACCATTAGCATAAAGAGTTAAATGCTGCAGACAATTAAAATAAACTGGTTTAAAATAAATGGATTAAAATAATAAGCATTTCCACATTGACTACACATAAAAATGTCATAACATTTCTTAACATATTGTGACAGATTGCGGGCGCTATCGCTCCCTTGAACCCTTGTCCAAGACACCAGACACGTGGTAAAAGTCCAATAATCGACTTTATTATAACACAACAGTGCACAAAGCACCTTCCTATCCACAATACTCATTAAATAAACAATCACTAATCAATAAATCACAATCCACCACTCCCAGACGCGTTGCCACCCTTCCACCCAGTTCAGCTCGCTGTCTGGGAGTTCCCAGAGTCCTTTTATAATCCCTGACCCGAAAGTGTTTCCAATCCCAAGTCCATGTGATCTCCTATCACTTCCGGGTCAGATCAAAAGTCCTTTTCTTCACCCCGGAAGCACGTCATTCCTCTTGTCCATGTGACTCAGACGTACTTCCGGGGCGTAAGGCAAATAATCGTTGTTCCTCCCTGCAGCGTCTCCTAGCGGCCCCCATGGTATCCAGCAGGGCTGTGAATAAAGACTCCAATGTCCATGATGCCCTGCTGGCCTTCGGGGCACTTCCCTTGCTGCAGGGAGGGCTCCACCTGGCGGCGTGGGGTTATTGGCTGGGATGAACGGCCGGCCATATATCACAATATATAATATCTTATAGAATACAAATATGCATTTACTTTTGTTATTCTTGTTTCAGTTTTCTAGTACTTCATTGTTTCAAAAAGAAGAGGCCATAGTACAGCAAGAAATGTTTTTATAATAAGTCAGGAGAAGCACATGTAAGTTTTTCAGAGGACTCACTGAACAAAATTAAAAACAGATAAAGCTGGAATAATCAGCCAATTCGCCAAATAATATTTTATAGTAAACACTGTTCCTTCGCTCTCCTCTGTTCATCTACTTTTTTATACTGTTAAATACTATAAAATCACTTTAAATTTTGACTCTTTTACTATAAATCACAGTCGATGATGCCAAAACACAAATAGGGCAAGTTGGGTTTGGAGGCAATGTTGAGTGGGTGGTTTAAACAAGAATCATAGTTTACAACAGACGACTCCAATAATTACACTTGTGCTGAGAGTGGCAATTAATTATAGAATCCCTCTGCTTTTGGTTTGTGTTTTATGATTATTTAAATCATTACTAACTCATCATAGTGTGCAAGTGCTCAAAAACATTACAAAACTGAACAGAACTTCTGAAGCATTGACACATAAAATATGCAATCAAATATTTTACAATTAAATCAGTGTGTCTTTGTTTATTTCAAGACTTAAATAAGAGGATTCCGAAATTGTAGAAAGTTAATTAATAAGGCCACTCATATGAAAATCCCTCTGCTTGTCTTATTAGGCATTTAAATATGGCAACACTTGCATAGAAATTGAAAGAATGAAGCTGTTGATTAAAAAGCACAAGAGAGCGTAACAAGAGAGTCTTCAGAAACAGCCCATGTTGTTAAATGATTTAGACCAGCAGTTCTTAACCAATGGACTGTGATCCCCTTGGAGCTCTGGAGTATTCTCAAGGGAGCAGGACAGGATCAGGGTTCACAAATGTTCATAATTTGCTGTTAAATCCCATCAGTAAAGGAGGATGTTTTCACATATTTCCAATTGCTGCTGAGTAGTAGTACACATAATTAGATTTTGAAATGGCATTCTCTGTGCTAAAGTTGAACAACTGACATCCCCATTACTATGGTGAAAATACATAATGAAGTGAGAACTGCACAAGTAGATCACCCATTGTGTGCCAGGGGGAATTATGACAAGGTCATGACAAAAGGGAGGTACAGAATAAAAAAAGTTTAAGATGTGCACCAGTTTTAAGGCATAAAGTAAAAGACATGAGACGGATGGGTGCCTCCCCTTGACGCTGGGTCTTGTTTATCTGTGAAGTACTCTGCAACTTCCCAGCGATTACAGAAACTATCAATGAACTGCTCAGTGATTTGGAAAGTACTGAGAGAAAGAAAAGGCTGAAGTCACACATCAGTGCCTAAAATAGATAACATTTATCTGAGAGTGCTTAAGGAGGTTAGTGAGTGCATACATAAGCCTTTGACACTGACACGCGTGTGCTTAAGAGCCAATGGTAATTCCACCCAAATAGAGGGTTGGCACTATCACCTAATACCTCTCCGCTTATCGTGTCTGCAGATCTGACAATCAACAGTGGGATGATGATTGATGTCACATCCAGTTTCCGGTTACCTGAGCCTGCCTCTTCTGCTTAGCCTACCTCATAACCGGCTGCATCATCATCTTTGGGCAGTAAAACTTTGGAGTTGCTTCTGGAAAGATGTTCTTGCTTATCTGACATCATGTTTTTATTTCTTTGACAACAATTATATGGGGATCACCTACTGGTGCCTCAACCCTCTATGCCTTGATTATAGTTTTCTTACAACACATATTAAAAAAGTAAAAATAAAAAACAAAAAACTGTAAACTGAGAAAATTCCTGCAAAGTGAAATGTCAAAGCAACACTTGGTAAGAACAGGTATACTAGTGACTAGTCAGCATGGGTTTAGACCTGGGAGATCAGGTTTCTCTAAAGTACTAGCACTCTATGAGTAAATAACAAAAACACAGGTACATACAATATTATTTATTAGGGAATCCATTCCTGGAGATTTTTCATTCCCAGGAATGAAACTGCTGTAATTTCCGGGAAACCGAAACGGCCAAGCTCGCATATATAGCGTGTAAAACTGTAAAAATCAGTCAGGAAATAACAGAGTTATAGCTGAAAATAATTAAGTGGCACAGTTTTTTGCCCTACGGTGTAGTGTGTTGCTCATTAATTCAGTCAACAACAGACCAGCAGCAGTCAGTCTCCCGGCTTCCACTAAGACTGAGCACAGTGGACTAGGAGGAGTCTGCATTCTGCAACTCATGAATGCCGGGACAGGGCAGACTTCATTGACGTCTGTCAGACAACAGCTTTGAACAGCAACTTGAAATTGCAATGCGTTAGTCTGTTGCATCTGCATTATCTGTGCCAAGAAACTTGCCATCAAAGAATGATGACGAGAAACTGGATGCATCAGTAAAAGCTGAAATGGCGGTGTTTCAGAGCAACGGCAAACGTGGGCATTGTTTAGAACAAGTGTATCAGTATCTGATGACTGTGCCGCCTACTTCAGTGGAGGCAGAGTGTGCTTTCTCAGCAGCTGGCATACTCTGCACGAAGGTGTGCTCTCGCATGGACGACCGCACACTGGACACGTTGTGCTTTCTACGCTCTTATTACCGCAACTAACTAGATCAGGGGTGCCCAATACATCGATCGCGATCAACCGGTAGATCGGAAAGGTAGTGCAGGTAGATCGCGTTGCATTCAAAATTTTTTTTTTAAATGTTAGTCTATCATATATCCTCCCTATGGCATTTGCCACTTGATTGACATACAGGGCGGCCAGTCTGAGATCTCTTTTCTTGTAATACACTGGTCATCCCGCATGCACCCATACAATCAGATTGTGATTCAGACTACAAATGCCATGAATGTAATTACCCCGATCTACATGCTGTCAAATAAATGAACCACACGCCGTAGAGCAACGTAAAGAGGCTTTGATGCTGACGTCCGAGGTTCAATCCACGAGAGGGGGTGCAGTGAGTGTGTTCGCCTGATGAGCCCAGAATTAGGGCAAAACACGTGTCATGTACTCTTTTCATTATTTGACAGTAAAACTATGTAATATATATCTATATCTATATATCTATATATATAGCATTTTTAATGTAGGTAGATCATTTCGACCTGGTCATTTTAAAAGTAGCTCGCAAACCGAAAAATTGTGGGCACCCCTGAACTAGATACATGTACTTATATGACAAGATGAACTGCTTGCAGATAAGGTTAGTCTTTTATTGGTGTCAACATACTGCAGTAGTTTTATTAAAAATAAGTGTCAGTTGTTCTAAAACCGTTCACATGTAAGATGCCCGTGCACTGTGTCATCCCTGAGAGCTTGGGATTCCCAGGAATGACATGCGGGATTCCCAAATTCCCGGGAATGGATAAACCTGTCCGGGAATGGATTCCTTATTATTTATCTTAATATTCAGAAACATTTTCATAAGGTCCTATATGACAGGATAGTGATATAACTGAAGTTAGGGTTGTATTTGTACAAGGGTGCAAAATTGGTTTAAAAACTGAGAAGAAAGGTTTATGGAGGGAGAAACCTTTTCAGAATTAGGTGATGTTTAAAATGGTGTACCTGTCCCACCTGGTCTGCTACTCTTATTAATATACATAAAAAATCTGGATAAGTTTATAAATAACACACAGATATCAAATGATACCAAAAAAGTAGAAAGGTAGACAATCTAGGATCAGTAGAGTGATTACAGCTGGAGTTGGACAAAATTCAGACTTGAGCAAATTTGTGGCCAGGTCAGGTAAGGTTGATGAGCATGAAATGGTACAGTGCGTTGCCGACACCCACCACATGATGAAACAGCTCAGCATCCTGGTTGGCAACTCCCCAGGCAGACAAGCAGGCCAGTCCTACCTTCCAGAAATGACCATCCATCTGCCACAGCCAGGTGTTACATCGGCATCCCCTCAACCTGGTCCAGCCATTCTGGTCCTCAACAAGGAGGATCATGTGAGCTGGATCACCCTTGGGGAATTCAGACTTCAGCAAGTTTGTGGCAAATGAAATTTAATGTGAATAGATGTAAAGAGGAAGTAAAATGTTAGATTTGAATGTGTCTCGTCTCAGGAGATGAGATGGCTCCTTACCTGGACAGGAGACTCCAAATAGGCAGATAAGCATCCCAGTCTGGGAGGAACAAAGGAGCAGACCCGGAAAGAAGGATCAGAAAGGATGGACGGACAGCCCATTGAAAAGAAAAGATATCGCTGGGGGCACGCTTGATGGCAGCAGCACCAGATATCGGTACCTGCTGGAAAGCCAGCAGGGCATGCAGGGAAATGTAGTCTGGCAGAGCAGCCCTGCTGGAGTCACTGGGTGCTGTAAAAGGGCACTGCAGGGAGGCAAGCTCCCTGCTGTAATGGACTTCCATATGACCCGGAAGTACTTCCATCAGGCAGGGGCACTGGCACTGGAAGTACTCCCGTGTCCTTAATAAAAGGGACCGCACGTCCTTGGCCAAGCGAATCAGAGCTTTGAGGAAGACAGGCAACACTCGACTGGAGGAGAGCAATGTGGTGGTAAGAATAATTGTAGTGGTAAATTGTGATGAGAGAAAACCTGTGTTTTTGTGCTTTTGCAACTGAGGAGAGGATTTTGGTGAATAAACCAACCTTTATTTGAACCAAGGACTGTGCTTATGTGTTTGAGTTGGGGTTTGGGCTCGCTGATGCCCTGGTTTCCATCACAGTGGGCTCTGAACATCTCATAATCCAAAATTTCCTGCTTTTCAAGGCTGAGAAACCATTCTGCAAATTGCTAGGGGCTTCCCCAGCTTCCACCATTGAGTCACGGTATAACCCTGGATAAGTCACAGTA
Source organism: Polypterus bichir lapradei (assembly GCA_026402145.1). Classification (NCBI taxonomy): domain Eukaryota; kingdom Metazoa; phylum Chordata; class Cladistia; order Polypteriformes; family Polypteridae; genus Polypterus; species Polypterus bichir. The sequence goes on from JANRMT010062806.1 coordinate 80,315,156, forward strand.
ACTTTTAACCCTGATGCTGCAGAACTGCAGAAAGAGCAGCACTATGCATGAGTTAAGTTTCTTTGAATAAATCAAATGTAAATGCATGAATAAAGTTAAACATAATAAATACAAACTGGCATGAGTGGAAGTTAAAAAGGCTAGTAATTGTAAATATGATGTTTCTCGCTGTGCAGAGCATCATGCTACTCTGACCCCCTAGCCCAAAAGTTATCCTGTGTGCCACTTTCCTCTCCTCCAGCAGCGCAATTCCCAAAGACCAAATTCACAGCAATAACGGGCAAATTAAACCCCTAATCCAAACACTGGCAACGTATTCATCCTACTGAAACATAACATTGGAGGATATGAAATTTGTAATTATTGAATATTGAAGTATGGATCTGAAATAGCTTTTCTAAAAAGGCAAGGTAAATAAGGCCTCACAGTGAATAGAACAGTTGAGTTTTCCTAAGCTTAAAATCCAATAAAGAAGAGCTCTGTTTCAAATTAGATTCCAACCAGCTGTCAGGCGGCATTGGTTCTTGACTTTCAATTATGGCCTGAGCCGTGCGGCATCTTCCAAGTTGTGAAACTGGAAATGTAACAAGATTAAAACAGCGGTGAGTAGGCCCTACTGGGTCAGTTAAAATTAGCATTCCCCCTAGAATAGAGTGGAAAATGCCTTCAGAGGAGTTATGACACCTGATGTTTGACAAAATGCTCCTGGCAGCAGATCCATAAGTAAGGTGTTTTATATTTAACACACCCAGTGTCCTTATCAGGGACAGCCTGCTTTCAACCCAATGAAATAACCCTGACTAAATATGTGAGACCTCTGATGAACATAAGGATGATAAAAATGTCACCTCTTCTCTTTTAACTCCTTAAGGCACCATCCTGTTAGTTCAGCCAAAGAGCTAATGAGGTCATGCTTTCTTTGCTTGAGTTACATAAAAACACAGTATATTATACAAATGATAGGAGACCATGCAGTCTACAAATCTCGTTCCATTAGTTAAGCGATAAGTTGCCCTAATATGTCAGCTGTTAAAGGGTGTTAGGGTCTCCATGTCAGATACGCACAAAGGACAACAGCATTATTTTAAATGATTGGGGTGTTTGTCCCATATTACAATGATCCTTTTCAGGTTCTGTCTTAAATGCACTGCCACTTAATTTCCACCAGTGTCCTCATGTATGTGATTTACTATTTGACTGGAAAATTCTTCTGGATGTAAGTATTTGGTAAAAATGAACATTGTTAATCCTGTTTTAAAATGACTGAACCTTAGAAGCTATTTGTAATAGCCAGTGACTAAATGTTTTTCATGTTTTTACCCTTTCCCCAGATTTGAATTAAATCAGTGTATTAAGCGGGCAAATTGTATTGAGCTTAATACAGATATTTGTACGTCACTTTCAGTCATTGTGGAATGTCGTGACAATGCACAGCATTTCTAAGGCAACTGAGTAGCAGGACAAAAATTAGCTTCCAACATAGAAAGACTGAGGAGCAGTGCAAGTTTGACAGATTTCTGTTTATGTTGGGATTTTTAGTGTTTTTAACAGTGGCAACTTAGCAGGCAGTTAAATTAAGAAGGCGCTTTCCAATTCACAACCCTATTCAGGTGCAGTATTTCACTATTTGAGTCTGTGAACTCTTTTTCTTTGTACCTCAGGTCATTACAGTATTTTTTACATGAGTAATTGTAGAAAAGAATGTGATAATTGTAATGCACAATTTACCGTAATGAGTGACTGTTGGCCATATGTAGTCCTCCATATCTTTGACTTTGACAAAGTAGTCCTCAGTTGTAAACAATTTGAAAGCTACTGCTCCAGGCTTTTAATGAAAGTTAGGGAGTGTATTCCTTCTAAAATGTTGTTCATACCTTAATATAGGAAAAATGCTGATGTTATCAATCTGCTCCTTTGCTCTTATGCTTACATGTCTACCACATTAGAGTATTTTATATAGTGGAGAATACAAGGTATTAGAGGGAAATAATCCTCAGATTAATAAACTGCCATAAAAGAGAGGTGTCAAAAATGATCAGACTACTTCTCCCATGGTCCTTCTTTACTTCAGTATTTGGTCTCCAAATTTGAGGTACTCATTATATTCAGTGTAGCTCTTATTCTAAGGCCTGTAGCTAGAAGGATAGAATCAAATAAATAAATGGACATGATTTATTCAGACTCAGATGGAAGTAATAATGGATCTTCAACTAGGTGCTTCTTCTTTCAAATAGGGGGTAGTGAGGTGGCACTCATTATTACTGCTCTTCTGCTACTGAGGATATTCGATAACTCCTGGACTAGAATATACTTAATACAGACTTTTCATTTTTTCTAAGTAGAGGGAAGAACTCCAGTTTCCATTTTCCTGTTCTATGTAGGCCTTTGAGTCCAGTTGCATTAGTCATCTGTCAATGAATTATTCATCCCTCTATTTTCAGGGTCGTAAGGAAACAGAATCTATTCCAGCAGTGTCCAGGACAAGGCAAGAAACTAACCCTGGATGGGCTGCTATTTCCTCACACAACACACACACCACCACATTCATTCATTAGAATGTATTGGTAAACTTAGAAAATGAACTATGGTGTTTTTGGCATGGACATTCTGGTGTGGCCACACAAACCTAGGAGAAAGACACTCTCATGTTCACATTTACTCATACTACTACTAATAATAATAATAATAATAATAATAATAATAATAATAATAATAATAATAATAATAATTCATTACATTTATATAGCACTTTATAATAATAATAATTCATTACATTTATATAGCGCTTTTCTCTGTACTCAAAGCGCTATCCACACAGGGAGGAACCAGGAAGCAAACCCACAATCTTCCACAGTCTCCTTACTGCAAAGCAGCAGCACTGCCACTGCGCCACCTGTGATACTAAGCCAATTAACATAACACAAGCATTTTTGGGATGTGACAGTAAAACAAATTACCCATTAAAAACTCAAATTGGCATGTAAATTTTGCCAGGACATCAACAAGGCTGGGATATGAAGGCAAAACTCTGACTCTGTAATACACAAACACTATTCTGCACACCAATATGCCCTGCCTCAAACTGTGTAGTATATTATTTCTATACAAACTTGACAATCCCCTTTTCTTTCATAAAAATAAAGTGAAAAAAGTAATGCACCTAATAATATTAAATATAAAAACAGTCTAGTTTTCAAGTGCAGCCATCTGAAAAGCCTACTGGGCTTTCTTTAAGTCCATGTTTTATGCTGTAAGGCACACACTGTGAGTCTACCTCATCTGACGGCTCCTCATAGTTTGGTGCAGCAGGCATGCAGTCAAATTCACTGTTCATGACAGTATGAGCTCTCATTACTTTATGAAATTCCTTCTTTTCTTATTTTCCTTTGAGCAGGTGGTGATGTTTTTTGCAATGAACCCTTTCAATACATGATACGCTTGTTTACTGTCAGCTAGCTGTTTGACAACATCCCTTCTCAGCAGAGATCAATAAAGTTGTTTTGTATTGTATCAAAAGGTGACAAAGGATGATGATCCTCATTTAACTGACACCAATGTCATGACCAAGGTTCACCACCCATCCAAGTGAGAGGATGAGGAGGACAGAATTTTCAAGGCTCTTTGGAGAAAGGAACAACTAACACCTTGAGCTATAGCCCATGAGGCTTACAGGCAAAGAATGGGGTCAGGCTGTTCTGGATATGCTAGCTATCTATTAAAGTACACATTAAGTTACAATTAAAAGACATGTTCCTCATATTTATCCAATTGAAGGGGCAAAACTTGAATCTAGTCAAACTTGAAAAGGTCACTTTTATCCCACATGCTTGTATTTAGCTTGCTAATAACTGAATTGACCTCATTAAAATACTTCAGTGGGAAAGCCAATGAGGAGGTCCTGGCATCAATTCATTTCTGCATTAATAATGTACAGCTGCTTTGAATTGAGTGGCAGGGGTGCTGCCTTCACTGTGGGAGGTCAAAGTGCACACCTCATTAAAACCATTTGGTCCACTGTGCATTAATATCAGGAGCAAAATGCAAAGACGACAGTATAATTCCAAAAAAAAAAAAGTGATCCTAGGAACTAGATTAACTATTAACTCTCTTAAAACAAGATGCTAAAATGCCCATTCAGTGTACTAATTTAGACCCAGGAGAGCATTTTCATAACAGAAAAAAAAAGTAGAAAAGAAAAGCTGGGAGGTTTATTTTTCTCTGGAGTCTTTTCAGAGGTCTCAGAGAGTTTTACAGTCATTAAGCCTTGTAGCAATTCATTTTTTTTCTTTCTTTTCTCATTTTAATATGGGAAGGGCAACATTTACCAAGGGCTTCTAATGGTCTTTGCATCTTCCTTTTTCTCCACACAGAGCAAATCAGACAAAAATAATGGAGATGTAAACCTGTCACTGGCTCAAAATATGTTGAATAATAGTTAACAGATGGTGAAACATAATGGATAATAAGACAGTATTACAGTATTAACCAACTACACTGATCAGCCACAACATTAAAAACACTGACAGGTAAAGTGAATAACATTGAATATCTCGTTACAATGGCATCTGTCAAAGGGGGGATATATTAGGCAGCAATTGAACTGTTAGTTCTTGAAGGTGACGCGTTAGAAGAAGTAACAATGGGCAAGTGCTAGGATCTCAGTGAGTTTGACAAAAGCCAAATTGTGATGTCTACATAATTAGGACAGCACATCTACAAAATGGCAAGTCTTGTGGGGTATTCCCAGTATGCAGTGGTTAGTACCTACCAAAAATTGTTTAAGGAGGAACAACTGGTAAAGCAGCAATGGGGTCAAGAGTGCCCAAGGGGTGAAGGCTATCCTGTCTGGTCCGATCCCACAGAAGAGTACCTGTAGCACAAAAGTGTGAAAAACTTAATGCTGGCCATGTAGCTGCTGACCGGTGAGTGCTCATTCTGATCTCTGTCCATTGCTGAAATTACCTATAATGGGCACATGAGCATCAGAACTGCACCATTTAACAATGGACGAAGGCAGCCTAGTCTGATGAACCACGTTTTCATTATATCATGTGGATAGTTGGGTTTGTGTGCATTATTTACCTGAGAAAGAGATGGCAGCAGGATGATCAATGGGAAGAAAGCAAACTGGCAGAGGCAGTGTGAAACTCCTGCTGGGAAACCTTGGGTTCTGGCATTCATGTAGATGTTTATTTGACATGTATCACCTACCTACAGATTGTTGATGACAAGACACACCCCTTAATGGCAACGATATTCCTTGATGGCAATGAGTTCTTTTGGTAGGATGAGCCCTGCCACAATGCAAAAATTGTTCAGGAATGGTTTGAAGAACTTGACAAAGAGTTCAAGGTGTTAATCTGTGTGATGTTATTGAAAAATGAATCGGATCCAAGGAGGATCCACCTTGTAACTTATAGGAGTCTTGGTGCCAGATACCACAGAACACCTTCTGAGATCTTGTGGAGCCCATGCCTCAATGGATCACAGCTGTTCTGGTAGTACAAGGGGGGGCTACACAATATTAGGTGGGTAGTTTCAATGTTGCAGCTGATTGGTGTATATAGTGTACAACATCTCTTGGTACATAAGAGATACAGGTACACAAAGAACAATTTCATGGCTCAAAAAGAAACAACATCTAGAAATGTACAAGAGGTTAGTCTCTCAGGGTATGGCCTTTAAAACAGCTCAAGATCCAGGTTTACTAGCATGAAAATAAAAAAGTACATACAGTTAGCCTACATTATTTGCAGGTTTGGCATCTGTGGTTTTGACCAGTGATGGTTAAAAATTATAACACTTTTGAGAAAGAACATTTGAAATTCCTGTGAGCAGCACTACCAGCTAAATATGCACAAGAATATGCACACCCAAGTCCAGCCAACCCTCAGTCCTGCTGTATCAGGATTTGTGTTCAATATGCATTCAATTGTCTATAGGTCCTAAGTCCTAAGCATGTGCGAGGCAGCATGTGCAGACCGACCTACATAAAAATATAGTAAAAATACTATACCCATTTTTGTGTGGGCTTCCTCAGTGCATACCAGTCCCCCTCTGACATCCCTAAAGACAAGTAGGTGACATTGTGAATATGTGCATGTAAGCTCAGTGAGGTCTGTATGTGTATAATAATGTCTGTGACTGCACACATGACTATATACATATGACTAAATGTATATATTGCTAAGACTTACATGTCTAATATAGCTCATTTGTTTGACCCATAAACCAGAGTGTGACCTAATGGTTCGGACATTAATCTCCTGTCCCAGGATGATTATGACACTAAATAAATTAGCTCACGCTGCCCCTCCATTAAATATCTGAATTACCTGATTAATACTACAAACATTAACATATAAAACCTAAAATTTAAGAGCATTTTATGTGTTTCTGGATATTATTTTCATAGCTGTGTTTTCTGAGTGAATTTTATATGTTCTCCCTACGCCCTTATGGGGTTTTTCCAGGTGCTTCAGTTTTCTCCCATATTTCAGAAATGTGCATGGTAGATTCACTGGTCTCTTTAAATTGGTCTGTTAAGAGTAAGTGAGAATTGCTGTAATGGACCAATCCTTGGACTGTACCTGTCTTTCAACTGATGAAATAGGGGATTGGCTGAGACAGGTTTAGACTCCCCATAATCCTGCTACTGAAAAAGTAGCTCAGGCATTGAATTGGATTGATTTAAGCAAGGTAAACCAAGATGCCACTTCAGGTTTATTCCATGTGGGATCTTACATTTACATCTCTTAATTCAGAAAAATATTGTTACGCTTGAACCTGTTATTTTCTGAGTTGAAGCCGTTTATTCACTCCTGTGTACATCAAGGCCTAAGTACTTTCCTGATTTTGATGAATGGCCTTAGCAAACAATTTTTAAAAGCTAAGATTTCCCATCTTTTATTAAATATTTTAATGTGGGATTTGGATCTCTAGTCTAAAGCTATGGTGCCTCTTCTTTAACACTCCAGTGCATTAAATCTGCTTTTCTTTCTACTCCAATCAGTTTCATTATTATGCATATATTACATGCAAAAAAGGACTTTCCAATAATACCTTATATCAATACAAACTCATGTGTATACGATAATATTAGGGTTGACAAAAAAATTCTGCAACACCATCATTTTCAGGACGGAGTGGTGGCTCTGAGGCTAAGAATCTACTTTGGTATCCAGAAGGTTGCCAGTTCAAATCCCCATCACTGTCAAAAGAGATCCTACTCTGCTGGGCCCTTGAGTAAGGCCCTTAACCTGCAATTTCTCCAGGGGCGCTGTACAATGGCTGACCCTGCGCTCTGACCCCAAGGGGTATGCGAAAACTAACAAATTCCTAATATAAGAAATGAATAAGGCGAAATAAAGAACAAAAAAAAAAATTTCAGTCACAATTAATAGGGAATGTCTACAATGTATTTTGTGCATAACCTGAAATATGCTTTTTGTTACTGCTGCGTTATGGTTCAATCTCTTTCCTAGTCTATGCCCAGTTGGCACCCAGAAAGGCACCATTCAATGTTGTACATTTTAAATACAGGAAACAATCATACATCTAGAATGAACTATTTATCTGTCTCAGATTTCCACTTCCTCAAAGCTAACAAAGATACCACCTGGGGAAAACCCTTTGGAAGTCATGTCAAAATTACTGAAGATTTCTTTGTTTCAATTATGTATGAGATGATGGTTATGATGATGTGGCTATAGTTTTTGGGTTGTCCTCTGACACTGCGATACTCTAAAAATATAAAGTTTTCATTTGACAAGGTGGTTGGGGATTAAGTTTACTGGTTTAGTTTTTTTATTTACACAGTTGCACTGCACATCTATCATAAGGAATACCTCAGATTTCTAGAAAGTTGGCAATATATTTGAGCTCAGATGAGGATTTGTCTCAGAAATTAACAAAGGTACATAGATTTCATTAACATAATGTAACTTACTATATATATATATATATATATATATATATATATATATATA
>JANRMT010062806.1:80323543-80350383 GCA_026402145.1 Polypterus bichir lapradei
ATATATATATATATATATATATATACAGTACAGGCCAAAAGTTTGGACACACCTCCTCATTCAATGTGTTTTCTTTATTTTCATGACCATTTACAGCACTCCATCACTCTCCTTCTTGGTCAAATAGCCCTTACACAGCCTGGAGGTGTGTTTGGGGTCATTGTCCTGTTGAAAAATAAATGATCGTCCAACTAACCTGACTTCTGCACAACACAACTGCTGGTCCCAACCCCATTGATAAAGCAAGAAATTCCACTAAATAACCCTGATAAGGCACACCTGTGAAGTGAAAACCATTTCAGGTGACTACCTGTTGAAGCTCATCGAGAGAATGCCAAGAGTGTGCAAAGCAGTAATCAGAGCAAAGGGTGGCTATTTTGAAGAAACTAGAATATAAAACATGTTTTCAGTTATTTCACCTTTTTTTGTTAAGTACATAACTCCACATGTGTTCATTCATAGTTTTGATGCCTTCAGTCATGAAAATAAAGAACACACATTGAATGAGGAGGTGTGTCCAAACGTTTGGCCTGTACTGTATATATATATATATATATATATTGAATGGTAATAATATACACATCCTGCTTTTGGTATGTCCTCTATATAAATATTAAAAAATGAATCACTTGCAACAAGTTTTCTGTCCCACTATAACCCTGCAAGTCATTGTGAGTTGTGATGCCTGCCCATGGAGGCTACTAATATACTAGAACATCCTCAGTGACTCCGTCATAGCAGTCTGTGATCAAACAGGTTTGATTTGTCTTAAGACATAGTGGTGAGGTCCTGTATGTGGGAGTTGACAACCAATGACACCTGAGCTGGTGAAGCACAATGAAGACACAAAAAAAGAAGCAAAGCAGGTGTTTTGGACTAGAGAAATAGAAGATAGGCTCTTATACCCAATGTCTCATGTTAGCTAAGACAGAGTAGAAAAACATGGGCTGAGACATGATCTACTGGGGAAACATTCATATAGCCACCAGCACTGTCAAGCAACACATTAGTTGTCTTTATCTGATGTATAGTGAGCTTGCAATACTTAAAAATGTGAAACTGTATTATAACATCATGACAAAGTCATATAATCTTTTATATGCTGTGATTCAGAGACATGTAACCTGACATCTTCAAGGTGACAAGATCCAGCCACTACAGTGATTAAGTCTGACATTCTCTCCGATTCAAAGTTTTGTGGTGTGTTGCTGGCTTTACTTTATATTTCTGTTTTGAATACATGGAATAGGTTACAATGGTGACTGAACCTTACCCAAAACAATAACAAATGTTATTCAAAATGACATGGCAGTAAACATTTGAAAACTCTGCAGAAATTTCAATATCTTAGCAAAGCACTTTATAAAACACATTGCAAGTTCAGAGAAGGCAAAGCTAAACCGTATTGCCAATGTACTATTTTGCCTGCCTGTCTTGAAAAAAAGTCAAGCAATCAATCGCAAACAGATGGCATTGCAAACATGAAAACCAGATGCTCCCAATTTGATAGAAGGCTGTGGGACACTTTCTTTTGGCGGTTGATTGCATCCCCTGGGCTTGCTGTTCAAATACAGTGACAGCAAATCCAGGCTTCTAACCAAGCACAAAATAAACAACAATAACAAAAATCTGCTTTTTTTTAATATTATCCCTTTTTTTAGTATTTGGATTGCTGAACAGTATAGCACAAATATTACAAAGGCATTCTAATGGGATATTAATACTAACAGAAATATTTAAGTTACTGCAGATAATAAAAATAAGGTGCATTCATTGTGGGACTGAACGAGAACAGACACAGGTGAGACTGTGACATGGAGCCTAAAAATTAAAAGCCACAAATTGTGGGTGGGTGGGCTGCTGTATAAAAGCAGAAGAAAAGTACATATGAAAAATGTTACTCAGTTTTGATTTAAATTATGTGCAAATGGTGTCCTAATTATTATTACTCAACTCAATTAATTTTTGTACAGCACTTTTAACTCAAGTAAAGATTCAGAGTGCTTTAACAAGCTTACAGGTTTAAATTATTGATGTTACAAACTGCATAATGTACAAACATAAAACTATAGATTAGGTTAAAAACACAGTAAAATAAGCAAAGTCATACTGATTAACAATAATGGAACCTAACAATATCTGTCTGTTAACATTATTGTAGAACTATGGCCTTTAGACAATGAAGGAGAAGGGAAAAAATCCAGTCAGCAGCATCCCTGGAGAAAATAAACCTCTGAGGATCCACTGTCAATTATAATGCAGGATCACAGACAAGGTCAAGAGAACCTAGGGTTCCAAGAGAACCCTACTTACAAAAATAGGTTAGGTAGAATGCTCAGAGGAGGCTGGGTGGTCTCGTGGCCTGGAACCCCGGCAGATTTTATTTTTTCTCTCCAGCTGTCTGGAGTTTTTTTTTTTTTTCTGTCCTCCCTGGCTATCGGACCTTACTCTTATTCTATGTTAATTAGTGTTGTCTTAGTCTAATTCTTACTTTGTCTTTTATTTCTCTTTTCTTCATCATGTAAAGCACTTTGAGCTACATTATTTGTATGAAAATATGCTTTATAAATAAATGTTGTTGTTGTTGTCATAGTTCCCCATCCTCATCATTAACTTGGAATTCAACAGTATAACTTTGTGCTGGGCAGCCTAATAAGTCAACAGAATCCTTTGAACCGTGGGTTCCAAAGCCCCCAAAATTGCATTAAGCAGTCTCAAATCTGCTTAATGCAGGTCAAAGTTAGAGGGAGATGCAGCTTATCCTAGCAGCACTGGGTGCAAGGCAGAAACCAGCCCAGCAGAGGCTGCCATTTCATTGTAGAGTACCCTCACATTCACTTATCAGGTCCAGAATTCAAACCCAAAACTCCAGAGCTGTGACATCAGAGAGTCAATGGCTTGTTTCAAAATGGTGATTTCCAATATTGTTTTCGCTTTGTGTGTTCAATTAAGATTTGATAGTTCACTCCTTTCCACCTTTCATCATACAAGTGAAAATTCAACACACTGCACACACCAATAGGTGTGATATAACCAGAGGAATCATGATTTATTACTGTAACAGAGAACTTCTCCTGTTCCTTCAGTGACCTGCTTGCCTCTACTCTTGCAGATTGTCTCCCTGTCAAGTACACAACTATTAATGACAATACAGTGTCTTGTTAAATTTGTTTTCAATTCTCACTCCCCACTCTCACTTTTTTGAATAGGGTACCCAAAAACACATACTGTCAGTTTAAAAACTGCCTTCTTGTCTTAACACTAAACCTAATTCCACACACCTGTAATTCAATTCACTGCTTTCATTTCATCTTTAAAAAAAGAACGACACTCAGAGCCTGGAGCTCTGCAGAATGCGGCCATTTTAGGACTGCCAGTAAATCACATTTACGGTAATAAAGTACCTTATTTATATTGCATTTTTCATCAAAATAGGATTTAAAGACCAGAAAGATGTGGGTGGTGGTGGGGCTGTGGGGTTATCATCAACCACAAAGAAACATTAAAAAGTGTGCTGTATGGAAGACTTCACTGAAAGCTACCAGCCAAGCTTTATTAGCACAGCTGCTTGGGGAAGTGCTATTAATAACATTCAATCACTTGTCTTATTTGCATCACAAATTTTGCACTCTAAACCTGTGGAGGTGCACTGAAAGACAAAAGAACTTAAACAGTAAAAATATTAAATGCGTAATATGAATTAATCATTTGAATACTAAATAAGAAAAAGCATATCGGGTAATAATAACTTGATTTCAAAGTGATTTAATTCACTCCTGCCTATGGGCAATTAATATACTGAGTTTTTTGATGTTCTTCATAAAAGTCACTATATAAAACCAGACTCATTAAAGGGCATAAAAACTATCAGGGCAAGATGCAAGAAGTAAAGAGCCGCAAAGTAATTTGTCAGCCAATTCAAAATCATAAATGGCTATAATCTTAAATAACACAACTAACAGCCTAAAAGTTTCTTTGTGGCTCTTCTTGCACCCTTAAGCATGAATGACTAAACTTATGATTCTTCCAACTTTGTATCACACCATTTAGCTTACCATTTCCAATATGTGCAAACTGTATAAAAAATATGATAATATGTCACTGCAGCTGTAATTGGATTTTTTTCCCTCACCTCTCATTGCCACATCTCTTTCTTTGCTCCTTGAGCTATGGCTTTTTCTCTTCTCTTAACTTACTCAATGATATAAGCACATTCCTGCCTTCCCTTGACTACTTTTCTTCCATTTGTCCAGACACTCAAGAGTCTAACACACTTAATCATGCCTATCTATCTGCAGACAATCACAATGGAAAAAATGGATGCAACAAAATGGCTAAAACAGGAATCTCTAGTAGCATTAAAAATGATTCATATACATTTAATGTTCAGGTCTAGATTGTCACTGATACAAACCCCCAAGTACTTCTAGTTTTAAACCCCTCCATATCCACTCCCTAAACAGAGACTGAGGCTCTTTGGTGTGGTGAAAGTCAAACACCAGTTCCTTGTTGCAGACAACTCTTTCCATATCAGAAAACAAAGCTCTACTCCTGCCTCCCATCCCCCCGTCAATACACCCCATAAGTGCACAATCATTGGTGAATTTCTGCAGTCATATGACCTTGTATTCATAGTTGGTTGTCTGCAGGTTAAACAGAAAAAGTCACAGGACTGTTTCTTGTGGACTCAGTGTGTTGCTCACATCCATATCAGAGTCCTTGAGCCTCACAAACTGCAGTCTACCAGACAGACATTCCAGGGGGATATTGGACAGACAGTCCATTATCCAGGATGCCAAAGGCTCATCTACCCATAGTTACTAGCATTGTAAAGATGTCTACTGATTTTGTTCCAATAGATTTTGTCATACAGAAATAGTAAAATATACTGCAAGTATATACTCTATATACTTTACAAACAGACATTATTATGATGAGGTCAAATTTTAAAAACTACAGAATTATTTAGGTGAAATTCAATATGCAGGATCTTTGTGTAGCAGTTTAGCAAGAAGTTCAACTCATTGCTTAATAATCAGACTTCAGGCAGGGTGCAATATTTTTTCAATTTCACAGCTGATATATTGGTAACATGATGCTAGTTTAGGATGATGACACTGGGTATCTTGTTTTCTCATTGTTTTCTATTCTATTCCCAGTTGAGAATAACAAAAATATTTGTGCTGCTCAGTAATCTAATGATGAGTTACCCTTAGATTTGGCTGTAGAGAAAATGGATTTGGAGGACTTTACTTTTCTGAAGAGGGCAAGGCCTTTACTAGAAGTCCACATTCTTTTCTCTTTCTTGAACTTGAATATTTAAAAGAAATGTACAATTTTGTGAGTGTAATTTGTTTAATTAGACTGACTTTACCTATTTGTATGACTTACTGTAGATGAAGTACACATAATATTTTAGTGTGCTTTCATACAGAAATCCAGAAGGCTAGCTTCTTTTAATTCCTGATCGTCACAATCAAATGATCAGGGGAAAGGCACTATATAAATAAAATGTATTATTATTATCATCCATGAAGATTACTAACTACATAAGTTTCCCTAAACTGGGCCCTGATCAGTTCTGATTCTTATAATTGACTGCTTCAGATTCTTCAGAGTAGCACCATAATTTGAGTGGATATAGCCAACTTCTTCAGATTCCAGAGAGCTGTGCTTTAATTAACTTTGATTAAGATGGGTCATGGCTTTATATTACTGAGAATTACAACTTGATCAGCATTGGTGAAGACAACTGGCTTCTTCAGATTCCTGACATTCGAAACCTGATATGCTCCAAGTGTAAATGGCTAGTCAGTCAGCCAGTCATTATCCAACCCACTATATCCCAACACAGGGTCACAGGAGCCAACCCCAACCAACACAGTGCAAGGAAGGAACAAATTCCTGGGCAGGGTGCCAGCCCAACACAGGGCACACACACACCAAGCACAATTTAGGATCGCCAATGCACCTAACCTGCATGTCTTTGGACTGTGGGAGGAAACCAGAGCACCTAGAGGAAACCCACGCAGACACGGGGAGAACATGCAAACTCCATGCAGGGAAGACCTGGGAAGCGAACCCGGGTCTCCTTACTGCGAGGCAGCAGCACTACCCACTGCACCACCGTGCTGCCCTGTAAATGGCTAACTAATATGAATTCTTAAGAATTGCACCCTGAACAGCACGAATGAAGATGACTGCCTGCTTCAGAGTCCCGAGGGTTCTGCCCTCATCAGCCTTGATTGAGATGGCTTGTAGCTGCGAGTTTCTGACAATTATGGTCTTATCAGTACTGATAAATACAGCAAGCTGTTCAGATTCTAGAGAGTTGTATCCCGATAAGCAACTATGGAGATGTTAGACTGCCTCTGAACAGAAATGCCTGGCTGCTTTAGACTTCTTGTGCACATCATTGTTTACTACCCTGGATGTTATATTGTTGTTAATTATAACATGTTGTTCTAGTATATATGTTACTATTGGTAATCTGGGGTTTTGAGAAGTGCAGATTTTATTTTTGTACTTCTATTCTGAAATTTCCATTTTTAAGGCATGGAAGAAATGTAACATTATTTTATTTATTTTCACATCCCCATTCTGTGTCCTATAGATACCATCATTTTACTTTATTGTTTTGTGCCCTCCCTCACCATAACCTATTGTCTATGGGGATAACCTATTGTCTATGGGCTTTAGATTTGTCAAAAATTTCTATCTCTGGTTTTCGATAGATCTTGACATTTTAGGGTTCCCTGGTACCGAAAACATCAATATCTTGATGACAGGTGTGTGTCTGCCTATGTGTCACAGTTTCTTGAGGACAGTCAAGAGCCAAAATGGCTGGATGGAAAAATACCAAACTCTAAACTTAAGCCTGTTACAAGATGACGATGTGCTGATTAGTTTTTGAGCCAAATAGTTTAACAGAAAGAGGCACTCTACCAGAACCCTCAAATACCATAATTCTGCAGTTAACTATGAATTCTTCTCGTCAATTGCTATCATAATGTTATCATAATGACCTATTCTATGATCAGAAAGATCAGTATCAGAGCAGTTACTGAAATGTTATAGAACAGTTTGGGTAACTTGGTTTCTAGGGCGCAAAGATCACTCTTTCTGACCAAGAAATTTGAAATATCATTGCGGTTTTCTCCAAGCTCTTCATGACTAAATCAAATTTTCAATAATTCTGGATGTTTGTGGGCGTTGTTAATTTATTAGAACTGGGGTAATTGGGATAAGAATGGACAAACTTATGGATTACTCCTGTACTCATTGTTACTTGCACATGAGGTTAGGCCTTAAAGTTTGGGTGCATGCTGGAAAGGTGAGGAAGGAAGGCAGGCAGGCAGAGCAGAGCAGGAGAGACGAGAAGGAGAAGAACCCAAAGAAACTGACAAGGACCTCTGCGGACTGAACACCAATCTGAAGCAGCTCTACACCCAGACTTTAAAAGAATTGTCTTCCATCACCATCGATTTTCTGAAAAAGAATTTTCAATAAGACTCTTTTACAAAATACATTTCTTAAACTTTAAAGTCTCTCTTCAAATATATTTCCTTCTTTTTCTACCATTGGATTTACTGTGTTTTTACTAATGTTGCTTTATACTATTAGTTTTATACTATTTGATTACAACAACAACAACAACAACAACAACAACAACAACAACAGCAACAACATTTATTTATATAGCACATTTTCATACAAAAAAATGTAGCTCAAAGTGCTTTACATAATGAAGAATAGAAAAATAAAAGACACAGTAAGAAAATAAAATAAGTCAACATTAATTAACATAGAATAAGTGTAAGGTCCAATGGCCAGGGGGGACAGAAAAAACAAAAAAAAAACTCCAGACGGCCGGAGAAAAAAAAAAAAATAAATATTTTTAGGTTTAGATTAGGTCAATGTATATTGTTAAGAGCACCTGATGAAAGTGATGGCCATATTCCCACAGGGGTCTGCAGCTGAGATGCGTTCAAAAGAAATCAGCGCAGTGATCGGGCACTTGCTTTGGTGGTTGGCACTGGTGTAGCTCAGGTCTGAAGACAACTGTTTGGTCTGCTTATGCTAAGCTAGTAAGTCTCTTTGCTTAAAGCAGCAGTCCACATGCAGATAAGACGTGAGGCACTATAACGCAGCAATATTAAGGCAAAATTCCATGACAATACACTACCGATGTGTGTTCTTGCCCCAGGACTCTTATTTGGAAAAAGCAGATTTGAAGACAGCAGGCTGGATGAATGGACTTGTGCAAATTGCCTGGGTAAAAAATGATAAGTAAATGAATATTTGTAAGAAACATTGTGTCATTTTATGGGAGAAATCAACACAACTGCTGCTCAAAAAGATTTTATTTAAAATATCTATTAAAAAGCCTTTATTTTGTTTTGCTCCTTTCAGCAGAATAACCTTTCAAGAAGACTTTTATTTGAATAAAAACTCCACTCCATCCATTTATTTTCCCCCAAAAGCAAAATATAATTTTAATAATATTAGCCTCTATAGAAATGCTTATTGTATGTTGCAGCAATGACAGGGTAAGTAAGTGATTTGTTCAGTGTCACATGCATTGATAGGATGTGAAGCTTCAACATAGTAGTTTTAAACCTCTCATTGGCTACTGGGCTGCATGGCTTTCTTATATGTGATTTAAAATATAATAATAAAGTGTCACAAACAAGCTGAGCTAGATGGGGTGAGAAGAAGCCTGCCTAGTGCTGCACAGATCTGTGGCTGTCACTCGCTTTAATCTCACCACTATGACAGTCTTTATATTGCCAATTATCTTTTTTCCAGATTCCTTTATTGAGAAATATAACAGCTGATCCAGCCTGCCTGTCCACTTGATAAAATAAAAGATCTCTGGGCCTTCCTTCTCCGTCCTATCAGCCTTATTCTATTTTTTCATATTTTGCACCTGCTCAATTAATGACAAAAAATAAGACATTTGTGAAAGAAGGAGACAATCTTCATCTCAGGAAATGTCATAGTCACCCTTCTTCAGTAAAAGGGTCCTGGGCTACACAGTTTTTTTTTTTAAGTGTTTGTCTCTTTCCTTCTCTGTTGCTTGCTTGGATATATTTTCTTTAGCCATTTTGTAAAGGTAGGTGTGATGGTTACTCATTATCAACATATTTTGTTGGTAGTGCTTTTGACTTTATGTTTTCTAAGCCAGTGACTCGCAAGTTTGCTCTAGATTTGGAATTTTGACTGTAAATTCTGAGCAAATATATGGAGATCTGTAAAATAAAATGCAGCTGTGAAAATTTGTTACACGTCACTTAATATTTTTATCATGCAGACTATGATATGAGACTTTGGAAAGCATGTGTTATTATTACAAGGATTTTCCCCAGTATTACATTCAGAACGGGCAACACATTCAGCTATGACCATTCAATCAACCTTTATTGTATAAAGCCCCTTGCATTGCAAGCATTATCAAAAAGCCCTTTACACATTACTACACATTACTGTATTTTAAAAAGAGTCATAGTTTGCAGCAGCAGCAGAAACATAAACTAGACTGCCTCATTGAAGCTCAGATAAAGAATAATCCTAGTTTGCAAATCAAACTGGACAATATGTAGTGTAGTGTTATATTTCATGCTGTCTAGTAGCTCTGTTCTTCCATAAATACAAAACAAGCTCTCATTTTCACATGAATGTCATTTCTGTGGTCTTCCACAGAAAAAGATGCAGCTTTATACACCTGAGCAATGGCAGGTAAAGTCCATCAAACAGTTAAAGTATTTACATGGGAAAAGCAGTGTGACAGCTGTCCTTTAAAAGTTAAACTGGAGCAGATGTTTAGGAAGCATTGGTCAGGAAAGCAACAGAAAGTCAGAATGAAACATCTGCAGCCCTCAATGGCTACTAAAAGAACACAGTGCTCCAGATGTATCCCTAACGCGATTTCTAAATGATTCTTCCCAGTCCGTTAAAGTACTTAATAAACTTTGTTTAGTTTGTCTTTCTTACTTCAGCATTTCCAGGCTAATATGGAGAGAACTGAATAAGTGCATCTTGTTAAGGTGCTATATAAAGAAAACTGATACAATGTGTCATAAACATTGTGGCCAGGAGTAAATTAATGAAAATAGTACTTCTTTCCAATCCCAATTTAAATTGAAGCAAAAGATAATCTAGTCACCAAACAAAGATATCACCCTGTGGATTAGTGCATTTCAAGAATAGCTCAATAGAGTGGCGTTTCAGATATGGAAACAGTGCACAGTGATCATAGCCTGCAGCTTATTAGCAGCTTTCACAATTTCCCTCTAATTATCCCCCTGAGTAATGTCAAGAACAATTTCTAGAGCTTTTGAAATAATTAAAAAAAAACCTTATTCTCAAAGAATAATTAAAATTGCATTAGAGCACCGCAATGAATGCTTGCCACATGTTAATATGCAATACAAATTTGAATCTACATTTAACATTAAGTCCTTATTCTGATGGAGCCAAGAAAAGTCTTCTGTCTGTCCTCTGCTATGGCATGAGCACTAATGCCTCCAATTATTTTGGCAGCACAGACAATACTTCATGCACAACAAAGGTAAAGATATTTTTTACAATAATTGTCGCCAAGTCCAGCTTGATACATAAGAACATAAGAAATATGACAAACAGGAAAGACCATTCAGTCCTTCAAGCTTGTTTGTTCAGCTAATAGTTAAACTGTCCCAATATCTTGTATATGAACTTCTTAAAGGTTATCAAGGATTCTGCTTGGGATACATAACTTAAAAGTTTGTTTCGAATACTACAGTTCTTTGCGTAAAGAGGTACTCCAGTTCTAAATGCACTTCCACTTAACTTCCACTGGTGTCCTCAAGTAAGTGATTTATCGTTAAGTTATAGGATTCGTTTTTTACCTTGTGCTCGGCAAAATCACAGAAATGTTCTCAAACATCACTGAACTCCATGGAATACATTAAAGTCAATGGGGAAGTTTTGAGTGGATTATACTAGTGTAAATGGACTTTTAAGTGTCCCCGGGAGCTAGGGAAAAGACTTTCAACAATTCTGGATTGATTATTGTGGCCAAATATGTGATCTGAGCTGTGAGGTAGCACTGGTAACCACTGCCCACCATGCCTCGAACATCAAAACATTCAGCTGGAACAAATAACATAAATAAAATGCAATAAATGGGCACAAACTAGAAATAAGTAAATGAAATACACAGATTATTGTCTGCAATCTTAAGGCACACATTAACCATACCCTGAAGTATGTGGGACATGCTTTTTCCATTGATTCCCATGTATATGTGTTTTACACTTTTTTCTTCCATCAGGAAGAAGCAAACATTTTGTAAATAGTAATAAATCTTTTGTTTTTATTATTCCATAGCATTTCCTGTGTTTTCTGGCGAGGGTCTCAGGAGGTAAAGGGCTATTTATGCTTTGTTTTGAGTTCCTTGCTAAGTACATGTCTAATCTGCATGCATAAATAGCCATGCAGTGATGGTACATAGGAATCAGTGTTGTATATCCCTGGTAGTTCTAGTAATGTAGTGTTTTGTTTATTTATTTTTATTTTTTTACACATGTGGAATGGAAATCTAGCAGTGTTCCTCAACCTTGAGACTTCAGGACACATTTTTACCTTTTGAAGTTCTCATGACAGCCCACATATGGTAATTGAAAAGCCCAGGGCAGGGGATTGAAATGACCACAAGTGGAAGAAACAAGTACAGTTAGAGACAGGAAAAATATCAAGCAGCATCGTTTGTGGAGGGGTGTGGTTTCGGCACATCTCAGTAGCTGAAACTGCATTGTTTTCCCTTTGTGTACTTGCAACAACAGTGATGGCCAAGTCAGCAACGATCTTGAAGTAGGCATGGGTGAAAGTTTTTTTTTCCCTTTATTTCACCTTATACAGTATTAGGAAGTTGTTAGTTTTCACATACCCCTTGGGGTCAGAGTGCAGGGTCAGCCATTGTACAGTGCCCTTGGAACAATTGCAGGTTAAGGGCCTCGCTCAAGGGCCCAGCAGAGAAGGACCTCCTTTGGCAGTAACGGAGATTTGAAATGACAACCTTCCAGATACGAGCACAGATCTTTAGCTTCGGAGCTACCACTCTGCTCTACAGCTCTGTTATACAGTATCACGTTGGCCTCGTTAAGCATCATGGGACTGATGGGGAAAAAAATGTTCACTTAAGCTGGCTCCACAGCGAATTTCCAGGAAAAAATTCAGCAAACATGGTCACCAGCAAACACGGCATATTAGCTGTAAAAATGCTTTGGAGAAATTTGCCAATCAACACTATTAAGTTGAAAGACTTCTGCAGGATCTACTTTATCAATGGTTGAGGATATTGTGGACCTGGATTATGTTCCCACACAGTCTCCTATGCTCAAGACTAAAATGATTTAATTTTCCGAGTCTGTCAGAGTACCACATGTCCTTAAATCCTGAGATGTACCTAGTTGCTCTCTGTTCCACAGCTTCAAGTGCTGCTATGGCCTTGTTATAGCGTGGTGACCAGCATTGAACATAGTAGTCCAGATGAGGTCTCACTAGAACATTGTATAGTTTGAGCATAACATCCATCCATCCATTATCCAACCCGCTATATCCTAACTACAGGGTCATGGGAGTCTGCTGGAGCCAATTGAGCATAACATCCCCGGATTTATATAATACAGGGTTATTCAAAAAGAATGAACCGATTTCATTATGCAATATTTTATTAAGTAAAAGTAATACAAAACTCCAGCCAAGTCACAAGTATTCTACTCACAAACAAGTTTTATTTCCTGTCTTGCAATTGTTCAATGTGGCCACCACCTGCAGCACAGGCAACATCAATGCAATAAGAGAATTTGAGCAATAAGAGAAGAGTTTTGGAGCTTATCGATTTTTTTTAAGCATCGTCATGGAATGAGTCATAAAGAATTATTAGTCGCGTCATTCTTCTGGCAACGTTCAGTTGTTTGTTTACCCTACACTGTAAAAAAAAATGTACAATTTACGGTAAAAAACTGGCAGCTGCAGTTGCCAGGATTTTACCATAAAAAAGAAGGTAACAATGTTTTTTGGTTTACGGTACACTTTAAAAAATAATGTTAAATTTACAGTAAAAAACTGGCAGCTGGGGTCGCCAGGATTTTACCGTAAAAAATAAGGTAACAATATTTTTTGGTCTACGGTACACTTTAAAAAATAATGTTAAATTTACGGTAAAATACTGGCAGCTGGGTTGCCAAAATTTTACCGTAGTAAATAAGGTGACAATATTTTTAGGTTTACGGTATAATTTTGTAATAAAAACTATTCAGCCTTTGCAATAAACTCCAACAGAAAAGAATGTTTAACCATAACCAGAAACTCATGTTGTATAATAAATATGACAATTAATAAACAATAAATAACTTAAAAAAAAAAAAAATTTTTGTGAATTTCCCCTTGGGATTAATAAACTATCTATCTATCTATCAATATGCATTAGTATGGTCCAACCCCAGTACATAGTTTGCATCAGTTAGTTAATAACAAACCAATAGCAAGAATATACCATTTAACTATATACATTGAAAACAATACAATGTTTAAAGAAATTACGGCACTTGCCTGGTAGGGAAGTAAAGTTTTCTCTTTTGTGGTGTATGGTGTCCTACTTATCGAATACAACCCACCATAAATCAGCTTCCATAACCTCAAAAAACCTTCGGCACGTGAGGAAAAATAAGTCTGCTAACTTAGGTTACGTTTTTTTCCCTACTATTCAAAGGTATGCGGTTCACCAGGAACAATATTTTAAAAAGGGGCGTGTCCTTATGCAAATATCGTAGCCGGTTTTACTGAAACAGTGATTTACCGTTTTACATTTTACGGTTGTTTACCTTCATTATTTAACAGTTTTACACTGTAAAATTAACAGATTTTTTTCAGTATAACTGTAATGCATCAATAAACGGTATTTAGCATATTTTAAAGGTAGAAAAATATTGATTTTACAGAACTTGGCTGTAAAAAATAATGAAATGTATTGTTTAAGATATACAGGTAATTTTCAGTAGAACATAAGGTAACTTTCCTTTTTTTCAGAAAAGGTCTTTTACCTTCACCATTTACAGTATTTGTACCGTTAAATTTACTGACATTTTTTACAGTGTAGGAATGACGAGTCCTCGGCAAAAGGCGTTCTGTGTTCTCAAGTTTGCGAGAACAAATTCAGTTGTCATGGTACAACGTGCTTTACGAAGGCAATTTGACTTTAATCCGCCCTCTCCTAAGAACATTCGATGGTGGTTTCGACAGTTTCAAGAGAGTGGGTGTCTGTGTAAAGGAAAAAGTCCAGGACGGTAGGAAGGGTGTCCAAGACCTTGCTCTTTGTGCTTGGCCTGCGAGATCTCCAGACCTCACCATATGTGATTTTTTTCTCGGGGGATATGTGAAAGATCGCGTTTATGTTCCACCGCTACTTACTAACCTCAATGAGCTTAAGCATCGAATAACAACAGCGATCCAGTCAGTGGAACGTGATATGCTGATACGCGACTGGGAGGAATTGTCTTATCGCATTTATGTTTCCCGTGCTGCCGGTGGTGGCCACATTGAACACTTGTAAGACAGGAAATAAAACTTGTTTGTGAGTAGAATACTTGTGACTTGGCTGGAGTTTTGTATTACTTTTCCTTAATAAAATAATTGCGTAATGAAATCGGTTAATTCGTTTTGAATAGCCCTATATAACAATAATATAATAATGTAACATAACATTTTATTTGCCTTTTTACTTGCCTCTGCACATTGTTTAGATGCTGAAAATGTAGTGTCAACATAAATCTCTAAATCATTTTTAGAGGTTGCTTCCTGTAGGACAGTACATTTAAATGACTTTCCATCTCTTATAGGTTACTACTTCTTTTGTCCATCACTTTCAGGGCCTGGAACCCCTCAGACAACCAAGTACTGCATAATATTTGTCTATATATAAATGTGGCTCAGAAAACATAATGGAAAATTTCCGTGATCGTCTGTTTGGTAAATGGTACAATGAATTTATAAAAGAATGAACTGGTCTAATGGGGCTGTTTGAGCAGCAACATTTTTCATCTTTAAATAAAATTTTTAAATTATCACCTTTAAATAAAATTATTATATGAGAGGAAGACTCATTCTTCTTTGTGAAGAAGTCAAAACCACTAGAGGGTGACAGTCCCTGGTTTTACAGCTAGTATTGGTACAGCTAGACATCGATCACCCTGGGCGGATGGACAGTCAGACGTGCTCATTATTATAATATACAAATAGACAGATATAAAAGAGTGCTATCCCCTAAATGCTGCTAAAGCCACAATTTTTGTTCATAAAATACCAGATGGGAAAAATTATTGGAAAATAGCATTAAAACAATAAAATATATAAATTCATTATATGAATCCACTCATTCCCATTGTGGGAGCCTTGAGTGTATTCTGGTAACGCCAGCCAACAATAAAAGAAGTTTTATTAAATGGTAGAAAACCATGAAGGTATCTGCTATTACATTAGAAATGTGTCAAAAAAAAAAACACTTTAGAAGAGTTAAATAAGGAACTCAAGTAAAGGATATAAGGGGAGGGAAATGCCAACATTTAATTTGCCAGAAAAACTTCCATTTCCAAAAGGTGTGAGAATGCCCACATTGGCATCACCTTTTTAATAATATACAAAATATCTATGAAATTAAACAAAAAGCTTATGAAGCAATGCCTATCCTAGTGTCAGATGTTCAGGATGCTGAATCGACACCTATAAACATATATATATCCTTTTTTATTTATAAGATCAGAGGTGACATGCCTCTGTTCTTCTATAAAATGATGGCATAGAGTCCCCCTTTTTTCAAGTATATGGGGTTGATCCCCAAACCTTTCACTTTGTTTTGTGTATTCTTTCACAAATGTTATAGGGAAAATACAAATAACATCAATATATTTAAAAGCACAAGTAGAATCTGATGTGAAAAGCCCACTTTGACTTTCAGCATACAGAAGTTTATTGCAACTTACAAGATGACAACAATTAGCTGAGGTTTCCATAACACAAAAAGAATCCTTAGACAAAAAACCCACAACCTGCACTCATGTGCAATTAAGTGGCTCCAGTGAATCTACTGATGTGAACACACATATACATATGTATGACATAACATTGTCACCACATTACAGAATTTAAGGAAAAAAAAACCCAACAAAATTCAAAGTGGACAGACAAACTAATCAGCAAGAAAAACAATGTTATTTTAAAAGGTGTCGTGGAATGAGACACCTTCTTTTTTTGACACCAGAGAATGCAGTGATATTTAAGCTTGATGAGCCAACAATGTATGCAGTTTGCTTGGTGAGGATAAGAAACAGCTCTCAGATAAATTGTCTGAATAGCTGGTTGCCACAAAATTCAGAAAATCAAAACAAGACCAAACCAAGAGCAGAATAATCCATCCATCATCCAACCCGCTATATCCTAATTACAGGGTCACGGGGGTCTGCTGGAGCCAATCCCAGCTAACACAGGGTGCAAGGCAGAAAACAAACCCCGGGCAGCGTGCCAGCAGAGCAGAATAATTCACACTGAAAACTCAGCAAAGTAAGAGCCAGGTTTAAACTGTGCTTAAAAGATCTAACGACTGTACAGGTCAAGTGAAAATGTAATATAGTTCAATACACTTTTATTCTTCTAAAACTCACATTTATACAGCCAGTGTACTATATAATAAAAGCAATTTCAGTATAGCAAAATTACAAGCAATAATAACACAAAAGCAGTTGGGATGAAGCCCTAACTTAACATGTTAGCTAATCATGAATCCAGAAAGTGGAGATGAGTTCCTTGTTGGTTAGAACATTCAAGTAAGAATTTCACTGGACTCTGTATATGTGATAATAATGATTTTTTTTAAACCTATGGCCCTATAAAGCCAGTTCCGATTTAGTAAATTTTAGTAAATTTTATCACATAACTAGCAAAATACCCCAAAATATCTTCGCAGCAGGGAAGTAATATTTTAAAGAAGTTATTTAAAAAAAAGGAAACATTTTAAAAATAACGTAACATGATTGTCAATGTAATTGTTGTAGGCTTATTTTAGTACTGACAGTGAATTTGATGATTGTAAAGAGTTTAATTTATGATTGTAAATGTTGTGTATGAGAAATGCACATTGTTAGGATGTAAGGCTCTCTTTGTAAATGACGTTTACAGTTCTGCCCTCAGGCTGTAAAATGACCAAGCTGTCTGCTGAGCTTACTCTTGAGCATGCAATGTACAGTTGGTCATGTAAGAAGCAATCTTGTGTCAAGTCAATGCTGACCTTTTTTAGAGTCTGGCCCTGTGACTTATTTATTGTCATAGCGAAGCAGATCCTTACTGGAAATTGGAGGCATTTGAATTGGAATGGGAGGTCAGAGGGTATGAGAGGGATGCGAGGAAAAAATACAGTCTCCCCTGAGCCAGTTCCAGTGAAGACATTTGTCTCAATGAGGTTCTTGTGCAGAGATTTGATCTGAAGCCTGGTGCTGTTACAACGTTTTGGTGGTTGTAAGTATCGTAGTAAAGCGGTGGAGTAAACGAAAAGGCAGGAGTCACCAGCAGGAAGACGTGAAGCAAGGCCAGCAATAACAGGCTTGAAGTGGTGGAGTTAAATGAAAAGGCAGGAGTCACCAGCAGGAAAATGTGAAGCAAGGCGAACAATAACAGGCTTGAAGTGGTGGAGTAAAGAAGAAGGGAGCAGTGAGCACGATGAACAGTTGAGGAAAGTAAGGAAGTGAATGAGGAGGCACATGAGCACGGGATGTCATTAATGTATATAGGCAGGGAGCCAACCACATGGTAGGTGCGCGGACAGCGGCTGTATGGAAAAAGGAAGGGGGACCGGAAGTGGCCCTTGTGTGTTTGTGCCGTGAAATAAATCCTCTGTTAATGGAAGTAAGGAATGAAACCGCCAAAAGGAGAGGTCAGTTCCGAAAGTTCCCTATGGCATAATGGTGAGAACCGCCAAAAAGAAGATGTTATTTTCGAAAGTTTCTTACGGGGCACGACGCAAAATGAAACATACTTAACATTTGTAAGTACAGTGTAAAGGATAAGCATACAAAATTTGGTCTTCCTACATATATTGGAAGTCACAGAAATAGTGAGGAGGGTTTTCCCCTATCTATATATACAGTTTAGGGGGTACACCCATTTCCCCCCCCTTGGGTGTTGCAATAGGACATGAAACATACCTAACTTTTGCAAGTACATTGCAAGGAATGAGCATACGAAATTTCATCTTCCCATCTATATGGAAAGTGGGAGAATTAGTGATGAGTCAGTGAGGGCTTTGCCTTTTATATGTATAGATATGTTCAGTTTTTTGATAATCACACCTTAGACAATAAAGCTAAAATCTCATGGATAAAGCTGATAATAAAATGGGAAGTATCTTTAACGTGACTACTGAGGTAATGTCTGTATATTCAGTAAGTACTGGGCATGTAGTTTTTAAAGAGGGTATACTATTGACATTACACACCTTCAACACACAATGTATGATGTGGTTATGAGGGAATAACCCTTAGTAATGGGGTTTAAAAATTGGAGTTTATTATTAAATAAGAGTCATATATTTTACTTGAGTGTTTTATTCAGATAAGCTGTAGCTTTTAAGTAAATAAACTGTGTGACCAAGACTATAAAAAATTACCATGACCATGAGTTTAACAATATTTATCTGACAGACAGGCAATGACATCATGCTGCCAGGGACAGCCAGAGGAGGGGAGAGCAGATGCCAAGGGAGAAGTAGAATGAAGTGTTTGAAAGGATAGTGAGGAAGGTAAAAGGGTTAGAAGACATTGTGTGCCACTTTAGAAAAGAGGTCTGTTAGAATTGTTGTTCTTTAGAACCAATGGCTAAAGAAATTGACATGGATGGGTAATGTATTTTAACTCTGTGTTGAATTCTGGGAAGTAAATAAACATGAATTGTGGGAAATATGCGAATATAAAAAAGTCAAGAAGTATGTTTAAGGTCAGGTGAAGTAACCAGAGTGTACATGTTCATAAAAGAATTATGAAATGGGCTTTGGGGACTTTGTTATTTAACTTGTACCACATAATTAGCTTAAAATAACTTCCATTGACAGAAGTGCAATTCCAACAAGAGAAACCCTTGATAATCAGATTTTTAACTAAGGTCAATTACTAACACTAGCCATCAATCCATGGTATAAAAGAAAACACCTATTTTTGTGACACAGATATATATTCAGCCCTGGAGAGAGATGGACCTGAGACAGGCAACATACCTGCTTTCAAAATGGTGGAATATGCTGGTTTGAATATAAGAACACAGTGTTTGTTATGAAAAGGCAAGTTCTAAAGACGCACAGAAAAGAACCATACTGTCTAAAAAGAAAGTGCAGCACCAGCTATGAAATGAAAATGCATGTGGACCATGCTTGTTTCATTATGGCACATCTTTTTAAGGAATGCTTTAGGTGGATCAATAAGAATGAACGTTTTAAATTACATGGATATCTCTGCTGGTCATGCTAAGGCAAAGTTTGATGTTTCAAATAGTTATTTAAAATTATTCAGGTTGAATCTTTTCTACTTTTGACTTCTAGTTGTTAGTGCCTGGTTTCTCTGCAGATAAAGTTTGAATATTTCCTCACTGAAAATGGTCTTGTTTTTTGATATCATCTGTCCCAGTGTACTTGTTCGAGTGATTCATTATTTGTTTAGCAGTTTTTTTAAAGGTAGTGATTTGGCCTTGTTGGAGTATTTCTTTAGTATGTTTGTTCACATTTGATCTGTGTTTGTTCTATTAGAATTGCACAGACATTTCAGAGGTAAACAGGACAGAACTGATGAATATAAGTGTCTCTTTGGCCCCTGTTAAGGTATTGAAGCTTGAGGTCACTAACCTCAGCCATATTGCTCTGTTTGATTTGTGTGAACATAAGAGATACTTCATGAGGCACATACACAGTTTTAAATGGAACTACCTTAGCCAGAGAGCTAATGAACATTAGAAAAATTGTAATAAGAACAGGCCATTCAGCCCAACAAGATTGCTCATCCTAGTCACCTCAACTGTGCAAAATAACATGAAGGTTTGTAAATCAAAGCTAATAATTTGGGCACTTCCCGTATTAATTTGTCTATCAATATAAAAAGAACCTAAGGTTAAAGTGCCTTTCCTGGACAATTTTACACCATAAAACTGCCCTACACCTTTGAAGCCAAAATCGTGACAACACATCACTCCAAATACACCGTGGGAGAAATTAAATTCGTGAATGATCATGCATTTTATAGTATTGTGAAGGAAGAAGTACTATGTCTAGATATGTGTCAGAATTCTTTTATCCTGCTTTTGTTTCTTATAAAAAGGCGGATTGTAAACTGGTATATATGCGTGTGTGTACATTTGTATGCCATGTAAAATGAGAAAATTAAGATAACTGCATACTAAGAGTATTCATTCACACTTCAGTAATTTCTCCACATGCATTTATTTAATCAGGACAAAAGATTAATAGTTGGCCTAATTTTAGCATTCTAAAATAAATTAAACCTTCAGCATTCATCTATTAAATATGCCTTATATAAATACAGTTTCCTTACTTCAATAAAAGGTAAGTCTAGTCAAGGATAAAAGTCCAGATATTCTGTAATGTTTAAAGGTTCTGAGATACAGTATATGGAACGGTGTTATCAAAAAACACTTCAGCTGGAGGCTGGTTTAGTGAGGGGAAGATGGAATTTCCAACAATAATCACAACACAGCAAAATTAATCTTGATCACTGAGTCATGACTGAAGATGAAGTAGGTCAATTTATGATTGTTATGGTTCAGGTTCAGAGGGAAGATGTTATCCACAAAAATGCTAGAGGTACTATGATTGCCTTCTAGTGGTTACAGAAAGTAATGCAGCTACAAAGACAGTCAAGCATTTAGGATATAATACACAGAGGCAAACTGATTGCCTGCAGATATAACATGTACAATCATTACTTTACAGATCGCAGCATGGGCTCCAAAAGGTTTATAAACTATCTAGTCTATTGGGTTGGGTTGTGTGTAAGCAAAGTGCTCCACAACTTGGTCAGATTTTAGAGTTTATACAGTATGTCTGTCCTGGCATAGAAAACAGCTCAGGATAGCTTTCCAGTTAACCACAAAGCATACTCACACATTATGGGTCAATTTAGAGGCAGAGTGGTGGCTCTGAGGCTGGGATCTGCACTGGCAATCGGAAGGTTGCCGGTTTGAATCCTGTGAATGCCAAAAGGGACTCTGCTCTGTTGGGCCCTTGAGCAAGGCCCTTAAGCTGCAATTGCTAAGTGCTTTGAGTACTGAGGAAAAATGCAAAGAATTATTATTTAACGTACAACGTAAATTGCACCGGGTAACACAGATAAACCACAGATATTTGGAGAATTTATAAACCTTACAGACAAATTCTACTTAGATGGCAATGCAACAATCAGGAGCGATAAAGAAGCTGTTGAGATTGTGGTTCTGGTGGTAGAGATGAAGGCATCTGACCAGAATGCTTGACAAGGTGTAGCCACCCAACAGCTGATCTATGCCTGTAGATTTTTTTTTCTTCTTCAAAAGCCGGTGACAATCCATCAGTTTTTTAACCCTCTCTTCCTTCTATTTTTTAAAGGTTGTAACTCTTTGAAGATAGTAATAGTAATAATAATAATAATAATAATAAAATCTCTCTCCTTTTCTTTTCTATACATTTTTTTTTCACTTCAGTCAATTTGATTTATGTTTCTTTTTATGCTTTTTTAAAAATTATTAGTAATTTGCATGCCAACACCCTTACAATTTCAAGTGTTGGTGTGCTGACATAAGCTACATGGCTACTGTATCATTTGGCTGTTGGCACCACTGCTACAAACATGACCACAGTTTTAGTACTTTCTTAAATATGAAGAGAAGCCAAATTTTAAAAATTAAAATAACAACTTGGAGTGCACTAATAATTACTCAAATGCACATCAGAAGCTTACCAATCTGCTGCATCTCGCAAATATGCAACAAAATATAAGGGGAAATTACCTGTTCTGGGTTAAGTGAGCACAGGGGACTATTTCCAATACAATCAAACATAAGGCATTAATGGCTGTTAAAAACCATTCAGTTTAGCATTTACATTTATTTATTTGGCCAACACCAGCCAAACACAAAAAACAACTTACATTTACTTATTTGGCTGACCCCTTTATTTAAGGCAACTTACAACATTTATTATACAGTTAGTTGCATTTCTTTTGGTTTTCCAGTTGGAGCACAGGCAGGTCTAGAGACCTGCTCCTAGTCACACAGTGTCAGTAGTGGGATTTGAACCCACAACCTCAGGGCTTTGAAGTTAAAAGCATTAACCACCACACCACCCTGCCTATTTATTTAACCAGCTTGGGTGCATAGGAAGCCAGGGTCTGTTCTTGAGAATGCTAAACAGGAAAGCAGAACCAACACCGGAATAGGTTGCCAATGCTTTATTTAAAAGGGGATTCAAAATCGTAAATGGCTAAGTGGCAGAATACAGATCAAACCTGATTGGGAGAAACAAGAACTGAAGAAGCACACAAGGCTGTAAACAGGAAGACAAAAAAAAAAAATCATAATACAGATGTAAAGAAATAACTGAAAAAAAATTTAAAAGAGTGGTCACCAAAAATGCGACCCAGTAATAGTGGTGCCTGCTCATGATGGTCTGATAAACACCACTAAAGTCTGTGTGACTGTCGGCAGTTAACTGAAAAAAGACAGCCCACAGGAGAATGCGTATCACAGATGAGGAGCCCCACTTCCATGGCGGTCTTCTGACTGGCTAAGAAAACCAAGCAAAGGTAGCATGCAGTACACCTCCAAATAAAGGTATTAACCTACAAACAAAGGGTTTGGCCTTAGGTAACACTGGAATCAGATTTATTGCAACAGATATGGAGAAGTTTTCTCTCTGTATGTGCACCTACCTACCTGTGCTTCTATATAAAGTAACACACATTTATCATGCATACACCCCACACCAATATTTCCAAAAAATAAAAGTACTTTATTTGATCATCAGAAGATATGGAAATCCATCACAGAGATAGCCTCTCCCAAGCTTATGTACAATATAGAAAGTAGTTATACTTCTGACACGATTAATATGAAAAGCTAAATAAAATCCTGCATCAAAATGGTCCATTTTTTTACTATTTTCCTAACTCCCATTGTTTATATCTTGCCCACCATGAACAATTAGTAAATGTCTTATATTTGCTCTACTGGTCAACACAGGCTCTTTGAGGTGTTTTTGTTTTCTATTTATTATCTGTTTTCTGGTGCACGTCCACCAATCCACTTTCAAAGCTGCTTAATCCAAGTTCAGGTCTGGAGGAATTGATGCCTATTGCAAAAAGCAACCAGGTAGGGAGTTTCAGTACTACTGAAACACATATTCATACGTACCCTTAGGCCATTTTAGACTTGTCAAATAACTAGCACACATCTTTTAGATGGGAAGGAAAACATATGTACAAGTCAAGAACACAGCATTTTTTTCTTCTCAGATCAAACATTCTAGAAGTGACACAAATGAAAATAGCTACAAATCCAGTTTCACAAGATCACCCCTAACTTCCAACCGCAACAGGAAGCAGTGCATTTATGTTAACCTCTCTCCTTTGAAGAGCTACACAATCAGGGCACTAAGAGAGATTACTAGTTTGTTTTCCAGAAAGCTAGACTACAGTTATGTCTGAAAATGGAAACTTTAGCACCTATTAGGGAAAATATATAAAAGTCATCAAAAGAGCAAGAACAAGTTTATACAAAATACAAGAAGGCTGGAAGAATGATTTCATACACTTTATTAGGATAGACTTTGTAGATTTTCTGTTGGGACACATTTTTCTCCAAATACCTGCTTCTTGGGTAGGTCATGATTTTGTTAAAGGGCCTTAGGAGCTATTTTGTGCTACAGTTTTGAGTTTTAAAATTGTTATTTTGCTTTTGTTATATTCAGATAATGCTTTGATTATATTATTTTGGTACAATTATGTGATCAATTTGTCTATGACAACAATGCCTGTTCCCAATTACGTAAAATAGGGGCAGCCATTTACAATGGCAACACATTATTAGAACATCAATCTAGCCACTCACTGCTGTACATTTTCTAGTGATGCTACATTTTTCTTTGTAATAAGAAGACCAACACTGTGCATAATGCTCCAAATGATGCCTGGTCTACTACGTTTGAACATAATAAATGATTTATTTTTTAGAAATACTGTAATAAGACAGACAAAAATATAAAATGTGCAAATTCTGCTATTTCCAAATAATAAAAAAAAGTAAAAATAAATAACATCTTTAAAAAATAAAGATGCACAAATAACACAAAGTTCCAAATCTCAGTTTTTCACAACAAAGCTTTTGAAGCCAATACCTACAGTAGGTAACATGTATGTTTGAACAGTAAAAACTACTTACAGTGACAACATACACTGTGCACTGACAGTATAATACTGCATATTCACTTTGTGGTGTAGCGGATCCGCGGCTTCAAAAAAAAAAAATAAGGCCAGTTTCAAATCCATAAAGCCGTGTCACTCTCCGTGGGCACAATTGCATGACCACGGGGGGCAATACTGGCATCTGGATCAGTGCCCCTTGGTCTGTAACTTTTCACCTGCATTTACAGATTTACTAGGTCATTATTGTCATATGTACAGAGTACAGAGAAAGTTTTACTTGCATGTTTAATCATATGACACCATTCTATTTTGCCTTAATATTGAGTACATACAGAAAACCTTATGCTGCTGAAAATTAATCCAATGACTATTTGCCATTACATCATAAAATGTTTAAATCTCCTTTCTTAAAAAGCAAACCCATGTCACACTAAGGTCAGAACTGAGGAATTGGACATAACACTTGTTATTTATGGTCTCTGTTGTTAAGTTAAGAGCTTGATTGCGTACTTTACATCCAGGTCCAGGTATGATGGCAGGTCACGGAGGTTTCACTGTCACACTGTGGCTTGCTGTTTGTGCCTCTTCCAGTGACATTTCTTTCCTTTTGAACACCACCACCAGGTAACACAGCACCCCTGCCTCGACACTATAAGCTCAAGAATTCTTTTGAAATTCTCAATGCATTTAAAGAAAGGTAAGAAAACTGACTTCAAAGAATTGTGTGACAATGCACTCCCTGGCGCACAGTAAAGTAGACCTTTTTTAAGCAAGCTAAGTAAAAGAGCACAACCTCCCTTAAAATAATCAGTCCCATCTTAAAGGCCTTTAGTGTGGATACCCTGTTGGCAATAAAGCCATTTTAATAACAGTGGCTGCCCCTAAAAATATTTTGCTTGATGATCCATGTTACCTGTACTAGGTTTTATAAAATCCTTTAAAGTAAGTAAAACAATAAATAGAGAAAGATGTGTAGTCCAGCAATGCCACCAATGATAAACGTCAACAAACGTAAGTATTTCTTTATAAGTTCTTCTCCCTCAGTCAAGAACTACATTAACATTAAATGAATATCCTACAAGAAGGAGAGTCACGAGTCTACACCAGGAAGAGATGCACCTTTTTAAGACAAATCTGAAGATTTAAAATCCAATCAGAATGTCAACTCAATGGCGCAGTGAGTAGGATTTCCTTCTCACAGCACTTCAGTTCAATCTGAAGTATTGTTTGTGTGCTTTCCATCTCTCAAGTGACGGCAAGAGTGTTTCTTCTGGGGCTCCGTTTCTTTAGCACAGTTCACAGATATCCTCTTAAATTGTCTGGCAACTCTAAAATGTAGAATTGGGTAGAATGCCAAGTGAGGACCGAGTGGTCTTTTGGCCTTGGAACTCCTGCAGATTTTTTTCCCTCCAGGTTATCTGGAGTTTTTTTGTTATTTTTCCTGTCCTTCTCAGCTATCTGACCTTATCACTGGATACATATTTAGTAACTTACAATACAATATATATATAAGGACACAAATAATAACTACACTATATATATACCTGTATATACACTAGCAAAATACCCGCCCTTCGCAGAGAAGAAGTGTGTTAAAGAAGTGATGAAAAATAAAAGGAAACATTTTAAAAATAACGTAACATGATTGTCAATGTAATTGTTTTGTCACTGTTATGAGTGTTGCTGTCACATATACTGTATATATATATACGAGGTGTGGCAGAAAAGTAATGAGACTGATTTTTTATTTACCAGTTTTTATTTTTTTCAAACATCAATGTTATCCCCTTCAAAGTAGTTCCCTTGGGCAGCTACACACCGATGGAGACGTTGTTCCCACTGTTGGTAGCAGCGCTGGAAGTCTTCAACCGGTATGGTCTTCAGCATGTCCGTTACACTCTTTTGGATGTTTTCTAAAGTCCCGAAATGATGTCCTTTGAGGACATTTTTCAGTTTAGGAAAAAGTCACACGGACTGAGGTCAGGTGAATAAGGGGGCTGGGGAACCACAGGAATGCGTTTTTTCGATTGTCCTTCTTCTCAATTGTGAGGTTTTTCGGCACCATTTTGGCACAGACCTTTCGCATGTGCAAATGCTCAGTCAAAATTTGATGAACGGTAAATCTGTTCAAATTTAATTGTTCACTCAACATTCTTAATGTTAAACGACGGTCTAATCTCACAAGTGTGTTCACACGTTTGATGTTTTCATTGGTTTTCAAAGTTGAAGGCCTCCCTGAAAAACTTGAGCTCGGGATAAAGAATGATCCCCATAGGCCTGTTTTAACTTTTCAAACATCACACTTGCTGATTCTCCAAGCTTAACACAAAATTTAATGGCACAACGTTGCTCCAA
>JANRMT010062806.1:80355383-80408809 GCA_026402145.1 Polypterus bichir lapradei
TATAGATTAAGTAAGCCCATATTGGTTAATTTTTGTTATTTATTATTATTATTACCTGATTTATTTTTTCCTTTATAGTAAATATTTTTTTAACATTTTGTAAAACACTTTGAGCTACATCCTTTGTATGAAAATGTACTACAGAAATAAATGTTGTAAACTGGCTCAATGCGAAAGAATACAGATGTCAGTTTTTTTAGTGATTGTCTAGTGAATGGCTGGTGTTCATGAAGGGTTTGTTTAGTCTGCACCCATTGTTTCCAGGATTGAGTTCAGCTACCCATGAATCTGAAGTTCTAATTCAATGTTAAGATTATTCCCAAATGAGGAACCCCAAACTATCAAAAACCTTTTTACCAAAACAATACCAAACATATTCTATTAATGTTAGTTGTTATTATTATGAATCCTGACTGGCAATCTTCTCAGAATGAAGCTTTGCCTCGAAAATATAGCTTTAGACTCCTATGAGGCCTAAAAATAAGCTTATCCAAAAACTCAATATCATACTTTGGCCTTCACATTGTAGGAAATGGAGAGGCCTAAAGAATGCTCTATATCCCAAATATAATCAAAGGGCTGAAGGAGAACCCAACTTCTCCTTCCCTTAAGCAGAGTACCTTTATAATTCAAAATTTATTAATTAATTAAAAACAAAAGCCAAAAAAATGAAATCAAAAAGATGTATGTAAAAGGCAAACAAGAGAAAACAATGCCAGTCCCAAACCAGAAATCTTGATCAATAAAACCCAATCAAAGTTTAGAAACCACAAACTTAGAAAAGAAGGCACTTACAATGACCAAGAAAATCAAACCAGAACATGAGAATTTACAAGTGAACAAGAATGATTCCACAGTGAACACTAACCCCACCCCATGATGCTCCGTACACAAGACACAAGAGGCAATTCAAACATAACAAAATCAATTAAGAAACCAATATCAAAATATACAAGCAAAACATAATCAATAATATTTACTAAACAATAAATAAACACAAAAAGACTGAAAAGAAAGAAGAAACTTGACCCAGGGGAAGAACCCTGGCTATAACATAACAGTTATTTAATAATTGTGTTAAATAATGCTAAAATTAAAAATGAAGCAATCTAAACTTCAAAGAAAGAACTTAAAAATTAAGTTAACTAACAAAAACTAAAAGGAAATTAACTGCTAAACCAAAACTGAACCAAACTCTAAATCTATGTTAAAAAATAAAAAAAAACACACACACAAGATTGCAAATCATCAAGACTACAAACTTATTAAAGAGGAAGTGCAAACAAAGGAGTCAAAAACAGTCAAGCAATGCAAACTAAATGACTCTGGCAACATCTGGTTTATTCAGGATTCTCAGATCATTATAAATCTAATTAATTCAGTCACTGAGAACCCTAACTGACAGTGATTAGAGTATGACAGATGGGATGAATGAAAGCAAAATGTACACAAACCAAAAGCAAGGGAGAAGAATAAAAATAGCAAATGCAAAAAAAAGTTATAAAAGACAAAACAAAGCTGAAATTCTAACATTCATAAAGTGACTAGATGGATTAACGACTGATCACATAAAGCAGCGGTTCTCAAACTGTGGGGCGCGCCTCCCCAGGGGGGTGGCTGAAGCTGTACAAGTGGGTGTCAAATAAATGAACAAGACATCAAAATTTATTTTTGACATTTTTATTTCAAATTTAAATTTGCAAGCATATAATCACAATGAATGCATTATAACTAAAATTAAAATAAAACATTTCTAAGGCATAGATCTAATAACTAACTGATGAGCGGCGCCACTGTGATGCTTTTATAGTCACGTATTTTCAATCCAGAAAGTTCGAGACGTATCGGTATCTGTCGCGAACATTCGGGTAACAGTAAATCAAGGTGATAATGTGGCACGGCTGGACCACATTGGCAGCGTAGCCAATATTGCCAAATTGAGTTAAATAATTTACTGCGTATTGGGTTATTTTCATGATACAACTAACAGCGGTATAATATTTGTCAGACGAAAATACGTTTGTCTCGTGCAGATTGACTTCATCGGTGTCCTTGTTTACGAGATTTTTAAAAATTAAAACATATTTAATCGTTTCTTTACATAAAAAATAATTAAATAAGAATAAATAATGTATTCTTTGTTTTTGGGATTAGAATTACTACCAAAAACCACACAAGACATTTTAACAGTTATTAAAGCACTTACAAAAAAAATTGCAAATATTTTATTAAAGTTAGCCGAACACATGCAAATCTTATGGAAGTAAAAATGATAGGATAACGCGACACCGCACGAGTATCATACCTTTGTTAGTTGTATCATGGGTTATTCTCATCTATCTTATATTATACAAGGGGTGCAGAATAATTCCAGTTAGAAAAATGGGGGCGTGAAATACGAAAGTTTGAGAACCGCTGACATAAAGACAACAAGTTCAATAAGATTGATATATTCTACTGAACAGATTTTGAAACAAGCCACAGAGGTTTTAAACCGTCTTCCATTAAAGGAAAACCAGTTGAGTTTATGAAGACTGACAACAGAATCGTACATCTTTTATATTTTTTATAA
This sequence comes from Polypterus bichir lapradei, assembly GCA_026402145.1. Taxonomy (NCBI): domain Eukaryota; kingdom Metazoa; phylum Chordata; class Cladistia; order Polypteriformes; family Polypteridae; genus Polypterus; species Polypterus bichir. Next base: position 80,357,956 of record JANRMT010062806.1, read on the forward strand.
AGTATCACCATATTAAAAGACCAAACCAAATACAAAGTCAGAAGGGAGCAATATTCAATCCCAGTAATCTATTCTGAACAAAGTTTGATTCCTTTTGTTTGCTCGAGTTCTGAATCTCCTGTTAAAATCTTTCCTTACTCTGGTCTAAGCTTGGATGTTTTGCAATAAGAGTTGCCAATTTTTTCCACTCACAACACACACTACACAAAAATTACAAGATGTTTATGTCCAAGCTGGCAGTCAGCAACACAGGACATCCAGAGTATGAAAATGTTGGCACCCAATGTAAATGTTAGATAGCGCAAAAATATTACTAGCATGTTTGTGTCTATTTTTGTCATGGCAAAGTCCTTTCTATACTTACAAGCAAAATCATACATGGTGGACTGATGACAAGAACCAACTTCCTGTAACCCTGAGCTGGTTTAAAAAAGTTTAACAATAGAAACCTGGATAAATGACTATCCAAGAATACGGTAAAACATTTATAAGACTGCTCATAGATTTGAACTCAATTACAACTCTGACAGCATTTACTGCATAGAAGTCAACATTATTAAATAGCTTGTTCTATTAGAATCAAATGAAAACAGTAGCTTCATATACAAGGCTAAAGTTAATGTTCCCAAATTTAATAATGTAATATAACATTCTTAAAATGGCACAAGACTGTTTTGACAGAATCAGATGCTAGACAGCAACTAACCCTGGACAGGGCACCAGTCTGTCTCAGGGTCCAAAATGACATACCGTCACACATGGCTAATTGAGGGTCACCAGTTAATCTAACTGGGGAATTTTTAAGAATATGGGAGGAATACCACACACAGAGAGAACATGCAAGTTCCCCACAAAAATTATAGGGGATTCAATCCCAGCATTTTGGGTCAGTGCAGCATCACCACCAACGATGGTACCATTATGCGGTCCATTATTTGATTTAACTTTTTAAAAATGATTCCTGATAACCATGCCTACAACAGTCCTATAACAACATCAGGTCAATGCCATCTCCCATATAATAAACTTGTCCAAACATAGTAGATAATATATTGCTTTCCTTGGTTTATGCTTCCCAACCATTGTGGTTAATTCTAAGCCTTTCTTTCACACAATTAGCCAGAACCCTTGGTTCACATCCCACAGGTGGCCACTGCCTGTGTAGAGATTTTACATTTTCACCAGGTGTACATGGTTTTCCTCTGGTTATTTGAATTTCATTCAAACATCCCAAAGAGATACAGGTAAGGAAAATTAGATAATATACCTAGAATTAGTTAGTGTGCAAGGCTGTATGTCCTGAAACAGACTGTCATTCTGCTCAGGGTAAGCTGCCACCTTGCAATGAATGTTGCTGTGATAGACACCAAGTCTCTGTGATCCTGAGTTGAACAGGCAGTTTGGAACATTGATTGAATGAATGAACAATTAGACAGCTATAAGAACACTATACATTCTTTTCAATATTTTTGGATAGCCAGAGAAATCACAAACTCATGCAAACTCACTATCAGCACTCCTACTATATGATAAATCAGTAATGTCAGGAATAGACCAAACATGGCACGTTCTCCACAGCCCTATGGTAAAAATCACCCTCCAAAATAGAAATATGTGTAAAACATTCCGCTTCCTAAGCATAAAATTAGCAAATAATAAGAGCAGCTCAAAGATGCTGATTGCTGTCAGGTCCCTAAAAATTCAATATAATCAGGCTTTCATGGGCATAATTGTCCAACTGTGTATACAGTAAGTGTCACCCTTAATGTTAACATCACCCAGCCTTGTCAAAGAGCTGTCCACTGGCTTGTCTAGTTGTCATTAGTGGACTCTCTGGGCATTGAACATGATAAGCATAATTTGCTGCCTTGTAGTTAAGGTTAAAGCTTTTTTTTAAATTTGTGTTTTCCCATTTCCTTTTCTTTGTCAAATTTACATTTTATTTTGCGGTTTTCACTCTTTCCCAGTCCCTTACCATAAATTGTTCTCTGTTTTGCAGGGGAGAGTCTGGTTTTGAATCAGGACTATTAGCTGCTACAGTTATTAGAGCTACACTTGCTTGAGAAGACTATTTAAGAATCTATTATAGTTTGCCTTATTTCCAGCCCCATTTTGAGTGCTCTGCCTTTTGATAATAGTCAAAAACGTTATGTGGCTCAATTTTGGTGTCATTTGAGACATTCTGACATATATGTATGTTCTCCCATCTTGTATACATATTTTGTAATAGTGTTGTCACAAATCTGTTAGAAGTCTGTTTTGAGTTTTCAAATATTGACTACTGTTTTGGTCTTGTTTAAAATTGTGCCGTTTTTTAATTGAAATTATTGTTATTAGTTAGGGTCTCTGGCTTATTTTCAGCTTGATAAATATATTCTCTGTTAACTAAATCTTGTTTTAATAATCTACTAATTGATTTGGATGCTGATTCTAAAGTTAAGTATTTTTGGTCAGTTGCCTTTTCCTTTTCAAATTTAACTTATCAAAACTTTATTCAATTGGCTCTTTTAAAGTTTGGGATGCTGCCTGTACTACTTCATTCATGTGCCTTCAATAAGACACCATGTTAACATTCAAGACACCTTAAATGACAGATATTTAATGTAAGAGAACAAGCAGCTGGTCACCTGCCATTATGTTCATTACAATGGTTTCTGCCAGGAAAATGTTAATGGGATATATAGATTAAATAAACAAGATCTCATTTAAAGCTGTGAGTTCAACATCGTAAAAATGTATAGGCATAAATGGGGGAGTGTAATTGAAATAGTTACTATATTTATCAGCTCTTCATTTCAGGAATATGACTCCTGACTGGCTGATTTGCATCTGTCTACAGGAATGTTGCCAGCACCTATGCATTCTCTATTAAAGCTGTTGTTTCTACAGTATACACAAGTAATTCAAGTCTGAGATGAAAAGATAAATACATAGCACAGTTACAGGATGGCAACATTTATTTCTCTATCTTTCTGCACAAGTGTTTGCCATTTTGTGTTTAATCCACCTATATCAGGTGGACATAACTGTTGGGAAGATTAGCTGCCATGTATTCCTTACTTATCAGGTGCATAATATATAAAACAGGTATGAAAGTGCTGCGGTGGGCTTGCACCCTGCCCAGGGTTTGTTTCCTGCCTTGTGCCCTGTGTTGGTTGGGATTGGCTTCAGTGGACCACTATGACCCTGCAGTTAGGATATAGCGGGTTGGATAATGGATGGATGGGATGGGTATGAAAGTGTATTTTTGGGTTTAGACCACTGTGTATGGCTCTGGAATCAGTGCATTAAAAACACATATCCTTCCTTTTATACATAAATCACAATCTGAAGACACTTTACAAATACTGAAATACAGTCCAATTTACACATATTGTTTAACAATTGGGGGATGTGAAGGCTAAATAACTTGTCATAGTGTCACTTGAAGGAGTGAGTCTTGGGGATTAAACTGCACTGTTTAAGCAGCTAACACAGCAATGGTATGTAGAACATGCGATGAACACAATGAAATGCAAACCACTCAGTGACACTTAGCTACAGTAGCTTCTTTCAGAATTTCAAGATATTTTACAAGTACAATGATACAGTACAACTGTTAAGATGCATTTTTAACCACTGGAACACAGATAGGGTAGGTGACTTCACACAGTGAGTTGGAGGTGAAGACTGAACTGGCAACCTGGTGGTTGAAAATCTAAACTCTTAGTTATTAGATGGTCATTGCTTAAACATTCACGGTTACTTCTGGACCTAATTCACTCTGCTTTTTTGCTGATGTAAGTAATTATCGTAACAGTAGATGAACTTTAGTCTACAGAAACATCATGTCTGTCAATGTCTGTTGGGGGAGACACTTCCTCCAGATCCACCAACCAGACATTGTGATGATGTGGGTTTTGCTCCATGCTCCTATCCAGCTTCTGGGAACTCTTCAACCCGACACCGTCGGTAATGTCACCGATGAGCTAGGCAGTAAAGACATCAACCATGTAGCAAGGGGATGGTGCAAAAAGTGCAAAGTGCTTTTATTAAAAAAAAAAACAACAAAATCAAAGTTTTCAAATAAATAATCCAATAAAAATAGGTGAAAGGGTGGAGGTTAAAAACACAATAGAAAAAAAATCCTTTTAAAACGAGGTTAGAAACAACGGCTGGAGGAAGTCTTTCTTTAAAACTAAAGCCAGGTGCATTCTTCTACTGGCAGCTCCCCTGCTTCTCCCATTCGGGCCCCACAACAGGAGAGTTGCCCTACCAGCAAATGCAGCTCCTTCTTTTCTGGTCTGGTAGCCCTCTGATCCCCGGCTACATCGGGCTCCAGCCGGACCGAGACTTGGGTTCCCTCCACCAGCGGCCAGGGCGCTCATGCTGGGGCTCAACACGTCCAAAGCCTACACGACTCCCACTACATTCTGCGCCGAGTCGTTTCCTCTGCCACTCCAGCTCCTCTAAACTACTCAGCTGGAGCTACCGCTTCCAATAGCACCCCTCTGAGTGTTGGCCAAACACTCCTCTGGGGCTTTCCTACCAGCTGCGTTACCATCCAACCTGCTTTTGCTCTCACGCACCGGCTTTCTCCTTCCTGCCACCTTCTTCGCACTTCTAACCTCCATTCCTTTTTTCTTTTTTTCTCCTTTCTTTTCTCTTCTCTTCTTTCTCTTTTAACCTTCCGTTCTCTTTTTTTCTCCCCTCCCTTATCCGCCTCGTGCTTCTATTAAATATTACAGGGACGTGGATCAGGTGTGGCAATTATCAGCTCCCAGCAACAATTATGGATGCGGACGGCTCCTCAACTGTGCACTTAAGTGAGGACTGTCTGCAACACAAATCACCCGGGAACCACTCTGATCACACTACCATGTCCCCTCTCTAAGCTCTAAAGCGGCCTTTGATCTGATATGTGGACCAGCAATACCACAGACATTCATTATACCAAAACAGACAAAACATACAGCCAGTGCAGCCAAAGTGTTTATCAGCAGTAACAAAAAAATTTAAAAGTGGCCAAGTTAATCACTTCATTTAAAGCCAATTGATCTGAACTTCTGAAGGAGACTCGAAAGTAATTCTGAAAAGGTTCCTCACGCCATAACAATTTGATTCTGCTACTTAAGCTTATTTTATACCCATGCACACACTATGCCTTAAGTTCCCACTTCTTTTTATTTGATCATCAGCATCTTAATTTGTACATTTTTAAAGACCTTTGGAAAATCAATATAAATAAGATCACATTCACCTTCCTGACTGTATGCACGGTGGCGCAGTGGTAGTGCTGCTGCCTCGCAGTTAGGAGACCTGGGTTCGCTTCCCAGGTCCTCCCTGTGTGAGTCTGCATGTTCTCCCTGTGTCTGTGTGGGTTTCTACTAGGTGCTACAGTTTCCTCCCAAAGACATGCAGGTTAGGTGCGCTGACGATCCTAAATTGTCCTTGGTGTGTGTGCCTTGTGATGGGCTGGCACTCTACCTGGTATTTGTTCCTGCCCTGTGCTGGCTGGGATTGGCTCCCGCAGACCCCTGTAGTTAGGATATAGTGGGTTGGACAATGGCTGACTGACTATGTGCTTTTGTTCCTTCCTCACAGAATTCCAGCATATTAGTACAACACAACTACTCCTTCTGAACCCATGTTGAATGTTCACTAACACTCCTGTTTTGTAATGATTGATCTTTTTCTAAGTAATTGTTTCCATTGATTTACCCTTGATGCATGTTAAGCTTACTGGCCTGTAGTGAATTGTTTAAGCTCAATAACACTTTTTATAAACTAAAATGAAAACTGAAGTCGGTCTCCATGTAAAATTTCCCCAAACTAAATGAAAACATACGTATAAAACTAATCAAATACTACACTATTTACCAGTTGCTGTCATGCTTTCATTCTGCCATAAGCCCAAAAGTGGGACACATTTAAATTTACAGTACAATAAATATTAAATAATAAACAAACATAACAGAAATTACATAAAATGTGAAAAACGTTTTAAAAATAAACAATAACAGAAAATATACATAAATCCTGGCTGTAACATACTGCAGCACATGTATCTCTAACATACTTATTTGATTCCTGCTGCTGATTTTACTTTTGCTTTATAACTGTGGGGCTGGAAATTTCAAAGTTATCTTTATATTTATAGTACTGTAAATCCGTTTATGTGAAGGTAAATCTGGCCTGTCCTAAATTCCCTTTCCTCTACTGGCTGACCCTAAAAGGCAATAACAGTAAAATAGGCATTTCAAAATGCATTTGCCACAAAAAATCTGGCAGGTTTAAATAGCAAAAAAATTGCATGAGAAAAGGTGCTTGCATTTACACTGAATACTCCTGCCAAGTTAAAAAAATAAACTGCTGTTGTTCGAATTAATGATTTAAACTTGAATCCACAGCCAAACTTATTAGGCTTATTATAATAATGAACACATTTTGCAATCATATCTTATTAATATTTTCAAACATATTTTCTTGTAAAGAACCTTGTGAATGGAACTACAATATATACAGTGATTAACTGATATAACACTACCGTAGCTCCTAAGCAACAATCAGAAATGCTTTGGTGCTGGCATTGAACCACAGTCATATTCAAAGGCTCAAACATTAGAATAACTTGGTGCTTGCATCTTTGTTTTGGTTACTCCTGCTGCCAAATCAGAAAGAGATGTTAAAAAAATGAAAAAAAGCAAACAGCACTCTCCTGTAAAGCAATCAAGTGTCACTCCCCTGCTATGTTCTTGTAATCTATTATTTCAAACCCTCTGAAACACAATCACTCAGCTGCCTTCTCCTGTCAAGATCTGACATCCCACTAGAGGACCAACGAATATGAAGAATGTGGAGGAAAAATGCAAAGCAATGTTTCTTTTTTTAAATGTTTGGGAAAATACCCAGACTGCCATCTTACTGAGCAAACAGTTCACAGCACATGAAGCAACTTAAAAACAGCGCATAGCCCAGCATCCTCTGAAAACTGTGGGAAGAAGACAGACATTTTCGTAACAATACTCATTGGTGATTTTGAATTATAGCTTTGGTAAGGGCTGTTTCCAGTTTTTAGGGGCCCTTGTATCATAAACACAATGCACACTGTTGCTTTTATATATTTTTTTCTTTCTTCTCGCCTACCTCTTTTTTTTTTTATTGGGTGCATCTGCTTAACTCTTTTGTTAAACGCAAAGGAAAGAAAGAACTTTCTAAGCATTTTTCATGGAGACCAATACATTCTTTCTCACAGACTGATACAGCACAACAGTGAAACAAATAATCAGCAGTTAAAAGAAATGCAATTAAGGTAATATAATAAAAAATAAGTAAACATAATATATAAAATATATATGAAATAATATTTAATAAACATTTCGTTTATATAAGTTCAAAGCCTATTTAATATCCATCCATCCATTATCCAACCCGCTATATCCTAACTACAGGGTCACTGGGGTCTGCTGGAGCCAATTCCAGCCAACACAGGGCGCAAGGCAGGAAACAAACCCCGAGCAGGGTGCCAGCCCACCGCAGGCTTATTTGTTATACTGTAAAAATTAGAATAATGCACTGAATATTCATCATCCCCACTGTGTTTGTATTCGCACAGTGCATTAACTTTGAAAGTCATTTATTTTTTGCAATTTCAGGTTTTTCTTTCTTGTTAAATGTTCCAATTTATTTTTGGCTGCTGTAGTATATTTTGTACTAATTACACAAATTAGTCAAAAATATTTACCCAAATTCTTAAATTTTTGAGTTAGTGCTTCAAGTGGTTAATTGGTGCTTTACTTTTCACCTAGTTTTAAATCACCACAACTTCATCCAAGCAGCTTATAAGACATACAGTTCAATTGTTTACATATACTCTATACCTGCAGAGCACACAGACGTCAGGTAACTTGCTGAATGAGTTAGATGTGGGGAATAAACAGATAGGCTTATGGGTTAAAGTCCAAAAAAAAATCATAGGCCAGATCAAGCACAAAAAAATGTTTAATTAGATGAAAACCTAAAAAAAACCCAAAACAATAAGAGCAAATGAGCTTTCTGAAGGTGATGGTGATGTTAATATATTCAGCACATTCTTCCAATGAAGCAATCTGCTGTTGACCAGGTAAATGAGGATTGCTGAGGAATAAAAACAAAATATAGTAAAGATATCCCTTTTCTTATTTTAGGCCCATTTCAATTAATGGCATTTCTTTATCTGTGTTAGCCAGTATTGTTTTGTACTTGCATCATCATCTTATATATCATCATCATATACAGATTTTCTGGTTTTGGAAATTGACATATAAATTGTGTAAGAGTCATTACTGTTTAACAATATGTTGTTTAATCTGAGGGAACAAGAGTGCTAATCATTTAAAAATATCGCTGTATATGTCTTTTATTAAATAAGAAATACATCTCCTGAAGACAGGTTTTTATCCCCTCCTTTAGGCATGTTGTTTTTCTGTTGTTCTAAACACTTATTGTGTACTTCATCGTATTTCCTAATTTGATTTGTTGTATATTACTTCATTTGGGTTATCCTGAAGTGAAAAATAATATGATTAAGATGGAACTCAGTCAATATAGTATACATCTACCTGAACAATATATAATAATTTCAAATGATTAGATTTCTGAGGGTCACGCTTTGTGTGAGACATGGCTATTAAGGAAAGATCAGGGAGGTTACAAAGTGATTAACCTTTGGAAGTAAATACGAGACTCTATTGTGGAAATGGATATTGTCATACACATTGAACATGATCACTAGATGGAAAAGCACAAATTTGTTTATAGCACCAGATACTGTAGGCACCTAGACTCTGTCTTCATCCCCTCTTTTTCTGTTCTGTTTGCCCATAAACCTGCCGATTTAGTTCTGTCAAAGCTCCTATTTCATTTCACCATTTGGAATTTAGCGTCGGTCCTTAATTAATTTTTAATTCTTGCCTGATATTTTCATTTTTGCATTTTCCTAATCTTTTCAATACCTCTGTCTGTATTTTGCTTGATTTTTTTTTTCTTTTCACCACTGGATGCAAGAGAGGGAGGCCCACCCCGGATGAACCCAGCAACTCAAGCTTATACCAGGTCAGTTTTGCACAACCAATAAATCTAAAATACTATAGAGAGGAATCCAGATTATCTGGAACAATTCAGAAATCATGGGGAGAACATGAAAATCCTTACCAGAGAAATACAGAGTGTGGACACTGGCCCGGACACAGACAGGTTGACATGGTTTAATCACCCAACACACATTTATTTACAACTAATATATACAAATGTACCACACACAACCCCAGTACTCTTGATGCCTTCCTCTCAGGTCCGCCTCCACTCCTCTCCTCTCCTCCTGAGCTCTGTCTCTGTTCCTCCCGACTCCAGCCATCGAATGGAGGGAGGCGGCCACTTTTATATACACCTGGACATGCTCAAGATGCCTTCTGATTAGCTTCCGCCAGCGCTCCCAAGTGTGGCGGAAGTACCGGCTGCGCACCTGGAAGAACTCCGGGTGTTCCTCGTCTTCTTCCCCCCAGCACTTCCGAGTGTGGCGGAAGTGCTGAGGGCCAGGGCTCCTCAGGCATTGGGACACCCCCTGGCGGTGACCACAGGCCCCTATAGGGTTGAGTTTCTAAGCTCTGTTCCCGTGGTCCCCAAAGCCACCAGGGCAGTCGCCCCCTCATGGTCTGGAGGAGGTGTAAGCCCTCCACTGGTCCTTTTGGGTGTCCCGGCTGGGTACCACCCCCAGCCACTCGCCACAAGAGCTAGGAATGAATCTTTAGCCTTTGCACACTCTGTAGCTGATGAGCAAAAGAAAATCATTACCAGTAACAGGAAGACTTGTCTAGCAGGTGAGATTACATAATAGGTTAAAACCTATTGTAAGGGTCTCCGTGTGTCACACAGAATGCCTAGAGGACATTAAAGGAGAAAAAAGATAAAAGAGTTCCTGCTCCAGTGAATTACACTGCGCGTGAACGTCAAAGCAAAAAACTTGCTGGATGATAGCAAGGAGAGTTTGTGTGCATTGTTAGATTTGGAGCACATGAAAACTGAGTCCAAGTGTTAAGATGATAATTTAAGTTAACAAATACAGCACATCAATGACAATACTCTAGAGAGATGGTTTCTTCAGGAATGTCATGCTACAGTGGAATTATAGTATTGCCTAAAATTGTACAGATCAAAATTAACAAATGATAACTTTATTCACTTCTAATTTCTCTATATATAAAACCGTAGAGTAGTATTATATTGTGATCAACAAGTTTACATGTTTTAGTCTTCCCTGAATACAATTTGACCATTTTCTGCTAATGTTTTTTTTCCTCTTGACACTTCTAGAACTCTGTTGATTTAAAAAAGTATTTTAATAGGAATTTCTATTAGAACCTAATTGATTAAAAAAGTCTTTTAATAGGAATTTCTATTTTATGAAGTAGGAGTTCAATTGTTTTACCTGAAACCACACTAAAACTTCCTATAAAATAGTTGAAAATGCTTTGCGTTTGCAATGTTCTTTGCTAAGTAGGAGCAAATATTTCAAACTATTGTATATACAGTATGTAATGCTTTCACCTGGACAGGACTGTCAGCCATAATGCACAGTTGGGACTTCAGCCACTAAGGTACATGTTTACCTACAGTTACTGTACCTGCTGTTTCATCTAAGACTACACCATGCACTGACTATATAGAGAATGTCTCCTCTTACCGCTACTGACCAGGAATTAATAATAAGCTCCTAATTCCTAGGTTAGAAACCACAAGTTGAATAGCAGTGAATTTAATATTTTATTTAATATAAGTTAAGTGTATATCTTAAGCAGAAGCATGGAAAGAAGTACTAAATAAAGTATACAATTTGGACTCTGGTAGCTGCAGTAGTCTTAAGATGATCTTCATTTTGTGTCCAGGTGGCACATTTCTTAGGTACAGAGCCTCTCTTAAGGCAGACTCACAGCAGATTAAGTCATTCACAAACGGAAAAGATGACCACCTCTCTAGGTTGTTGTATGATTTATATCTCCTATCTATTAGGCGTTCCTATCCTGCGAGTGCTGAGTCATGCCTCCCTATTATGTCTATTCTAAATTAGGGTTAAATAATTAATAAACAATAAATAATCAGTATACAAACACACCATTTGACATATCAAACCTTTTTGTCAAATTGAAAAATAAACAATCAATTATTAAAGTTTAACCAAATTAAACAATTCCAACTGTGTTGGTTCAGCAGGTTACTTTATATAACAAAGACACTGAAATACCTGTGGACAGGCTCATTTTGTGAGATATACAATTTTCACCTGCATATCAATTCCCTTTCTGAAAAAAGTCAAAGAACGTTTGTAAAAAATGCAAAGGTCTTCAAATTTTGTTTTGGAACATTTATTGATTTTCCTTACCATTTTCACTCTGCCTTCATTTTATATTTGCCCAAAACGTTTTGTCTTCTATGGCATTATGACTTTGCTATTGAAAGAAATGTTTTAAATCAATAGGATTAGGCATTACTCTGTTTGCTGGAAATAGTTTTTGGATATTTTCTTTTTTTGAGCAATGGAAGAAATCAACTTACCGGCTAGAAAATGTGACATGTTTACTCGGTGATAGCCCCACCATTTTCAGATTCCTATGCTTAATCAATGTTAATATCCTATGTATTTCCATGAAGTGAGCACTAATGTTAGTTTTGTTAATGCGAGATTTTGGAACACAGATGTGCTGCCAATGAGAGTTATCAGAGTGTGGATAAATATGTTTGACTTCCTGGCCAGACCTGTCTATTAACAAATACCCCCACTGAGAGAATAATTTATTAATACAAAAGCTTTTACAGCTTAATTAATAAGATTTTAACCCATATGTGTTTGCTGTCTTAAGACTTATAGTATATTCTGCTCTCATTTTCACCAGTTATCAGCAAGGTCTGATATTTCTACCAAGGAATAATTCCACCCTTCACCTATCCTATGAGCTATAGAGCAACAGTTCATTCCCACTTATGTAATTCTGCCCCATTAGTTTAGTTTTTCATAAGCTGCCAGCTATTTTATTGCACGACACTTTTTTTCAATCATAAGAAAAATAAACAGTCACAGGAAATATCCAGACGCTGTGAAAAATCACAGAGTACCGCATAAAATGAAAATGTATTCCAGCAGGAAATCAGGATGACCACCTTGGGATGCAGCTCTTTCATCTGACAACATGTAATTGTGCTAGCTGGTGACACACTGGATAAGCGTGATGGAGCAATCTGGAATAATGTGTTAGCCCAGGCTCCCATCTGACTGAAGGAAACAGGTCTGCAGCTCGCAGAAAGCTGCCAGATTTGAAGAATCACACTCCCAAAGCCTTCAGACAGATTTCCGCTGCCTGGTATATTTCTTCCAACAGAACCTCAGTTTAGCATGCCTCCGGATCAGACACCCCTAACCCCCATCACCACTTGGGATTCACACCAGGATTGCTTGAGACATCTTCATTAATCTATGTCCTATGTAAGAAGATGATTCTATTAAAGAAGTAGCAAACAATTTCCTTCAGCAAAGACAAAAACACATTTAGAAATTCCAGCAGGCAATGACAAGCAAATGGGGCAGGTGGCTTGGGCACTAACTGCCTGCCCTAGGGAATGTGATCATGTGACCTTGGTAGGAGTTTGAAACATATTTGGTGTTAGTATAATTCTTTTTTCCTATCTCTCAGCTCTGTTTATAGATACAGGGAGGCTAAAATGTGAGAGTGCTTTCTAAAAGGAAATGTACAAAATGACTCATTGAGTTGTGTACAAGAGTGAGCTGGGCTGTAAAATAATCAAGCCATGTTTACGGCCATACCATTTCTCTATAACTTCTAATAGTACTTGTATTCAAAGGTAAGTTCAATGTGACAAGTATGAACACAACATCTGCGTTGCCAGTTTAGAAATGTAATATCAACAAACTGAGGTCATAAAAATTATTGAATATTGCACGGTTGAAAACAAAAATAAAAAAGGGTCATTCAGACTGGCCAGCTGGGGATGGAATATGAATGGATTGCTTTTCACAGAAAAAAAAACACAAAAAAAATATTAATGAAATTGGTGCACCCACTTCACACAAAAATATTTTCTTAGAATTCAGCATGCAAAAATAATCCCATGTTAAAGTGGGGTCCATGGAACATTTTACTTACTTATCAGGTTGATGCCTATTTACAAGACATATTACAACATTTGAGTTACAATGGATTACATTCCTTTTATTTTTCCAACTGGAGCACAAAGGTGAAGTGACTTGCTCATGGTCACACAGCGTAAATAGCAGGATTTGAACCCACAATGTCAGGGTTTGAAGTCTAAAGCCTTAAACACTATGCCACACTTCCTACAATTAATAAAGAGTGTACAGTACTTTGACAGCACTGGCCAAATGTTAAATGACCAGTCCAACACATCTAACAATCAGCCTGTAAATCCATGGAGCTGACTTCGACTACTTAATGCCCATTGCACAATTGTAAATCCTTAGAGCATAACCACTCATGCTGATGGCCTTAAACCTGGGCTGTTTACAGCAATGGTCAGTATATATCCTAAGGCTTCCGTTTACTCCAGCCCATATATACTTTTTTACCTCCAGAATATATGATTTACTGCTGGCATGATATAAAGGTAAAACAAAGACACAAAACAAGAGATTAAGTTCATCTACACATTAAAAAGGGGTCAACTCTTTGTAAGTTAGTATATATTTCAAGACAATTCTACACAGCACAAATATTGCTTCAGCAAGTTTAGAAGTCATGCGGTGGGCTGGCGCCCTGCCCGGGGTTTGCTTCCTGCTATGCGCCCTGTGTTGGCTGGGATTGGCTCCGGTAGACCCCCGTGACCCTGTAGTTAGGATATAGTGGGTTGGGTAATGGATGGATGGACGGAAGTTTAGAAGTCAAATGCATAAAGACATTACAACAGCTCCAGGTCTTGATTATTGCATTCCCATGGAACGAGGGTAGTAAACATAAGAAAAATTAAAGCTTTCTTACAAAAGCTTTCTAAAATGAGAAAAAACTGAAGTCCTCTGTTTGAAACAATAAATTGCAGGAAACCATTACAATAACAGCAATTTTCTTCAGTGAATGGATGAAATGACCTGCCTGCCTCATAAAAACTGTCATACTACAACTAGAATACCAGTATGCCCAGAATACTGTCTAGTAGATCTTTTCGAGTAAACTGAAAGGTCTGTTCAAAGACAAGGGCAATGGCTGAAGAAGTCCTGAAAGACAGCAATGTACAGTGCTGGATCTCACAAGCCTTTACATATTTTATTATATCAGAGTTCATTCTATCCCCCCAAAACACATGACAACAGATCTTTAGTAGAATATGATGATGATGATAAAAAAGCAAAACCCCATGGCAAAGAATCACTATCAACTGTGGCAGTCACATATAAAATATCCTTACAAACATTTAATAGATGTGGCTCACCTCTACAGTCAATGAAGATCTGATGGAACTAGAGGAAATCGGAGAAACATTCTACACACATAGTGGCAGGAAAATCCTATAAATGTGCATTCTAAAGAAGAGTTAACCTAAAAGCTCAGCACTTGTCACTGCACAGATGATACTGGAAAATAATTACTAATTTACAAATCAATCTGATCTTATTTTACACATACTGAAATGACAAAAATCAAAAAACCTTCCAGCATTCAAAATTGAAAATAAGAAATCTATTAAATAAGAAATTTCAAACAGAAATCAAAAATATAACAAGGAGGCAAAAAACAAAGAAATTCACTTATAACAACTGAGAGAAATACTCACAAAACAAAGAAAAAAGTAACCAAAACTAATATACTCAAAGAAACAAAAAACACTTAACAATACAGGCTATTACTCAAAACCCAAAAGAGTATTCCAAGAGTGAGAATACAAAAGAGGGTTAAGGACCAGGACAAAGAAAAAATATGCCATAAAATGTAAACAAGATGACAGTTAGGGAGATCGGGAAAATGACAATACAGATAAAATGTAAGCAGGATGATGCACTGCAACAATAATACAATAATCATTGTCCAAGATATAGAAGAGAGCAAACAGGTTATTTTTCATTTATAGCAAGCACCAGAGATTGTATTTCAGATACTAGGCAAACAGATAAGTGTCACTAAACATTTTTGAGAATTTAATTCATCAAAACAATGGGGCAACCCACAACATAAAATAAAAAAAAAAAGATTTTTTAAAGTTCCTTATCTACTGACTTTCTCAAAAGAAATGATTGTACTTTAATATTCACTTTAAACAAAGTTAAGAAGAGCTTGCACTTAATTACTATGGACTCTATAATATCACACTGGGATGTGTGCACACACAAACACACTTAGCAACAACAGCCATCTCCACAGATAAGGTTGTGACAAACAAGGAAGAAAGTCCTTCTACTGTTATAAAGCATAATACCTGAAGCAAAAAGTATGAACAAATTAGCTACAAGAATTAATTTCTAAACAACAAATAAACCAAAGCAACACGTAAACATATTGTTAATTATGCGTAAAACCTGGGAGTCTTTTTTCCTCCAGTTACACTTTCATAATTCTTTGTTGATTTGACAGTAGTGTGTGCAGTAAGTGTCTTTACTTTCAGAGTTTCTCAGTCGCACATGTCAGCGTAACCAAATGCAAAGGTAAGCCACTCACCCTCTTAGTATAGTCCATGGCTTTAAGAATGGATAGGTTGAGAGTCTCCAGGGAAGCCAAGACATCTTCATAGTCTCCCATGTGAGAGGCAAAGTATTCTGAGAAACACAAAAATTGATTGGTTTTGGTCAGCAAAAGTTCATATTGGTCGGATTTTATCTGCAAAGAATTAAATCTATTTCTTTTCAAAAAACACAATATATTTAGTGGTGGGAAAAATACAAAAAAATTCTCAAGTAGAAGCATTACTATATAGACATAAATGTACTTAAGTAAAACTATGTTAGGTGGAGACTATTCAAGTAAATGTACAATTTAGTCATTTCAGTAAAAATTTATATTAAATTATTAAATTCCTCAAATGTCCATGTTGAGCATTAGACAGTATAAGCACAATATACATAGAACTAACAGATTTTATTCATCAAAGAACATATTAATTATATATAATTATAAGCTGAACATATATATGAACACTTAGAAACAGAAACGATATACTGTACTTTACATGGCAATTACATTTCTAACAAAGTCAGTCTGTACATTTCTATGTAAAACAAAAAAGAAATCGTAATAAAATCTAAAGGAAGCACACAGCAGCCTTTTTCATTTCAAGTTCTTTTTATTGTACAGTTCTAGCAAAAGGAGCCCATCATTGATTGCAAAGCACATTGTACTCCCCGCACTGGAATGAGACTGATATTATGGAAGCAGACCACTTATTTCTATTGCTAGAAATGCACAATAACAATTAAAATATGAATATGACTGCTATGTTCTCTATTCACAATTTATTCAAAGAAAAAACATTTTTTTTTATTTTCATGTGCATCAACATGTAAAACTCCTACATGAAAAATTGCAATTGTTAATTTTTTTTTATTAAATGGTAAAAATTGACTGATTAAATACCAAAAATCTAAACATAAAACAAATATGACAGAAGGACCCAGTGGCATTGCTTTGTTTGCAGCTTTCTACTGGATTTCAACATATGAAAACGTTTTTAAGTAAAATCCAAATAAACAGCACAGCAGTGTGGGGGGGCTTTAAACTGTAATTATTATTGTTTAATTCTACCAAACTGGACTCTTCCTCCTACAAAACTGGGCTCTTCATCAACTATAAAGTGACTCATACTCTCAATCTCTGTAATGAGACTTTAAATTTAGGAAAACAAGTCATTATATTTTATTATTAGATGTGTGTTACACTAATTACAATATGAAATCATTAATAAGACTGCTATATTATTTAAATTGTTGTTGAAAAGTTGTTGACCAAGCACATCCCATGCTATTACAGTAATAGTGCATGTTACTGAATCAATCTGTACATTTAAAATGCTAAAATAAGAATAAAAAATGACATCATGACAATGAATTTATGGTAAGCAAGTAATCAAAATCATCTTTAAATATTAGATGGCAATGCAGTCTGTAGTTATCATTATCAAGTATTATTTGAGACAGCGTGAGTTCAGTGGAGGGAAATGCTTACATGACGAATACAGCATATATGTCTTCCATAAAACAAAGGAGTTTTTTTTTTTAACTAAACCCTTCATTTGACTAAATCTTAGGCATTACATGGACCTGAAATGGAAGACCCTGTGCAGCTGTCATTACAATTTTCAGTGTGAAGCTTTTTGCTGTAGCCTGGCTCAGATGGTGAAACCAAAAATTTTGCAAGTGCTCATATTCTTAAATGGAAGATTACTGCTAAATATTACAAACTTACCAGTACACACTACACACGTTTTGTAAATGATGTATGTATTAAATGCAACTCACATATATTACACACTGAAGGGAAACAAAAAACATGATGCCAACTGTTATCCTAGCTCAGGGGTCAGCAACCTACGGCATGCGATTTTCAATGGCACTCTGATTAAATTGAAATATCGTGAAAAAAAAAAAATATTTTAAATACAGCACATGTGTTCGCGCCCTCACTTTTTGCATATGTGACTCACATGTAAATGGAAACCATGTGTTCAGTGCAGGCCGTGGTACATTAAAACAAACCTCTTGTTATTATTATGTAATATTCTGCCCTTAAATGACTCATAAAAGACAAAAACTTGATGTTCGCTCATTTCAAGACTTTTGGACTAATGAATATGGATTTGTACAACAAAAGGATCTGCTGTGTGTGTGTTATGCTGCGAAAGTGTTGTACGTCAAGTGTACAAAGACATTATCAAACTAAACATCAGTCCACATTTAAAAACTCTGATGAGAAAAGTGAAGCTATAAAAAAGACTGTTTCTGGCTTTAAGAAACAAACTACTTATTTTAGTCAAATAATGGGAACCAAAAATAAAGCCACACAATGTAGTTATAAAACAAATTTGACAAAACATTCTTTTCACATATGATCTTATGTATTTTAAAATATTGAATGACCAGTAATATAAGATCCGGTTATAATGGGCTTCAAAAGTACATCATTGATACTATATAGAGCAAAATTGGTAGAATTATGTTGGCACGTGGAATAACATTGTAACATAGGTTCGGCACAACACCACTGAAAGGTTTGCAGACCCCTGTCCTAGATTATTCTTTTGGACAACTGGGCACTGCTTCGTTAGCAACATTAAGTAGCTATGAGAAATTTAATGTATATTTTTCAGTACAATTGACTATATTTATTATTTATGCTGTATTTTAGGGACAATGCTAGTTTAAAGGTTAACTTATTTCCATTGGCTTTTGTATATTTCAGGAAGTGTTCTTGTATGCAGAGAACTCCACAGTTTTTGGGATATAGTTTATAACGCAGAATGATGCTGTTTTATCTTATGTCATTAAAATTAGCTTTCTAAATGTGACCAGTGATATATAGCACAGTCTTTTTTCTTTTTTTTTAATATAAAGGTCATTGCTGCTTCCATAACACCAACAATTTTCAGCTGTGCTTTCCATTGCACTGGAATCTCCTTGTGGAACAGAAACAAAGTCACTGAAAACTACATTTTTTTTACTCAAACTACTACAGCATTTGGCCAATACACTGGACCATCACAATGATATGCTGAGATGTCTCCACTTACTGAGTCAGAGAAAACTGATTGTGTCATTTACTAAATACTGTATGCTTCCAGGTCATGACCTACGACCCACAAAATTTGTTTATGTAGTTTTATTTTAATTGGCCACTGTGAACTTTAGATTTTGAACATAGCCAATCAACTGTACTTTGTAATGATCTGTCTTGAAAGTAGGATTATTACCAGATAAATATATATTTTTAAAAATATAAATAAATGTTAAAGAATTAACATTTAAACACTTTAAAATGTACAGTTCCATACATAATCTAATCAAGTTTAGTAACAAACGTAAATTCAATTGATTACTTTCCATCACTGCTTATATGTTACTTTTAAGTGTAAGTTTTAATTAGAATGCAGTGAAAAACACATTCTGCTCCTTCTTGGCAACAAAATCACATTTTGTATTTATTTTAATTACAGTTCCTGTAAACAAGTATTTACATATTTTTAACAAATGATCTTCATATTAGCATGTAACAGATTGTTTGAGAAAAAACATATATTCATTTTTGTGTTATTGCTTCTTTTATTTGTTTGGTGCAAAGTAATCACACATGCAGCCTTTGGGTGTTGCAAAGTTACCCACGCCCAAGGTAAACTCAGCTGAAGCGATGATCAGCCGGCTTTAGATAACAATCTGACCTGATTAAGGGCAGCCAGACCCACTACACATAAAGAAGACTAACTCTGGCTCTAGGCATTAGAGTAAACCGATTCAATCAACACCTCATGGTGGAATCAAAAGAAGTTTCTTGAAAACTCTAAAGATGAATATTACTGATGTAACACTGATAAGCTATATAAAATACTTTCTAAGGCTCTGTTGCTCCACTAAAGCATAGGCAAAGCCACATTGTCTATTATCAATGTTTATAATCATCAATATCAAATCTAAAGTAGTAACATCGAAACCACTGCTCACTTTCAAACACATGAGTGCTCACCTTAAACTTGTAAAAATACACTGGATGATTCTGAAGAGTTCCAGTGCAATATTCTACAAAAAAAAGTTAAACACTGCCCTCCAAAAGAAGAAAAGCCGAAAAAGCCAAGCTGAATGACGGAGGTCTCTGATGATACTGGAGCACAGAAGGGTCATTAATTCATAGAAAGACCCAAAGCAAATATGCAGCTCTTTAACAGAATGACCATGGAAAAAGAAATTAATGGTTTTCTGTATAGCCTAATCAAAGTCTAGGCCTAAACGTGTTTGAGTTGCTGTGGCTGGACCCAAAAAAAATTCAAGCCCAAAAAACCCTTAAATATTACATAATTGATACAGGTTTATAAGGAGGGGTGGAATAAAAAAATGTGAAAACCAACATCTGATTACAGTTACTGCTACCAAAAATGGTGTATCTGATTATAATGTCTAATGAGCAATTACTTTTACACACAGGGTGTTTTGTCACTATAATATAATAGGTTTCAGTCCAAGATCTGAATATAATATAGTATGTCTTCATTAAAACAAGTCATTTCTTGACAGAATATAAAAGTCATCAGAAATGAAGATGTGTAATTCACTTAAACATTAATATAAACCATAAGAGAGTTGTAAAACAGCTAAAACCAAAATCTGAAGATTCTGTAAACCAAAATTTGGATATTTGCTAAGAGTGGAAATTACAACATTTCCATTTTTCATTACTTTCCATGGTTTCTCTTTTTTTCCTGAAAACGTTTTCCTTACAAACCTTTTAAACAGTTCTCAGGCCAGCTGGCATTTTCTATGATGAACACCATTCCAAAAGTTAATAGAATTTGTACATAATTCTCCTGGGCAAATTTATAATTACTTACATCTTGGTCTCTGTTTAACTGCCAGCCACCAACTATGCAAAATGTGCAGAATCAGTACAATGTATTTAATTAAGTGTTTTATGAGCACCACAAATAAAATGGTTATGATCCATATGGTAGAAACATGAACATTATTAATAAAAGGTGTTTTTTTATATATTGTGATTGCACCACAGTGAGGCACTGCATCATCTAAATATTTTAGCTTTCTTGTTAAACAGCTGACGGATGCAGTAGGTGCTGAGTTATATACATCAAAGAGTCAGAAAGCAAGCTATCAAGAAAATCCTAGCATAGTCATTGGAAAAAGAAGAATAATTACAAGAAAGAATAATTCAGCCCCACAGAACTTGTTGATTATTATTCACCTAATGTGTCTGTGTGTGGAAAGACCAGACACTTAGCAAAACATGGGCTGTCAGTCTCTGCCTTATAACTATTGCAAAAATATATCAAGTCATCAAATTACTATTATCTTTAAAAAACCGTTTGATGACTTATCAATTATTTTTAATTTACTGAAGTAGAATTTTTATTTTAATGTTTGAGCTAAACTTTCCTTTCTCTTTATTCCATCTGTGACCCCATGGGTAATGACCCAACTAACTCAACTCAATAGTGTTAATTCCTCCTCTAAAGCCATATTTTAAATCAAGCTGTTATGTATATTTATGTCCAAATACTTTAGACACATAAATATAAGCAAAAATTATCCTTGTGGAATCTCACTTTATGCACCACTCCATGAACCCAAGCCTTTTGTAGTTTTGTGATGAGTCTGTCATGCCATAGAACATCAAAAGCTTTTTCAAAAGTCTTGATAAAAGATACTGTATGCCATAATTAAACCTCTTTTATGTTTTTTCATAAAACATCATATTTGAGAAATCAGCTATTTCTTCTTGGAACATGTGTTCTTATTTTACAAAGCTACTTTTTTCCATCTTTACATTAATTTCTGTTTTATAGCTATCAAGCTGTCTTGTCAGTAATTACTAGGGCAAGCACAGTTAACCTAATCAGCATTACTGGGCATTCATTGGTGTCCATTATATAGGGGGAATCGCCATTGTGGCAGACAGCCTTCTTGCAAAAGAAAATGTGGGAGGAGAAGCTTACCTTTGGAAGCATTAAGACAGAAATCTGCCTTTCATGAGGTTCTCATCTATCAAACTATGCGCATATAGACAGATACACAGTACGTATCTTTGCCCTGGGATAATGTGGACATTACAGTGGACCTGATGACAGGTTAATTAACTGTGGACGTAACTGTACAATCTCCTGAAAGAATATAAGGCAACAATCACAGTGCTATATCATACTATTAATAAACATAACACCAAGTCCTTGACTCTAGAAAGTTTGATCATAAAGTACAAAATATTTACTATGAAGATCCTTATGCAACATTAATGGTTAAATATGTGGCTTTATGCCAATATTATCATAGGTGGCATAGTTCTGTTTTAGTGGCTTTTTGCTGTAGTGGTGTAACTGTATTTGAGATTATTTCTCTATTAGTTAAAATAATTAAATTTTTCTTTATTTTATGTGACCTGTGCTCTTGATATATATAGTACTTGCACTCAAGTTTCCCCTGAAGTCTTTGTGAGTTTTGTTTTTACACTCTGTTTCCCTCCCAAGTACGAAGAACAAATTTAATTTCTGAGCATAAATTGTTCATGTGTGGCTGATGTTAGTTTTGTACCTGATGCTGCTGGGTAATGTTGTGACTTGCTGAAACCTTGTAATGCAATAAATGAGACTGAAAATAGGATAAATTGATGGAAAGAAAAACCAGTGGAGAAAAAACAGTGTAAATGAGGTGAAGGTACGTGTAGGGCAAGGGATGCCAAATATTTTAAAATGTATTCTGTTACCTGTCTTTGACACATCCAGTAGCTACATAGTGCAAAATGGTAAAAAAACAAAGGGCAAGGAACCACGCACATAAAATAATAAAATTATCTATACTAATAAAAGGCAAAGCCCTCACTGACTGACTCACTCACTCACTGACTGACTGACTAACTCACTCATCACTAATTCTCCAACTTCCCGTGTAGGTAGAAGGCTGAAATTTGGCAGGCTTATTCCTTACAGTTTATTTACAAAAGTTAAGCAGGTTTCATTTCGAAATTCTACACGTAACGGTCATAACGGTCGATAATGGTCGACAACATCCGCCATGTTGAACTTTCTTATTTATGGCCCCATCTTCACGAAATTTGGTAGGCGGCTTCCCTGCGCTAACCGAAACCGATGTATGTACTTATTTCGATGGTATGACACCACTGTCGGCCGCCATATTGAACTTTTCAACGTCACTAATTCTCCAACTTCCTGTGTAGGTAGAAGGCTGACCCCATCTTCACAAAATTTTGTAGGCGGCTTCACTGTGCTAACCGAAACCGATGTACATACTTATTTCGTTGGTATGACGCCACTGTCGGCCGCCATATTGAACTTTCCAACGTCACTAATTCTCCAACTTCCCGTGTACGTAGAAGGCTGAAATTTGGCAGGCTCATTCCTTACAGCTTACTTACAAAGGTTAAGCAGGTTTCATTTAGAAATTCTACGCGTAACGGTCATAACGGTCAACAACGTCCGCCATGTTGAACTTTCTTTTTTATTGCCCCATCTTCACGAAATTTGGTAGGTGGCTTCCCTGCACTAACCAAAACCGATGTACGTACTTATTTCAGTGGTATGATGCCACTATCGGCCGCCATATTGAACTTTCCAATGTCACTAATTCTCCAACTTCCCGTGTAGGTAGAAGGCTGAAATTTGGCAGGCTCATTCCTTACAGCTTACTTACAAAAGTTAAGCAGGTTTCATTTCGAAATTCTACACGTAACGGTCATAACGGTCGACAACGTCCGCCATGTTGAACTTTCTTATTTATGGCCCCATCTTCACGAAATTTGGTAGGCGGCTCCCCTGCGCTAACCAAAACCAATGTACATACTTATTTCGGTGGTATGATGCCACTGTCGACCACCATATTGAACTTTTCAACAGTCTTTATTACTTATGAGCCCATCTTCAAGAAATTTGGTACACGGGTTCCCAACGCTAACTGAATCCTACTTACGTACATATATACGTCCATAGCCTGCAGCTCGGTCACCGTGTGAGGCGGCGTTGGGTCCCCCATCCCAACGCCTCCCACGTTGTTGGCTACCTGCCTATATAAGGCCGTCCGTCGCTCCGGTCCCTACATTCCCTTCCTTGCTTCGCCACGGGATTCAAGTCTCCCTGCTGATAACTACAGCCTTTTTATTTAATCCACGGCTTCTCCACTGTTTCATTGTTCATTTATTACGATTATAGTTATTGTGTAGGTATCTTAGACTTACTTTACATTGCTCAGGTACCCATTTCCTTTATCATTCCAACCGTACCCCCATTACCATGTCTATCGAGGTGATCACCATCGATCAAAGAACTGTCACTTATCGAGTGGTTTCCATGCCCGGAGATGGCACCTACCTTTTCCATTCTCTTTGTTACATATTGCACGGCCATATCAGGCTCACTCTTGATATCTGGAGGAACATTGCGTCTTATGTATTGAATGACTGGGACAGGATCAAGGTGTGGACTGATGACAGTACAGGAGATAATTATACTACACAGGAGCACTATAAGAGTGAAATGCTTAAGCCCTTCACCTGTGGTTCTGCATGTGAGTTGATGGCTGCCGCTGAATTGTTCGGTTGTCGCTTTTAAGTGTACCGAAATGGCCAAATATTTTACACCTTTCGACAACCGCAAATGCCTCTTAAACATCTTAGATTCACAGGTGATGATTTCAGTAGTGGACACTTTGATGTTTATGAATGTTTAAACTCTCAAAAGCTGGATGTGAAGTTATCGATGAAACTGGTTGTATGCTTACAACAATTGACAGATGCCGAATGTCACTTCAACACAAGTCCTGCAAATACTGTCGTAATTGAAACAAACCATGAAACTCAAACCGATTATGACAGCAGCAATCCAAGTTGTGAGATTTGAAACAAGATTACTGTTCACATGGCCAACTGTACGTTGCATGCTCAAGAGTAAGCTCATATTACATATATTGGTCATATTACAACCGGAGGGCCGAACTCACAATGTGGTATACAAAGAGATCCTTAACAAATAATTATTGGCATATATTCCCTCACTTTAAAAAGGTTTAATTTTCTTCTTAATAAAAATTTTAATGCAGTACTTTGCCGCTGCGAAGCGCGGGTATTTTGCTAGTGACATAATATAAGCAAACCAGTAACGGCAGACTGCACGATAACGTGCAGTGAATACATAGATTTCATACTCTTTCTCTGTACATTTAGCATTCATTTGCTCAGAGGTTGATGCGCTTGCTGCCTCCTGAGCAGCTCTTCTTTTCGCCATCCTAGTGGCCCGCTTATTCTCTTCTTTCGTCAGCATCTGTTCACTTTAAATAGTTTAAGTCAGTGTTTGTGTTGCAATTACTTAGTACGTTTTTTTAATTATTCACTTAAGCAGGCACTTAAGTGTTCAATCTGCCTCAAAAATGATTTAAGATATCAAGAGGTAGAGCAAGTGATGGGAAAGGTGGTAGGGATGAGAACGGTGCCTGTACGCATACTCCGCACGGCCGCCCTGCTGCTGAGAGTTGATTCCACAATAAAATAAAATAAAAATAAAAAGAGTAATAAAAATCATCACCCCGAAAGCGGACAGTAGACGTCACTTAGTATATGTGTACCAAATTTCAGTTCAATAGATCAAATGGTTTGTGAGCTACAGGTGATTTAAAATCCTGGATAGACAATGGACAGCCACGGTAGCATATTATATGTAAAGATATTCTCTCTATGTCACTGATTGTATTATAACTGAAAAAAGTGGAAAAGGACATATTTGACATTACATTATACAGTCCGAGGCGGAAGGAAAAAAGAGCCTTAGTAGAACCTCTCAGCATACCTAGGTAGAATTAGCAGGTACCTAAAGATGCTCCATGACAACATATCAGTTTGTGAATAGTTTTTATTTTGCCATTTCTTTTTTTAATAGAAAATTAAAAGCAGTGACATACTGGAGGATTATTCTTATCTGAGTATCAGGCAAATTTTCATGGATAGCTGCCAGTGACATCTTAACCTTATAACCTATGTTTTACCCACTTCCAGGACATCTTCTAAGCCACAGTATGTTCAGCACTATAGCCCCATTGCTTCTTCTCTGTTTAATGAAAATGGGGCATTTCCAAAATTTTGTATTAGATGATGTGTTACAGACAGAACTACATTGTGGTAATGCGCCTACCAGGCATTACCACTTTAAAGAGAAAAAGTTCTAAGAATAGGGTAAAGTCGACATTTACGAAACAAAAGTTAATGTATCATTGAAGTGCGGGGTGCGCTTTCACGATCACTTTAACTTTGCCTTTGGCAGGTTCAAGAAGCCGGGCGACGGCTACGGGTCAGGCGCACCTCCAGGTCAAGCCTACTGGAGGACGCTGCATTTACCCTGTCATAAAAGCAAGGTTCTCTTTAACCCTGCCTTTAGCAAAGGAAAAGGTGCTAAGTGTTTAGTTTAGTTAGTGCATGCATTAACATAGGGATCCTCAAGAATATCAGCTTTCCTAAGGAGAGCGCGTCGGGATGCACCCAAGTACTGTGCACACGCGACCGCTAGCCCTATTTAATAAATGCTTTGCAAGAAGAGGACCAGTACAGAAGGCACCTGTGTCAGTCGCGTTTGGTGAAAGGGAGCAAAGTGTCGCAGGATTGGCTAAAGATTTGTTCCTCGACTATAAGAGGCACTTCCTGCCTTTTGGGATTTGTCTTTAGACTCGGTGGTGTGTGTAGCAAATTTGTTTAGTATGCTAAACAGCGACTTGTACCTATATTTGTAAATAGTTTTTCATAGTTATCTTTTAGTCATAGTATTGTATTAGTGGAGGTATCTTATAGTTTGGGCTTGAGGTGCACTTTTTGTTTTTCTTGTATATACACTCTCTTTTTTTGTTCCTTGTAAATATTTTTGTGGATCCTTTGGTTTTCATTTTGTGTAGTTTCTTCCTGCTTTTTTTCTATAGGAAGACTACAATTTTGTGTATATACATTCTTATCTTTATTTTTCATTTTGGGACTGGAATATTTACTGTATATATATTGCTCACCATTTATTTTTGCGTTTTGGTGCACCTGTAAATAAAACCCTTTTTTGTTTTGGAAATAATACCTTTTTGTGTCTGTGTTTCCATGTCTGACTTCTCACAAGTCTGATCCAAGTCAGTCCCAAACTACAAGATCCCCACTGAGTAGTCTGGTGCCAACCTTGCCATTACATGGGGTGTCACATGCATGTATTTATAAAGCTCTATGATGTTTTAGAATGTCAGGTGAGATGGATTGATCAGTTAACCTAGAAAAGCAAAATGGGGATTCCACCTAATATAAAGGACTAAGAACCCTACCCACAATGCTCTTAAGAGTTTTTGTTTTTCTCTCCTCCATTGCCAAATGGCCGTATCTGAATTTTTATTTTTAGGACTTCATATTGGCATTATTTTGTTATCGGTAACCATTATTGTGAATATTTACAAATATTTACGGCCAAATGGCCGTATCTGAATTTTTATTTTTAGGACTTCATATTGGCATTATTTTGTTATCGGTAACCATTATTGTGAATATTTACAAATGGAAACATTGCTAGTTTTAGTACTACTGTTATTGTATTATTGTTTCAGATTTGTATATGTTGTAGAACATTGGTTTCCAGACTCACTCCTGGGGACCTACTGTGGATGCAGGTTTTTATTCAAACCAACTTATGTTTTTAATTGGACTCCAAGTCTATTTTAGTGTGCTATTATTTCCCAGTTTCTGTGTTTTGGGGTTAATGTAGAAATTACAAAACCTTGATTGTTACATTTTTATTAAATGTACTAAACAGTATTATGTAGATAATGTAGATTTTTTATTTTTTACTGTTTTAACAGTATTTTCATCCTGATTATCATTTTGCTTTTTCAGATGCTCTGGTTTGCGGTGGGCTGGCACCCTGCCCAGGGTTTGTTTCCTGCCTTGCGCCCTGTGTTGGCTGGGATTGGCTCCAACAGACCCCCGTGACCCTGTAGTTAGGATATGGCGGGTTGGATAATGGATTGATGGATAGATGCTCTGGTTATTCAATCCATCATTTATGGGTGTGATGTGGAAGTAGTTGCAGCCTTTCATCATTCAGTGATGTTTGCTCTGCTTGTTTTTAAATCTTATTATTAGGATGCAATGAAGGGAACGGATTACATGGAAAAGGGGCAAAATAACAGGAAAAAACAGGGTTAAGAATTTAAAGCTATAGCAAAATATTTCTAAATGTTTAATAAATGAAAAAATCATAGGTTCCTGTGTTTTTCTAAATGCAGAAAAAAAAGAAGAGAAATAAGACCAGCTAATTAAATAAGATCAGTTATTATTAATGATTGTGAAACTGGTTGGAACAAAAACCTGCAATTGCAGTGGGTCCCCAGTACAGATATTGAAAAAGAAGAATAGATTTGTTGAAAAATAAATTGAAAGGAAAATTGTATAATAGGTTGGACTACATTTAATGTAAAATCCTATATTTGTTATAAAGTTAATTTAGTAATTTTTGTGAAATAAATTAGAGTAATACTAGTCAGCCAACTGCTTTCATCATTAATGGCCATCCATTACACAAACCTGTTTCCAGCAGGCTTAGATCATGAATCTGCAACAGAGACTGCAGTAAGAGGATTGCACCTTATATTTGTCTTCTTTATTTTAAAGGACACTAAGGGTTCACATCTTCTCTGCCCAAAACTCTCCAAATAGCACCAGGACAGTTAATTAGTGTCCATAGAAAGGACTTCCTTGATTCAGAGAAGAGGCTGCAGGCAAGATTTGTGAAAACGATCTTTGAGCTTCCTAAGGGAAAAACACTTCATCTGAGGCAATAATGTGATCAATAAAGCAAGACAGCATCACAGTAGGATGTGACAGCTCTTGGCATGGCTGGTGCTAAGTACAGAATACTAGTAGCATGAATGAACAGGAATGGCATAATAAGACTGAATGTTTTGTAAAGTGACATTGCTGTGCAAAGGTTCATTTTGAAAGGTGCCAGGTAAATAAGGGTGCATCAAATGGAAACCTCTTTATTTCACATTTCATCTCTGAAAGAGAATGTGTTTCTACCTTGTTTCACTCTCCACTGATTTCTTTTGTTTTAGTTTCACCTTCATTTTCTAGAGGCTATACACAGTCAAATGCCTTCTATTCTAAGTGAAGCTGTACATCATTGGCAGGTCAGATCCTACAGATGCATTTATTGACCCAGGTAAAGTAAAACTACCCAGTGGACATGAACTTTTGTTCATTACATTTTTTTATGAGGTGATGTGTGCTTCCTCCAGACTTTTAGAAATGTTTCCACTGGTTATTTTAGAAAAAAGTTCAGCAGCGAATTTCACCGGGTTTGAACTTTCTCGATTCTCAGGCAGACCTTCAATTCTGACATTATACCTTCTACTATCATCTTCCAAAGCAGCCAGTCTGTCTCCGAGTTTTTTGCATTCGGAGCTGACATTTTCTGCTTTTTCTTCAGCACTGGTAGCTAAAGTTTTGGCTAATTCAATCCTAGTTGTAAATGTCTCCTTGAGATCCTCCAATTGATCAGTAAGCGTTTCAGTTTTACCCAGCACCTGTCGCATTTCCACTTGCATTTCTTGTCGCAGCCTTTCATTTGACTGTTGCAGCATCAGCCGCTGCGTTTCGTTTGCTTGCTGCCATTCCTGTTTCAATTCCAGCAACTCTTGTTTTAGCCTCTCATGTGCCTTTGCCCTTGCTTTCTCATTTGCCTTCTCGGTTTTCTTTATATCTTGTACGATCTCAGCGAGCATCACCTCCAGTTTAGACATTTCAATTGTGCTTTCTTGTACCGTAGGTGAAGCGTCAGGCTCTACTGTAGCCGGTGCTCCCGTTATTCCTGGCTCGCGTGTAGTAATTGAGATCGCGGACTGTAAGGCCCTTTCCAGTTTCAGGTGTTCTTCTCTGATCAGCGAGCTATCGAGATCTGCACTCCCGATCGTACATTCGTTCCCCTTTTCATTCTCAGCCGGCGACAATGTAGCGGACCTTGGTCCCGAAGAGTCTGTACTTTCGCCCAGCTGATCCAGGTCTCTCTCTGAAAGGCCGTATCTTGAGCTAGGGCTTGCTGATCTTGGCTTGGGTGCAGCTTTAGTTTTCTTTTCTTTCGGACCCCCTTTCTTGCTGGCCATGTTTATATATGCTTACATATATACTGTAGCAGTCTCTTTGGGTTGAATAGATACAGGATATCTCAGGATAATAAGCAAATAATATGAAAAATAACACCGCTGCTAGCGGAGCTCCACTTCAGACGTCCATCTCTCGCATCGGATGAGAGCAAATCACACTTTTTTCTAAAATAATCGGGGACGACTTTAAAGCAGAATCTGAGATAGCAGCAGCTTACCTCGTACGCGGATAAAAAATCGTTAGACCCAGACCAAGGTCTTTTATGGTTCGTTTTGAACGATTATCATTTAAGCTAGAGGTGATGGCACTCCTCAGAAACAAGGAAGATATTACATTTGAAAATAACCACATTCGTATCTTTCCTGACTTCTCTCCAGCAACAGCTACTAAACGCGCAGCCTTCTACAACATCAAACAGCGGTTATGGCAAGCCAGCATCAAATACAGCCTCTTGTATCCGGCAAAACTTAAACTGGAATGGCAAGGTCATTTCTATGTCTTCGCTACCAAGGAAGAAGCAGAAAAGGAATTAAGAAAGTTGATCCCGGGACTATTCTGATACATAATAGTGAGTCATGGCGGTTAATGATAAAGCAAGGATTAATAATCTACTGTCTGATCTATTCGTTTTAAAATACGGGTTTTTATCAGCATATATTCTCATATATTCTCATTATTACTTAGTATTACTAGGGCGCTATCTGTTTATGTTTTATTGTGCTTAATTACTTTTTCTTTCTTTTTTTTTTTTTTCTTTCTAATTACTTCATCTCTACCCTAAACGAGACTGTTCAATATCATACCCTTGGTTTATTGTTATTGCTATTACCGCATTAAGACTTGTTATGCTTATTTTGGACACATCTTTAACACCATCACCCGGGTTTATTATCTGGGTGCATCATCTTAATGCACTAAAATTGCTGAAGACTATATATATATTTTAAGTGCCAAATTCTTTTTTTTTTTTTTTTCTTTTTTAAAGACTATATTGGTAATAGATATCTCTATCTTTTAACCCTAAAACGCCGCTGCATTGGGGCTTGTTTTGCTTTGGACTTGCTCTGTCTCTGGGTATGTCAGAGGACTGGGACTGCGTGAAGTGGGTTTTAGCCTCACTTGGGGAGGCAAAAAGGGAGGTTGGGGGGTTAAGGGGGGGAGAGAAAGAGAGCAGGCTTGATCTATACCTAATCTATCCTATTAATCTTAATAATTATAACTACCAACGTAATAATAAGCTGCATGGCAACAACTCTAGGGGAAATAGGAAATTAAGACCGAAGCTGTCTCACTTCCAGTTAAGACTATAAAATGACATCAAAAACTCAGAATCAGTGTCTCCATGATGGGACAGTTAACTTCGTAAGCTGGAATGTTAAAGGCCTGAATCACGAATTAAAGAGAAAGAAAGTACTCTCTCACCTAACAGGTCTAAATGCTAAAATAGTATTTTTACAGGAGACCCACTTACTAAGCAAGGATCAGTTCCGGCTGCAAAAAGACTGGACTGGCCAAATGTTCCATTCTAGTTTTACAAAGAAAACTAGAGGTGTGGGAATTCTCATACATAGAACAGTACCATTTGTAGCATCAAATGCAGTATTGGATCCTGAAGGGAGATATGTAATAGTCATGGGAGACTTATCTAACTGTAAAATGATTTTGATAAATGTTTATGCACCTAATGTTGATGATAAGGAATTTATACAAAATTTATTTGCATCCATTCCCAATCTGAACACTCATAAAGTTATAATGGCGGGGGACTTCAATTGTGTTCTAAATCCAGTTTTAGATAGGACTTCCTCCACAGGGGGAACGGCATCTAACACCGCAAAAATAATTACAAAGTTTATAACTGATCACAACTTATCAGACCCCTGGAGGTTTTTAAACCCAAATTCAAGAACATATTCTTTTTACTCACCAGTACATCATTGTTACTCAAGGATTGATTACTTCTTTATAGATAATAACTTCTTGCCTATGATTAAATCTTGCGAATACAATGCTATTGTTATTTCTGACCATGCACCTATGATCTTGGAGCTAAAATTACTAAGCCCCATACACTCACCCCGCAGATGGCGCCTCAACCTGCTTCTATTAGCTGACGAGAATTGTACGGAATTTATATCCAAACAAATCAAATTCTTTCTAGAGACAAATACATCACCCGAGATCTCTGCAGGAATACTCTGGGAAACTCTTAAGGCCTTCTTAAGAGGTCAGATTATCTCATATCTTTCCCACAGAAATAAATCCGAAGCCAAGAAAGTAGCAGAGATAAAAAGTGAAATTACTAAAATAGATGAAGAACACGCCAGACTACCAAGCAAGACTCTACATAGGAGGAGGCAGGCTCTACATTCGGAATTAAACCTCTTGACAACTAAAGAAACTGAACAACTAATCTACAAATCCAGACATCATTATTATGAACATGGAGAGAAAACTAATAAGCTTTTAGCTCAACAAATTCACAAGCAAGAAGTGCGCAACGCAATCTCAGTAATCACCAACACAAACGGAGATAAAATCGTCGAACACAAAAATATAATGCACACTTTCAGAGACTACTATAAATCCCTATATACTACTGAGTTTAAAGAAGACAATACACAATCTAATACATTTTTAGATACATTACAGATACCACAAATAGACGCTTTTATTGCGGAGGAACTTGATAAACCTCTGGCGTTATCAGAATTACTAGATGCTATAAAGTCACTCCAAGGCAGGAAAGCAGCAGGCCCTGATGGCTACCCTGCAGAATTTTACAAGAAATTCTCCGCTCAGCTAGCTCCCCTCCTATTAGCAACATTTACAGAAGCCAGAGATAACCAATCTCTTCCTCAAACCTTTCGCCAAGCACTAATCACTGTTTTTCCAAAACAAAATAAGGACTTATTACAATGTGCATCATACAGACCAATTTCACTTCTGAATAACGACGTTAAAATACTCTCTAAAATCATAGCTAGAAGGATGGAGAAAGTGCTCCCCTCTGTAATATCACAAGACCAAACTGGATTTATTAGGGGCCGACACTTATCTTCAAATCTTCGACGCTTGTTTAATGTAATATACTCACCAACTAAATCAAACACCCTAGAAATATTATTATCATTGGATGCAGAAAAAGCATTTGACATGATTGAATGGAAATACCTTTTTACTACATTGGAGAAGTTTGGGTTTGGCCCGAACATTTGTGCATGGATTAAATTACTGTATACTAACCCAGAAGCTTCAGTTTGCATCAACAACATTTGCTCAGACTACTTTAAACTAGAACGTGGCACTAAACAAGGATTCCCCTTGTCACCGCTGCTGTTTGCGATTGCCATTGAACCACTGGCAATACATTGTCGAAATACTGATCAGATAAAGGGGATTAGCAGAGAAGGACTGGAACAGAAAATCTCATTATATGAAGATGATATGGTATTGTATATATCGGACCCAGAAAATTCTGTGCCTGCAGTCTTAACAG
The DNA here is from genome assembly GCA_026402145.1 of Polypterus bichir lapradei. NCBI lineage: Eukaryota > Metazoa > Chordata > Cladistia > Polypteriformes > Polypteridae > Polypterus > Polypterus bichir. The sequence goes on from JANRMT010062806.1 coordinate 80,391,310, forward strand.
CACTCACAGAATTTCAAAAGATCTCTGGTTTCAGAATTAATCTGAATAAAAGTGTACTCTTTTCAGTAAATTCTCAAGCATATAATATTAGATTAGATACCCTACCTTTTATCATTGCAGAACAGTTTAAATACCTAGGGGTAAATATCACAAGTAAACATAAAGCTCTATATCAACAAAACTTCACCGTCTGCATGGAAAAAATTAAACAAGACTTGCATAGATGGTCAACCCTTCATCTCACTCTAGCTGGAAGAATTAACACTGTTAAGATGAATATTCTTCCTAAGCTCCTTTTTTATTTCAAAACATTCCAAAATACATTAATAAATCATTCTTTAGGCAATTAGATTCAACAATAACCTCATTTATTTGGAATTCAAAACATCCACACATCAAAAGAGCGACCCTACAAAGACAAAAGGTAGAAGGCGGCATGGCTCTACCCAACTTCCAGTTTTATTACTGGGCAGCAGACATACAAGCTATAAAAATCTGGACACAAATCGAAGAACATACACAGGCATGGACTGCAATAGAAGTAAAATCCTGCAGTACTTGCTCTGTGCTCCAATAAATACACGTTATCGGCAATATACAAATAACCCAATTGTGCTCCACTCATTTAGAATCTGGAACCAATGTAGAAAGCATTTTAAGACGGAGAAGCTTCTATCTGTGGCACCTCTGCAAGAGAACCACCTCTTTCAACCTTCACAAACATATGCAGTTTTTAATATCTGGAAAAAATTTGGAATTAACTTGCTTAGAGATCTTTATATAGACAACGTCTTTGCTTCCTATGAACAATTACATTCCAAATTTAACATTCCAGCTACACATTTCTTTCACTATCTTCAAATCAGGAACTTTGTTAAACAGAATCTTCCAGATTTTCCCCATCTTGCACCCTCATCCATGCTGGAAAAAATATTGCTCAATCTCAAGGACTTAGACTTCATCTCTACAATATATAAAATCATTTTACAATCCCTCCCTTTTAAAGACCCAAGAGGACACTGGGAAAAAGATCTCTCAATTAATATATCAGAAAAGGAGTGGAAAGTAGCAATGCAGAGAATTCACTCGAGCTCCATATGCGCAAAGCATACAATTATACAACTTAAAATTATTTATCGAGCACATTTGTCTCGACTAAAACCCTCCAAAATGTTTCCAGGGCATGATCCAACATGTGAACGTTGCAACCAAGTCCCAGCCTCGCTGGGTCACATGTTCTGGGCCTGCACCAAATTAACATTATTCTGGACAAAAATTTTTAATTACCTCTCAGACAGCCTTGGACTCACAATCCCTCCTAACCCATTAACAGCTGTGTTTGGGGTTCTTCCAGAGGGGCTTAAAGTGGAGAAAGACAAACAAATTGTGATTGCATTCACTACACTTTTGGCACGCAGACTTATTCTGATAAACTGGAAGAACCCAAACTCTCCTCTTTTAAGTCAGTGGGAAACTGATGTGTTATATTATTTGAAATTGGAAAAAATCAAATACTCAGTTAGAGGATCCGTACAGACTTTTTTCAAAACATGGCAGGATCTAATCAGTAATATTTTAAAATAAGTTCATGAAGCACAGAGAATTTATTAATTTAGGTATGTTTAAAAGCCGTAAAATTTTTACGCCGTTTGGCTTGCTCTCTCTCTCAAGGGTGGGGATCGATCTGTTCTTAACTCAATTTTTCTTTTTGTAAAAACTTGATTGCTTTGTATGGATTGCAATAAAATTAATAAAAAAAAAATAAATAAAAAAAAGAAATGTTTCTGCTGGTGACCATTCTTTTTATTCTTGTATACACTTCCCTATTTGATCACATTTAGTGCCTGAAAGCTCATCTTTCATCTGTTGCATTTCAATTAACTATATCTAAATAAATCCATTTTCCAAACCTTTTTCCCAAATCAGAGCCCTAATTGATTCCAACAGTATTGGGTACAAGGTAACAAACAACCCATGACATGGTGCCAGTGCAGCAGCGTAATCAGAATATAAGTTTAATGTCACTGTGCTCTGTACAAAAATTATTTTATAAATCCACTCACATGTACATCCCAGGCCAAAGTTAGCACACAGGGGCTCTCAGCATTTAGAATTGCTGGGTCAAGTATAGGACAAGATAGACAAAGACAGCTGGAGGAATGTATAGTCAGCCTAAAGACAGGTGTATAATATTTTGTCCTCTGTTAAAAGTCAGCATAAAATCTTCTTTCCTTGTTTGGAAGTGGACTATTTGCTGACGTGGGGGCCTGCACGTGGAGGAACAAGTATAAAAGGCTTGAAAAGCAGCCAAATGCTTTGAAGCCGATGGACGGATGGATGATAACGTCATCCGTCCTGAAAATCCTTTCAGCACAGCAACGAAAATGACAAACTATACATAAAGTGTTGTCATGGTTTCCTCATCTGTAATACCGTGTAAATCGTCATTAAAGAAAGCTAAGTTATTTTCTCTTATGTGATTTTTACCGCCGTATCACTATGGGAGGGATATTGCCTTTTCTACATTATATCTATATAGTTTCAGGTTACTTAAAATGCCGCAATTACAAAAGAACTTATTTCAACTAGGGAGCTATCGCCCCCTACAGGAACAATCAGCTAAGGCAAAAGCATTCACACACCCACACCCAAATTCATACCAAGCCAGTTAAATTCACCAAATGGTCTAGCATCTTTGTCTTTGGTAACAAGATTGGAATACCTGGAGAAAAAAAAACCTCTTGCAGACACAGGGAGAACATGTACTTTCCATATAAATAGCAATTAATCCAGGATTCAAACCCAGTCTTTCAGAGCTGTGATTCAGCAGCACTAGGCACTGCAGCACTATCATCTCCCAGCTGTAGTATGTTTTCTAATTTTAATTTCCAGTATTGATCCTGATTCTACTACATTACCATCTCATGCTGTCAACTACCTCCTATGCCATGTAGTATCAGGTCATTTTTTTTTAGATCAAATTAGTTGAGGGTAATGGAGATGCAATCAATCAATTATATTTTAGATCAGTTCAAATTTAAAACCTGTTTTGACCATTTAAATGCAATTTGGATGCCACAGGTTTGACCTGAAGAAATGATGATATCAAATGTTTCTCCAGGTATACTAACCAGGGAGACTACATACAGAGTTCAGCTGGACTGTCTATAGCTCACAGTGAACTCCAGTGTGAAGTGTGTTTGGAAAACTAGATGACTACTGTAGACTGAGGTAACAATCCTATTAGGAATCTGTGCCTTAATCTTTACTGTTTACTACAACATTAACAAGGTACCAAGTTAATCAATCCAGTAGTGAGACTGTTTCAGCTCTTAGTTAAACCCTTCATAGCCCTAAACTCATGAGGGAGAAGCTCTGCCATTGAAGTTTCACTCTTGTCTCTTCTAGTTGCTTTCTTCTGTTTGTCCTCATTTTCTTCCCACCTTGGATATGTGCAGAATGCTAACAGCTCTTTTAAAACATTACTGGGACATATTAATTGGAATTTGGGGACTTGAGCTAAAGGGCATGAATGGAGTGATAGTCAGGAATGTTATTTCATATCTTTAAATATGTGTTATAATCAGGTTTCCTTAAAAAATTTGTTGGTTGTTTTTTATGTGTTTTGCATCCCTTTTAGGGTTTTTCATATCGCAGAATTTGATTTTGAATCAAATTGTTTCTGTTTTGAAAGTTATTTATTTCCACACCTTATCATTATGCCATTTTGTTGTCTGATTGTTTACAGCTGCTAACATGTTGTCATGCGGGGATGACTGGAAGTATGCAATGTGTGACATCACCTTTACAGCAGTAAAAAAAAATCAGCGTTGTAGCTGCTGGTGAGTAAGGTAGGATCAAGCATGGGTCAAACACGTGCCGAAAGAAATCTCTTCATTTTAAAAACTTTAGTGAAAATTCAAAGCAAACAGACCACAGAAGAATAAAGAAAAAAAGTTGTTATACATGTGGAATAAAAGGCAAAAAATATTGGGAAAAATGTCTCTTCTCTAAACTTAGCTTTTCTTGTCAAGCTTCAGTCATTTCTATACTTAAAGATGTTTTACTTCACCTTCAGTACACTCTAAATGTACGGCACTGCACATTCAATAGAGCTTGTTGCGTTACATACTATTGGGCATGTTTATGGCATGATTTAAAACCGTGTACCCTCCATGCCTTACTCTCGGCAAGGCAGGTCACTAACTAAGACTATTCTATAGTCAGAGGGACAAGAAATAGTTAGAATATACCAATTCAATTCAGCTTATGGGGTAATAAGAATCTCCCATACACTATGCACTAATATATAGGCAAACATTTAATATAACTTAAATAACTAGCAAATGGCTCTTACCAGTATCACACACTTCCTGACTGCACAAGTGGATAAAAAAACTTCTTCTGAAATCATTTGAGAATTAACACTCTTATTTTCAAACTTTTCCCTTTTGACTCATGACTGTGATTTGATTTAGTATTGCAACTTTCGCATTGACATTTGGATTTATTGATTTCCTTGTAGAGAATGTTGTCCCTTTTATTTACTATGTCAGATCTTTTTCATTTTATGAATAAACATTGATTATAAAACAAAAGTGTTATGAAAGTATTATAATATAATACAATACAATTTATTTTTTGTATAGCCCAAAATCACACAAGAAGTGCCACGATGAGCTTTAACAGGCCCTGCCTCTTGACAGCCCCCCAGCCTTGACTCTCTAAGAAGACAAGGAAAAACTCCCAAAAAACCCTTGTAATACGCCTATACCTGCACAAGTCATCAAACTCGCTTATTCCAATTCATGATTACAATGAGTCGAAGCCAGTCATGGCAGCAATGGCCATATGGTGGGAAACACATACTGAAACAAACAATGGTTCAGCATATTTGATTAATTAAGGGTAACAGTAACAATTACCTGTCAGATTGTGTACAGTTCATCATAAAATTTACTTTTTTTATTTTGTTTGTGTTTTACTGTTTTTATATAACAGGTGGGTTACTCTTCTAGCTGAACAAGACAATTCTAGTACATTTTTACATACAACTTTTATTTTATTCAGTGTGAGTGTATGGATGTGTGCACTTTTATTGGCTAATAAACCTTTAATTTACATTTAAATATATTAATTCAGGGAAGGTTGCGGTGGGCTGGTGCCCTGCCCGGGGTTTGTTTCCTGCCTTGCACCCTGTGTTGGCTAGGATTGGCTCCAGCAGACCCCCGTGACCCTGTAGTAAGGATATTGCTGGTTGGATAATGGATGGATGGATTCAGGGAAGGCTAAGCTTCCCGTAAACTCTATTCCAAGATGTCCATGATAGCTATGAACAGTGCTAGTCCACAAGAAGATCACATTGCCTAAACAAACATAATCCAGCTCCCATGCAGTAATCTCTCCCACACAACTCAATGGCAGTTCCTCAAGAATGAATCACCTACTCTGTAATTCATACAGGGCTGATTTTAACAAGAATTGTGTCCTTATAAGGAAGAAGTAATAATGTTTAATGCCATTTCACATGTTTAGAGTCCATGATGATTTATGTAACTGCAAAGAGAAGATGTTGTTAGTGAATTACCTGTGCCTAATTTATTTATTGCAACATGTTCTATTTAGCAGCAGCGAGTGAAAAAAAAAGACTCGTTCGTTGCTGCAACACAGACGGTTCCGAACAGTTAACTACCCACAGCATCAGACTCGTAACTTGTTTGTTGTCACTTCAGCCTCTGTTTCAGAGTCCCACTAACCATACTGCAGTTTTTGTCAATGGTTTCACAAGATTTAATGAATAGGGATCAATTGAACATCAGGTATAGTTTGTGTTTTCAATGGTACTGACAGGAGACTAGTAGTATGGGGCTATTAAAAGGAAAACCAGCAGAATAGGTATGGTCAAAGTCAGTAAAGGGTCAAAACAGTAAGGTCTACCATGAATAGTCAAGGTCAGAATGAGAATCAAAACTCAAAGTCACTAAATCACAGGCAAGAGTTGAAACAAAAAAGAAACTAAGCAGAGAGAATAATTATTTCAACATTGAATGTCAAAAGGTTTTTTTTTTGGAATTTGTAATTTGGGTAGGGAAAGGATCTCACAAACAACATTTTAAGCCCATTGTGTCTTTAACTTCTGAAGGAACAAATATAACAACACAGGAGCTGTCCTAATGATAAGAAAACAAAATTAACGGAATCACAAATAACCAAGATGGTAGCAAAAACAGTACAAAATAAACTACAAAATTTCATAACAACAAAAGAAGATTCAGAATCTAGTGTAATAGAATGAGTTCTTAAATTCATACATTAAGGCAGAAAAACTCATTCATAAAATCAGTTCAAAAAAATGAAGTTTTTCATGGTGCCAGTGAGTGTTACTCTATACACTATAATGGAAGGCATGCAGAGACTGGCATCCTGGCTGGGACTGAACAGGCTGAACAGGGATTCTTACCTGTTGGGAGGCCAGTATAATGGAAGGACCAGGAAGACAATTTATTTGGGACATTTTCTTCCCCAATATGTTAGTGGCAGCCTCCTTGGATTAGGATTGCCTGCAGGACATGGAGAAACCTGTAGTCCTGTTCCCTATTGGGTTCTGTAGGGGCCACCAGGGAAGATGAAAGGATTAACAATCTCTATTTTTATGGGACTTGTGATCTAAGATAAATCAGACCACTGTATCTCATCCAGGTAAGTTGGACTCAGGTGGAAAGAGGACAGAAAGAATAAAATAATTGTATTGTGTTGGGTTTATGTCACTTTTGAAGCCTTTGTATAAAGTAATTTGTGAAAATAAACCTTTTATTTATATTGGGACTTTATTTATATTGTGTCTGTGAGGTTGTAACTTGGGTGTGGGATGCTAGGGGTCACAACATGTAACAATAATACTAACAGCTACTGCCACCTCTGCTCCTTACATCCCCAGGCAATCTTCATAAATAACAACTTAAACTTAAATAACTGCATTAGTTCAATGAAGGTAAATGAAAGGCAACACACATACATAAGAAACAATTAATAAAACTCTTTTCCAATCATTTTCCGACATTCTTAGAATAAATAAATTTGTGAAATATTAGGGAAATGTTTCTTAATGGATTCTTTCTGGCACTGCACAAAGAAAATCTATAGAGCCTTGTTGTTAAAAATGGAAAAAAAGGGAAAGGGGATTGAGAAATGGCGATAACATGGAGAGGAAATGTTAACCAAAGTCAAAGCCAGAAATCTATCCTATAGTTTGCCAGTGACAGAATGCTAATCAAAGAATTGTAGAAAGAAGACAAATCAAAGAATCAGGAATCAGGGAATTTAAACCACAATATCTAAACATACAGGCACAAAGATTGTCTTTTTTAGAGATATCCTCAAACTCTGATAATAACATGTCTGATGAGGTGTTTTTTATATCTTTGCATCAATTACATTAATTGCACGATTTCCAGACACATGCTCAATAGCAACTAGCATCGCATTCTATTAATGCCAATACAACGTTGTGACAACTGTAAAAAATAAAATGACTGCAGAAACATTACAATTATTTTATTAAAAACTGAAAATAACATTATTAACAAAAAAAGTACAAAATCTGATGTAGCATTTCAGAAAAGTCAAAATAAGAACAATTATGAACAACAAGTATTTGAAATAAGTACTCTGAAATTTTTTAAAATACAGAATCACAACACTATTATCATACATGTAGTTGCAGTTGTATTGTGTTATATTACAGCCAGGGTTTGTTCACTAGCTTAAGTGTATTTTCCTTTTTATTGGTGTTTTTGTTATTTTTGAATTATTTTTTAATGTCAGTCAGTCAATATCCAACCTGCTATATCCTAACTACAGGGTCACGGGGGTCTGCTGGAGCCAATTCCAGCCAACACAGGGTGCAAGCCAGGAAACAAACCCCACACACCAAGCACACACTAGGGGCAATTTTAGGAATGCCAATGCACCTAACCTGCATATCTTTGGACTGTGGGAGGAAACCTGAGTACTCGGAGGAAACCCACGCAGACACGGGGAGAACATGCAAACTCCACGCAAGGAGGACCCGGAAAGCGAACCCAGGTCTCCTTATTGCGAGGCAGCAGTGCTACCACTGCGCCACCATGCCACCCTATTTTTTAATGTCTTTATGTAATTTCTGTTAAATACACAATGCATAAATACAAAATAATAAATAGTTTTAAGTATGCATATGATCCTTATACTCCGTGGGTGGAACCACAAGAGTCTAGGCCACCATGATGTCAGCTCTGAAGGAGTGCCCTTCACCTTTATCTTCTCATGGAGTAGATGAATTCCATCAGAGCATCGTTGAGTGTTACTGGAGTTTGGAATTGTTAGTATTGCCTTCTTTTGATCTTCTGAGTTTGCAGACTTTTTGTTCCTGTTCTAGATTTTTAAATGTAAAATGGATAAAAAAGAAAAAAAAAAAAAGATCCTGACCTGTTTGAAAGCCTTACTCCCTCTTCGCCATGTTTCTCTCACCCTATTATAACATACTGAGGATCATATATGGGAAAGGGGCCTTTACTCTTCATCCTTGGGTCACTTCTAGTCAAGACCTGGAATCATTCCTGTGATCTGGGAGGTCTTTGTTTGATCGAGGGACCCTAGCCTGGAACTCTAGGTCTAGAACCCTCTTTTGCTGCTTCTGGTGTACCTTCAATCCAAGCCTTAATTTGTATATAGAGGGTTAGTCCTTCAAGGCAGCTTTCCATTTAAGAAGAAAAGATAACACTCTTCCAACCTGTGCTTGGTTTCATTTGGTCCTGGCAGGAGCCTGCTGTCTAGCTTTCTAAGGGAGTATTACACATTTCTATCCAGGTCACTACTCTCTCTGTCTTTCTTTCACTCTCTCTATCCCTTGGAAACTGTCTGCAGGGCTCTCTCCTGTTCTGTACCATATGGGCACCGCCTCATAAGGTCACTACTTAGCAAGTGCACTAAATGACGAATGAATGACTAAAAGAGAAATACACATATTGCTAAACATTATGCTGTGGATTACTCCTGCATCCATACTTTGAGCACAGCCATTGTAAAATCTGAGTTAAGGAAAGAATTTCAGCAAAGCAGGAATTATTTCATTTTAATGAAAACTTGGAGACAATGCAACACCTCAGGAGAGAATTCTACTGCTACTATCCTTGGATTTCAAAAGAAATCGATGTTCTTTCAGACAGACCCATCCTTCTCATTAAAATAAAATAGAAAAATGATTTCTTGAATTGATCAGAAATGAGAATTTGGCTTATTGGGAAGCAGACTGTCAAAGTCAATTAAATAAAAATAAACTCCTGAAGTAATGACAGGAGTAGATCACAGCACCCTGCAGGTAAATTCTTCAAAACCTCTAGTTTATTCAAATAAGCGGTATTAGCAAAAACAGCAAGGAATTCTGGGACATAAAACAAGATTCACAGATTAGTTCTTTGAAATCAACTACAGAGTCAGTGAGGAGAGTCAATTTCTGTAAAAACTGGAGACAAATTATTAGGACTAAAAGCAGATAACTTACTTAAACTAAAGTCTTATACATTTACAGGGATCTTCTAATGTAACAATCAGTTGCCTGAAAATTGATTTGTTGAAACTCATACAAATAAGAAAATACAAACACAAAACCTACAGACAATAGTAAATGCCATTCTACAATGGCTCACAAATAACCAAGTTAAGAAAAATACCACTGGACATTCGTCAAATTAGTTTAGATAACTCTTAAAGTCAAACTATGTATCCCATAGCTATTGGATCAGTATTTTTATAAAATTTGTAGGCCTGATCTTGACTCAGCTAGGCTATTTGAACCAAATAATGCCCTAGAAAATCAAACAAAATGATCTATTAATATATTTTCATACAGTACATCCACCAAAGGACAGTGTTAAAAAATATTTAAACATTAACATTCTCAATACCAAAAGCGGAAACAGAAATGAATATTCACAAATTTCCAAATTTGTTCAAAAGGCTAAATCACATTGTATGTAAGTAATATATAATGTCATAATAACAATAAAAATATAAAGAAATATTAATAAAAACTATTTATGTGATCCAGACAATACACACAATTTAGTATTAAAGGATTGTGTGATCAAATCACCCACTGAACCAATAACAATGCAAATGCCTTTCAAAAGTATAATATACCATTTGTTCTGTCATCAAAACATTTGCTTCTGTACCCGTGTCATGTTTGGCAGAAACTCTAGTAAGAAGAAAATGGTAAACAATTATTTTAAAAAAAACTCACCACACAGCTCCTTAGTGTCAACATTACTGGAGAATCACCACAGGAGGCAAGCAAAGAGAAAGAAAGATCAGAAAAGACAGTGTTAATCATACAGTGAAAAACAATAATAATGTAGAAGAAAAAGAACTAGTAAAATGGTGAAAACAGTTAATCACATTATTTATTGCTTGTTGTGAGACTGACTAGCTGTACTGCCACTTTAAATATATTTTTCTCAGGGTTTCTCTGTAGACCCCCAAGTTCACCAATGCATAATTATTTAAAAGAGAAACTTTGTTCCCTAGAGGGTCATGCAGGAGTACCTTTAATCATCCAAAAGGTCCACTTCATACATGAAGCTAGATGATTCTTATGACAAAGTGTTTAATTGCAATCAGAGAGGGTAAATCTGCAGGTTTGATTGGCAGGTATCTATCCTGTTGTCATTGAAATTAAAACAGACAAAACAGCTCAAATAGCCTATTATTGTGGTTCCATTATGTGTCCCCAAAACATTTTATTCTCACATAAATCAAGACCATTCCATTCAATTGTATGTAAAATCCAGATACCAAAAAAACATATTTTTCCAGAAAGCAGAATTCTGAAAAAACAGATGACCATCAGTTCAAACAGTTTAACTCATGGCATCTGGTGACCTTTGCATTCAGACACCTGCATGTCTAATGATATTAACTGAGAGATACACACAGAGGTACTGATGGATGAAGGTTCCTTACAAAGCATGCGTTGTCCTATTTTTCATACTTTTATCGACACTAAAACTGATGTCACATTATGTGCCCTCTAGCCTTAAGGTATTTCTGATTTGCCGACTGGTGCTGCTGATCTTTTTTTTTTTTTTTTTTTCTTTATTTCACCATTTACAATTTCTTGTATTAGGAATTTGTTAGTTTTCACATACCCCTTGGGGTCAGAGCACAGGGTCAGCCATTATACAGCACCCTTGGAGCAATTACAGGTTAAGGGCCTTGCTCAAGGGCCCACCAGAGTAGGATCTCTTTTGGCAGTGACGGGGATTCGAACTGGCAACCTTCTGGATACCAGCACAGATCCTTAGCCTCAGAGCTACCACTCCGCCCCTTGTTGATCGTTTTGCCAGACCGAGATTGCTGATCGTTTTGTTGGACAATGACAGTTTTTACAATTGATAAGCACTGGGCATGTCAAATTCAACAACTATGTGCCAACTGTCCACCACAGTTGTGCCTGTCCGTGTTTCTCACAACCAAAAAGCATACTGCCTGAAGGAGCCAGTGCAGTGTGAGGGGTTAACAGGTACACATTCTTGGCTTTTAATTTTTTTTTTTCTGCCATGATATGTAAAATATGAGACATCAGACAGACAAGCTTCTCTTCTGTTTGTGAGGTCCTTATTCCTCATCGCTGCATTGTAGGCATTGTACTACCAGATGAGCATTAATTGGTTATCAGCTGTCATGAGCACAGAGCCCGTCCCTACAACTAAAGACAAAACCAAAAGGGTTTATATTTTTTAAATTATTTTTTGAGTTGTTTTATTATTGCCTCCTGCTCCCAAATTATAATTGTTGTTCCAGAAGTTAGAACATAATGTCCATTTGTAGTAAGCAGACTTATTTGGACATAATCATCACAGTGGTTAGCAAGTTGTCTTTATGTCACAGTGTATAAGTTTCAAAATTTATCAGCATTTTAAAAGAAAGATCATTGTATCTTGGAAATATGTGCAGTTATATCTTTCCTCAATGCAAAACACACAAAACCAGCAGCTTGTGCAAATTAATGGCTATTATTTGCTGATCACATTGAATATTTAAAAAACTACAAAATTAGCAGGATGAACACAAGAAGAAATATGAAAATTCAAGTGGAAAGTCTGACACATTTTCCTTCTCTGGAGGACAACACTTTAGTTTTAGTTTGTTGGTCCCTTTGGGGCTTTTTGGGGTTCTGAGACACATAACAAGTGCCCCTATTAATGCTGTGTCCTAATATATAAATATGAAAGTGTGTTTGTGTGTGTGCTTATCCATTATGCAAATCCATACGGTTGAGTGAAGTAAATTAAAATTATTGTTCTGTCTCCACCAAATTTTGCACAGATTCCCAAATTCTAGAAGGTATGTTTCATGCCAAAATGTAGTTGATACCCCCAACCCAAGGCACTTGTATATTGGTCATAAAAGTGGTGTGGCCAAAGCCTATGATGACAGCTGCTGTCACTTTCAACAATGCCCTTCAGAAAGTATTTGTCTTTCATTTTATGCAGTGATTAAATGCAATGCTATAGGTAAAGGTACCCTTCTCAAAGATGACCAATGAAAATAAGCAAGGCATTAGAGGAGAGACAGTCCCAACACATGTAACATTTACTCCTGTTCCCTGCCATCCCATTCTAGGTTATCCAGTTTGACTTTATCTACTTCTTTCTAATACATGTGTATTTTGATGCATTACTTCTAGATAGTGTCTGATGGGTCTTATTTAATGTAACCTTCATATTTTTTAACCCATTTTAAAAACACCACACAGAAAAATGCAAGTATCAAGCTAAAAATAATATTTTGGTAATTTAAAACAATACATATCTTAATAAACATTTGCTCTTATCTTGATAGAATTATGTAGCCCATAGACAAACACAGATGCACAGAGACTAATCAGAGTTGGAGCTTCAAAGACTTGGGGTTTGGTGCAGCTGAGCACTCACAGGAGGGATCTCCGGCCTCCTTTGTGCTGAGCACGCCATGGCTTTCTGATCTGCTGTCCACATCAGAAACTCTCTGACCTTTTTAGCTTTATAGTGTTGCATGGTGTAATTAACACAACTTGTGCCCTACACACCCTTCACAGACTTTGTATAAACAGAGAGATTTACTGTGGCAGACATTTGGACTGTAGAACAACCACATTCTTCAGGTTCTTTGAAATTAGAAGGACGGAGTATACAGTACATTGACCTAACAGACGCAAAAGCTTCAGGTTCACTTACCTTTTCAGGTGGTCTGGAGACATCTACAGAAGGTAGACTTAGAGACAGTCTATTTCAGAAAAAACAATTACCAATCTTTGATAAAACAATTATAATCTTTGATAATAACTAGGGAGTGCTGATATATTAATCTTACTATGCTAATGGAAGTCCTAATGGAAAATTAGTTGTGTGTGCACCGCATTGGGTTATAACTATGAAAAACACTCTTCTAACTAGTATGGAAACAGATTATTGCCTAACAGATCACCCATTCTTCAGTTTTCAGAAGGGTGCAATGCAAGTGAGAAGTTAAGCAAAGTGCCTGAAGAAAAACCCAGGCATTATTGATTAATATAACAGAGAAAAGACCGCATTAATGACTGAATTTAGACTGCACAGTACTGAGAGAAGAAACAGTATATCTGGAGACAAATCCATCCCAGACATGGGGGAATATGCCCAATCCAAACAGGCACTGAGCAGGCAGAGACACTGGAACTGCGAGACACCAGCTCCCATGCTTCCTGGATTTCTTAAAGTCACTTCTAATAGGTTGGCAGGGCAATACCTTCATCAACACAGTTAGATTTTACCCTAAATAAATACTTTCATTTCTTCTTCATCTTCAATGTTTTTCATCTTTTCTTTCCTTTAGTCTCCAATTATGTAATTAAGTGTCCATTTCATTATTTATCTGAATAGGTTCGGCTCAATTCATCTTTGAAAATGTGGTTTATTTTACAATGTAATGTTCTAAACTGAAGAAGGAAATTAGTTCCTGGAGCCTATCAGAGTACGATACACCATTTAGGCCAGGGGATGCGCCCAGTTACTCTTCACCACAGTACTTTTTGTAAAGCTTAGAATACAATTGATAAGAAATCTTCAAGTGCTGTCTAAATGTTATATTTCAGAGTGTGAAAATATGTTAGCAAATACCCAAATGCAATACATTTGAGGCTACCCATAAATTTATGCAAAGAAAAATACATAATAGGATTCTGTTCAACCATCAAAATGTAGGAGGATCTTTAATATAACATTTAAAAAAGACACATCTGTGTTTGAAAGGAGACTTGAAAGAAAACTGTAAAATTTGGCTCAAATGACTGAGCAGCTGCACCCTTCAGACTCCGACAAAAGCCCACTGATACAGCATATGATGCCAGGCATGTGCCTGTGGACTCTGACAGTGTGAAAAGACACCAAGCAGACACATGGACTTGAAGTAGGGATCTGAAGAGGAAATTTTAATGTCATGCAGTGACTACTATCTCAGCAGTAATGACGCCCAGCAAAGTGCACAAAGCATGCAAGACTTGGATCACTTTAGATATAACCAAAGTAGTAAGGCAAAAAAGTTTGGTATCACTGGACTTCTGGAAACAATGTTTGATCAGGTGCAGAATTCCTCTTGGGAGTTAGGTGCCTGGAATGAGTTCTAATTCCATGGCAGTTCACAATCAAGCACAAACATAAGGCAAATTTAAATTCTTCATTTCAGCTAACACATGCATCTTCAGGGTGTGGAATGAAAATTGGAATATCCAGAGAAATATGGACATGGAAAAAATGTACATACATCTCATAGATTGTGACATGGCTAACAGAGCTGTAAGCTAGTGTTGTGATGTGTAAAATCTGCAATTTTGTGTGTATATTTCCATTATATTTAGCTCAAGCCAAACAAGATGAACTTAAATGCAGGATACTTGCATGGGCAGTTTAACATCTGTTTTCCTGAATTGTACCAGTATCAATCACAGTAACATCTGTTTGAACTGAGCATGAATTCAGGAGATACCTCAAGATGTATTGTTGATTTTATCATCTCTGAAGAGATGGGCACCAGGACTAAATTGCTTTACAGGAGACATGCAGATGCTTCAAGTTCTATCCGATTACTTTACAACCTGAAAACAGAAGGAGATTCTAGTTTATAGCTTGAGAGAGGAGATTCTTAATACATCAAAAACGTCACTCTTTGGGAAAACGGATGTACACAAACAGATTAAAGAGTCTGAGCAAATTCATGAATAATATTGACAGCCAGCCAATCAGGTGTATGTAACAATCACGTGCTGCGAAACTCAGGTGGAATTTTAAAATACATATGATGGACTAAACAACATGACAACAGAGGACGAACGTCAGAAGAGGGCAAAAGCGACAGAACAAGAGGGCACCAGCAATGTGCGACTGTTTTCATCTGATCATCAGCTAAAGCGTATCATGAACAACTTCGATTGCTAGATCAATGCCGCCCAGGGACATTCACCTTTGACATCTTTAACTTTTCGTAAGCCTTTTTCTAAAGACTATATATATGTCCAGACTTTGCTGTCCACATTTTCTTTTGTGCATTTCTCTACCGGTATTATTGCTCTTTATTAAATACCACATTTCTTTTAACTTTTTATACTTTGTCTTCATATCTAGAGTGATTGATGTAATAAGATAAATTTCTTAGAGCACCTGGAGCAGAGAAGAAATGCCATATCATCCAAGCTGCAAGGTTTATCGAGCTCAGGATGTAGAGCTCTGTCCAATAATGAACAGGGTGTTAAAGTAAAACATTCACTGGTTGATAAATGTCTGAATATATTCTTGGAGACGAAATTTAATATTTAGGTCTAGATATATCTAAGATATTGCACATTTTCCTGCCTATGATAAGTAAGTCTCTTGGAGTACTAGGGAAAGTGGACTGTGCATGTGTTATTCAAACCATATTTGTGTGGGTTAAAGTGCTAGGGAACAACGTGCATGTTATGTGTATTTGTGTACATCTTTCATATGGTACTTTTGTGGTTAGGATCTGTGTATATGCTGTGGACCACCAGGGGGGCGGACCACTGCCCAAACCTGACACAGACAGACTTGGGACACACATTTTTATTTTTTTCCTTTTTCCCCATGGGAAACGATTTCCTTAGTTTCCCACATGTACAGCACAGTTAGAGCACAAGTCAAAAGCACTAAACCAAACACTGTCTTTTCCTACACTCCTCTGGGCAAGCTTCGTCCTCTTCCACCTGACTCTGGCTCCCAGAGTAGCGGCTGCTGGCTCCTTCTATAAGGCAACCAGAAGTGCTCCAGGTGCTCATTGACCTAATTCCGCAGCACTTCCGGGTATGGCAGAAGTGTTTCAATTAAGGGCAACATGGATGCACCAAACTCCAGCTCCCATGGAGTCCTGTGAGAGTCCAAGGCACTGCTGCAACCTAGGGGGCTGCCACCTAGCACTCCTAGGGGGGTTAATGCTCTGGATACGCTCCCTTCCTTAGTCCTTCCAGTGTAGAGGCATCCCTGCCAGGCAACCCAGGCCATATGCCACAATGCATATATCTATGTATGTGTGTGTTAATCTTAAGGTGCAACAGTAGACCCACATGGTAATGAACCTGATGAGTACATTTATCCCTGAAGAAAATAGGTAAAGGGTGTTGAAGCAGATTAGGCAGCATGGGCACCCTCAGCTCCAAAGAAGGCACTCAAAATCTCAAGACAGGTAGCAGATTCAGGCTCAGTTCAGATGACTTGAGTGATTAGCAAGTACAGCGATCTTGTATTTACAGTATTACAATTCTTACCACAAAATATCCTCTCTTCACTCAATTTCCCATCATCTGTTTTACAGAGTTTCTAATAATTATGACTTCGTTCAGCACATTTTCTGAAAACAATTACCAGGTGTTGCAGACATTCTCATAACAATATCCTGCCATCATAGACTTTCTCATAACTCTTTACCCTTCACTATCTGTATCTTCATTAAAATCCCTTTGGCTCAAAGGACATATTTGCCTCCTGGAGGTGAGCATCACCTAGTCACTCCTCCTTCATCCTGAGCTGTTAAAGATTGAGGGACTTTGGTTAATTATTTCTCACCACTGCTTTAGACTTAGTAGAACCCACCTGTGAAAACTGGAACGCTTAATTAATAATTCAATTAATGTTTACTTGTTGCATTAACATCTCTTAAGGCTGACGTAATAGACAGCTGTGCCAGTTAGGCGGCAGCATACAGCTTCACTGATAAGGGCTAAGCTGCAGACAGCTTGGCGTGGTGCCGCTTGACTACTTGAAGTAAAAGTACAGGTCTTTAACAATTAATTCTTACATAATTTAAAACTGATTTATTTTCTGTAACTTTATTATTATTCTTAAAGAGGCACAAACATATAAACTTAAATGTTCCTTTAACCTCTCTCTCTCTCTCTCTCTCTCTCTCTCTATATATATATATATATATATATATA
>JANRMT010062806.1:80418096-80435188 GCA_026402145.1 Polypterus bichir lapradei
GCGCGAGAGAGACACGCACACAGGCGCGCGAGAGAGACACGCACACAGGTGCACGAAAGAGACGCACAGACAGGTGCGCGAGAGCGAGACACACACAAGCGCGCGAGAGTGAGACACGCACACAGGCGCGAGAGAGAGACAGGCACACAGGCGTGCGAGAGAGACACGCACACAGACATGTGAGAGAGACATGCACACAGGCACGTGAGAGAGACATGCACACAGGCACGCGAGAGAAACACGCACACAGGCGTGCGAGAGAGACACACACACAGGTGCGCGAAAGAGACACACACACAGGCGTGGGAGAGAGAGAGACACACACAGGCGCGCGACAGAGACACACACACATAGGTGCGCGAGAGAGACACACATAGATAGGCACGAGAGAGAGACACACATACACACAGGCACGCGAGAGAGAGACACACACACACAGGCGCGCGAGAGAGAGACACACACACAGGCGCGCAAGAGACACACACACACAGCCGCGCAAGAGAGAGACACACACACACACACAGGCGGGTGAGAGAGAGACACACACTCACAGGCGCGCGAGAGAGAGAGAGACACACATACAGGCGCGCGAGAGAGAGAGACACACACACAGGCGCGCGAGAGAGACACACACACAGGCGTGTGCGTGCATTGTTGCAATGTTAGTTTTTTTGGTTGTTTATTAAATTATGGATTTTTCAAATGTTCATTTTTTTCCCTGTGCTTTAAACTCATTAAAAAAAATGTTTTTAGCGAGCGGTTTGTAGCACTATGGCGCAAACTCTTGCAGTGTTAGTTTTCTCTGTTGTTCAAGGTTTTCTCAGTGTTATTCAATGTTTTAACATTTAGTTTACTATTACGCTGTGCATTCTATGGTATAATTAACTATATTTGTGCTTAAAAACTCACTCCCCTCCCGCGTCCACCCTCGCTCTCGAGGCATGCACACTGCTTGCTCATGTGCCCGCACCCAACACGTCACCAAACACATCCTCACTGGCTTTGGTCTGTGCTACAGTCCACATGCAGCTGTGAGCCACGTTGACTGTTCACGTTGATAATGATGCGGCGTATGCTACGCCGCGGGTTGGCTAGTTTTATATATTCCTTTCCACTCTATAGGGATGAGAAAACCAATTTAATGTACAAAAGCACATTTTTAATATTTATTGAAATGTATAAAACATTGAAAGATTGACATCCACGTTCATCCATTTATTGAGTCCTCTTACCCTAATTGGTAGGTTGTTGGGAGCTAGAGACTGAATAACAGCACTAAGCACAAGGCCTTGGAGAAAGTGCAAATCGTTACTTACTGACTTACATCATCTAGTTTAGAATCTTCAGTCAACTTTATATGATTGCTGCTAGGATATGGGAGAAATTAGATCAGATTAAGAATAATCAAGGGATGAACACTTGATTTTCTGCTATTACACTATTTTCCTTGTGCCTAATGTGGTTCCACAACCTCCAAAAAGGGACTTTGGTTCAAGCCAATGTCATCTAACAGTCTGAAGTTAACACCCAAGTCCATATGTTACTTTTAGTGTGGTCTACAACAAACATGTAAAAAATATTTTTTGAAGTTTAATTATTGTATTAGCAAAACTGAACTCTAGTAAGATCATAAAAGAAAAAAGAAAAAACAAAAAAAGCAACAAAAAAGAATAGCATTCATATGGACTCTTTGGATGTGCTAATGGATTGTTAGGGACCTCCCCATTAAGGTGAGATAAAAGTAGCTCCTAATGGCAGTTCATGCCTCAATTTACATTTAAAAAGACAAAGCCCATTACTGTATGTCCATTTCCAGCCATAATGACTTCCGGTTTTACTAGAGGATGCAGACTCATGTGGATTCTGACTCTCCATTTATCGTTGGCCCCCATGCAGTTTCCTCTGATGTTTAATGCTAATTGCTGTATATACCTCTTAGCAATGTTGCTTTCTGTTAAAGGCAGAATATCTAATAAAAACTGACTATATTATGGCATTCTGCAAGAAAGGTAATATAGACTATTTACTCTCATCTGCCATGCATATGGGATGTCCAGCCTGAGCAGTAAGGACAATGATAGATGATAGACTATCCATGCACCCGTTCATTAATCTAGAAGACTACTATAAAAGGACCTTGGAGTAGTGAGGCAGCAGGGCTAACTACTGTGTCATCATACCATTGGATGCATTGCATACAGTATCAAGCAGTTAAACACAGATGTCAACATATAGACATAGTTGTATCTACAAGCTCCAAGGTGTATTTAGGTTTACTGTAATGTAGAGTTACATTTATCACATGTTCCATATCTGTTCATATTCATGTGAACAAGTAGACAAATGCCAGAGTAAAAAAAATGTCTGCCTTGTTTCTCCCTCAATATGTGTTACTGACAGCACTGAGTCTCTGGGTCAACCTGTATATACACAGCACTGCAGGGCAACCTGAGAAGACATTTTGTTTGTTTTTGTAGGCATGTAGTGTTATTCTACACCTCACAACAGTGACATGCACAACGGTTTTGAGACTTAACTGTATTTCTGATGTGTGGCCAGAGCCAAACATATGGCCAAACAGTAAAAACAAGCAGATGTAAATCTGTAACTGAAAAAAGATACAGCAGTGTTACACACTGTGTGTTGAAATCCTCCCAGGACTAAAGGCCACCCTCACAGGGTAAGGGAGCTGAACCTATTTAGTCTTGAATAGAGACGTCTATGGGGGATCTAATCAAAGTTTCCAAAGTGAGTTAAAAACCTGAGTGATTAAAATTCTTTCAGTCTAATTGTGAACCTCATACTCAACAACACCTGAAGAACTAAAGGATCATGGGAATCTAGAATAAACTACCAGGACATGAAGCTGAGGGGAAAACCATTTGAAAAAGCATCCGGATGAGGTATTGGGACATTTTATCTGATAGGTAACTTGACGGACTGGATGGTCTTCTATCTTTTGGGAAACATATTTCCACAGAAATAAATAAAGGAATTAATTATTATTTAATTAATAAAGGAATTAATCATTATTTCTGTACATGTTACAATAATGACCCTATGAACCCATTAATATACTATAAAATATTTAAAAGAAAGCAATACAAAAATTCCAAGACTTTCAACGGTTTACATTACATCCCATTTTCAGTCTTATTTAATTCAGGGTTATTGGGGGTAGGCATCTACCCTGGCAGGTCAGGGTGCAAGGCAAGAAAAGGAGAGTATTCAAGTCCATTACATGACTCACCCATGTGCACACCTGAACAGGGGACAATTTGGAACTGGAAATCAGCCCAACTAGGATATCTTTGATTATGTGAGATATCTCGCACAATTTCAATTCATGTCTTTTTTCTGCACCTCTGACCTCTAATTTGTTCTATCCAAAGAGATTAAATTCAGCTTGGAGCACAAGCTTTTAAATCATAACATAGCACAGCATAGCATTCACAGACCAGCATAATCCTTTTCAGGGTTATGGTGGAGCTGGAGTCTATTTTGGAAGGACTGGGCACCACTCCTGGACAGGAAACATTCCCCCAACATAGCTGATTTAGAGTCGCCAGTCAAACAACTCAGCATTGTTTGGGGACGTGGGAGTAAAACCCATATGGGAAGGACAGGAAAACTCCACATGGACAATGATCAGGTTTGGGATTCGAACCAAAGACACTGGGTCCATAAGGCAGCAACAGCATGAAACCCTGAGCACTGAATTACCTTTCCATTTATGAACATTAGACCTTTTATTGTCTGACATTGAAAAACCGATGTGCATTTTTCACCCTATATATATATACTGTATATATATATATATATATATAATATATATATATATATCCATCCATCCATCCACTATCCAACACGCTATATCCTAACTACAAGGTCACAGGGGTCTGCTGGAGCCAATCCCAGCCAACACAGGGCACAAGGCAGGAAACAAACCCCAGGCAGGGCACCAGCCCACCGCAGAGCACACACCAGCGACAATTTAGGATCACCAAATGACCTAACCTGCATGTCTTTGGACTGTGGGAGGAAACCGGAGCACTAGGAGGAAACCCACGCAGACCCAGGAAGCAAACCCAAGTCTGCTAACTGCGAGGCAGCAGCGGTACCACTGCGCCACCGTGCCACCCTATATATATATATATATATATATATATATAATTTAAAAAATGTTAAACAGAAACCTAATTAAGAAAAGAAGTTCAATTAAATCTTGAAGAGCTGATTTACATAGAATGAAAAGCTGAGCAGATAGCATGAAAACCTGCTGACAAAGAATTCCTCAAGGAACTGAATTTGGTGCTTGCGGCTTTAAGGTCACCCTGCCTGTACTGCTGTTTCAGCTAGAAGTCTATGTACCATAACATGCAGCCCTCTACAAAGGTCACAAGGTGATGTCCCAAATACTTTGGCTTTGAGATAATATGCTGGCATTTGGACAGAGAGCTTCCTTAGACCATAGACTTGACTATGGACACAAGGAGATGTGTACTCGCTTACAGTCACAAAAGGACTCATCATCTGAACCAGAAGCTTTCTAGCAGTTACTGAACTGTGAATGACACAAGTGTGGTGGTCAGCTAGCTTTGCTCAGTGATGCCCAGGAGCATAGCATGTTACACTTGACTGTAGCACAAACAAAGGAAACAGGGTGTCAGGCATTGACCTGAATGTACTTTAGTGAATATTCTCACCTTATTAAAGACACAAGAAATATTTTTAAATCATTCCTTATATAATCTTCTGTCTATCTTGAAAAGCTGCCTTTGTAAAACTAAACCCTTAAACATTTGATCAATCAGTTGCAGGAGATGTTTCTATCGAAACAGCCTTCTGGCAAAATGATTTTGGGTATCAAAGCCTTGAAGCATTAATAGAATTTATTATTAATACCCCGGAAAATGAGATTTTGTTGAATATAAGACAACAACCAGTCAGTAGAAAATTGATTTTGTTTGAGTCAAAGATGGCAAGGAATTTCAGTGATGTGTGAGAAAATTATGTCAGCATTATACACACAAGCAGTTTTATTAATGTGTGCCTTTACAAAACCTATGCTTTGCATAAAGAAAGATTACAACTTATCCATTAGCCCTGTCAAATCTTGCACTTGGCAAAAGCTATTGCCCAAATCAGTTTTTCTTTGCATAGCAAAGTCAATTATTCAGCCATTACCTGAGACTCATTTAAACTTTGTTGGCTTCCCTACTTTAAAATGCTTCTTGTAAAATCTCTAGTTATGTACACTTCATTTATTCTAAACAGCGTTGCATTAGGCATTTGGGAACTTTGACTACATGTTCCCTTGACCAGTTTTCCTTTAGTCTTTTTCCCATTTAATTTTGCACAGTTTGATTGTTTTGACACTTTGGTGATTCTGACACCTGCTGTTGTTGCCTTAATCAGTTTTCTTGTGTAATACATGCTTTTCTCATTTTTCCCAATTAGCATATATCATAACTTAAATTGTGATCATGTTTCATTTTTAAATGGCAATCGTTGTTAAAATTGGTCTTCACCATTAGCTGCTGTCTCCTGGTATTTCATATTTCATTTTTTTAGTATTTTATTTTAATTTACTGTATTCATTTTAGGTTATTGATCAGTTTACATATTTGATATTGCACTGTAATTAAGTTTGCTCTGTAAAGTGCCTTTCACATTGTCCTTGGTGAAATATCCATTGTAATACTTCACTCTCCAGTGATGTGCTCTCTAACTGGAAAACATCCTATTTAAAATCCTATCAGTCCAAAATAATAACAACAACAATAATAATAATATAATTTAAAAAAACAATGAAAAATATACAATATGAAAACATAATTACAACATACATGTCTATATAGTGCAAATGGTTCATGAAGTGGTTCATGTTGTGTAATATTACAGTTGTAGTGCAAGTTCACAGTGAGGTAATAATTATAATTATGAGTACGAGCAGTTCTAATGTAGTACTTGATGGACTGATTGAGTGCGTTTGTAGCTCTTGGGATGAAACTGATTCTGAGCCTTGAGGTCCGTGCATGAAAAGCTCTGAAGTGTTTGCCAGATGGGTCAAGTTCAAATAGACTGTGTGCATGGCTGAGTGGAATCCATGCAGATGCTGGTGACTTTCCTGAGGCAGCGTGTGCTATAAATCTCCTCCAGGGCTGGAAGCTGTATCCCGATAATCCTCTACGCTCTCGACACACCCCGCCACAGAGATTTCCAATAAGCTGCTGTACAGCTGTGGTTCCACACTCAGATAAAGTGGGTTAAAATACACTGAGTGGTGCACTAAGAGTAACAACACTAAAGCAGCTATGGTATTTAGAATTGCTTAGCCATTCTGTGCACCATTATACTGTTACAGGTTAATTACAACCAGGTGCCTTAAATTTATAAACGACATGCGGTTAATCTCAGTGTATTTGATAAAACCCACATCACGGATGTGAATTTAAAAAAGAAAGGGAAACCACATAGGAACAGTAGCACTGTTCGCAAAAATGAGCAGAAACATGCATACGCAAGGGGGGAGCTGCTGTGAGAATGTGTGTAGCTTTACGCCAATTATAGTTTTTATACATCGCAATGTGATTGTGAAAACAGGCAAATGCAACATTTTTGTGTGTACTCACCCTTTATACATGAGACCCTTGGTCTGTATTTTAACTCTTCTTTTTATAGCAATATTTTTTCCTCCCTCAATTTTAAGGGCAGTCCTTCCTTGTCACCACAGTTACCTGAGAATCCTATATTAGACATTTGCTGCTTTAGCCTCTGTACTGTGGCATTAATAGTTTCCTACTGTCTTTTTTAGCTCTTCTTTTGTTCCCATTATGAGTTTTAGATTTTTCGGTTTTGAATTTTTGCTTTTGGTACTTGGTATTTTGTTAACTTTTGGCTTTGTGCTGTGATTAGAAGTCCCAAACACAGGAACTAAGTCTGAGGCATCCTAACAGGATCATAATGGCAGGGCCACAACCTAAGCAGCCTGCCCATGGAGACTCACCCCAAATCGAGCTAGCTTCAAAACTGTTAACTGCAGGCTTCTGGCCTAGCAGACCTCAAAAATGGAAAACTGGATTAAATAACAAAAAAAATCAAAACCGCTGCAAGAAGATAGATAATTTCAAATCTTCAGCTTTTATGAACAGGGCATCTTTAAGGTTTTATCAGAATAATCAGATTCATATAAGTAAAATGCTCAAAAGAGAAAAAAACAGGCAAAAAGGAGTTGCCTAAAAACAATACTAGGCAAACAAGTCCAAATTCACAATCCAAAAGAGAAAACCAGAAACAGAAGCAAAATAAAAGAAAGAAAAACAGAATGTACAACAAACACAGCAGTACTCCCTAAGCTCCTTTCACAAACAATGTTCTCCTGCTTCTGAGACTTTTCAACTCTCGTTAAATAGCCAGTGAGATGACTCAGTAGTTGTGATGACATGGTGGCCCCACCTCCTGGGCATTCACCCACAAAACACAAGGAACGTGAGGGTATTTAAAGGAATACTCCACCTAAAAATTATATTGTTTTATATGTTACTTATCCCATGTTTGTAGATTTTCACAAATTTCTGTGTTTCCATTAATGTTTTTTCACTCATCTTCTGATTTTTGTTTTATTATTTTGTAGTTCATTTCAAAGATATTTTTTCTCTCTGGTATTGACCCTCACATGTATTTTAACTTCACTTCATCTCCTAGCCCCATTAATAGAACTCAGTTCCCTAACTAAAGAAAATTACAAACTTTGCTTTGATTTTTAACAAAGAATCTAAAACATTGGACATCAAGTGACACACACACTTCCACCTTAAATTGTTATGGTGCTCTGACATCATGCATATCAGTGTTAAGTAGAATGCTAGCAACACCCAAGGCAACCAATAAAATCATGACCGCAGTCATGAGAAACCAAAACCAAAATGGAGACAAGCCAGTAAACAACAAACAAAATGGCACTGCAGGAAAACATAAATATAATTATTAAACAAAAATGACAATAATGAGAGAAATACTAGAACAATCAAAATGATAACACGATAACATTCATTAAATGTAATAAATCCTCAAAGAGATATGCAGTCACTATACTTACACAATTATGTAACAGTCAGCTCCGTTCTTACTCTGGCTACATCTTTACATCTAACAATAATGTCAAGATAAGGAAAACATGTAGCAGTTACCCAAAAATTTTCAGAGTATGGTTTAGGATGGATGTTAGTCATATTAGCTTTCTATAATTAAAACAGACAAATAGAGTTGACAGGATTGCAGTGATAGTGAACCACTTCTAAGAGAAGACCTGATTATAATTTAGTGGATTATTACAAGTATGCAATTAGCTCTTGAATGAAATGCCTTGGCCACTACATGCACATACATGACTACATACGAATACTCTGCAGTTAGTCACCTTACATCTGGACAGGCATTTATCAAGACAAACTGAAAAGATTGGAGACTGCTCTCAGCACACTGCTGAAGGGAAACTAAAAACAAAGTAATAATTAGGTATTATTGCAGTATGGCGTGGCTTGAATATGGCAGAACCTTGTTACAGTTAGTGGAAGGCTGAGAGCAAGTAGAAGAAGCAAAGAGGAGCTCAAGCAGCATTTTCGTACTTTTTCATGGCTTCTGTAAATTATTGAAGAGTTGGTGACTACAGGGGTCAGATCTCAAAGGGGAAAAAAAATCCCATTTCCTGCTCGTGCTGTGGATCACCTAGGTATTCAACGGGGGCTCTGTATTTAGAGTGAGCAAGTGACTGAGAAGGGGAGATGACCCAATTTACAACAGACACTGAATAAAGAGAGAGAGAGACACACACAAAGGAAGCGAGAGATAGAGAGAGAGAGAGAGCTTGTATTCATGTACAGTCGTGTGAAGAAGTAAGTACACTCCATGGAAACAGTTGACTTTTTCAAACATTAGATCTCAAAGCAAGCAGTAAGGGAGATATACTTGAAAAAATGACACATGAACTGACATGGTCTGCTCATTCTCATAATCTAAATGAGCAACAAATGCAGATTTGTCACAAGGAAAAAGTAAGTACTGTACATTCCTACATTTATCACCACTTCAGATTAGAATCAGGTGTTCCTGATTAGGTGCCAATGATTTCAACCTCCTTATGTAGTATGCAGGTGGACCTTGTCCTATTGAAAACTCAAATATCTAGGGTCTGGTGCTCTCTTTGCTATTGATGTACATGGTATCATCATGCCAAGATCAAAAGAGCTCGCTCAGGAAAGAAGGTTGTGGATGCCTATGAACCTGCCAAAGGATTTAAAAAGACCACCACATTATCTAAACTTAACCTTTCTACTTTAAGGAAATCATCTACAAGTGGTGTACATTTCAAATGACTTCTAATTTGTCCAGTTCTGGCTGGCCCAGCAAATTAACTCCAAGAGCTGACCATTTAATACTAAAAGATGTCTCCAAGAATCCCAAAATGTCATCATAAGATTGGAGCATTTCAAAATGGTAACAATCGACAGTACACTATCAAATCCACCAAAGAATAGCTCAAATATAAGAAATGAAGAATTATGGACAGGCCTAGTCAAAGCCCTGATTTGATCCCCATTGAAATGTTGTGGGGGGGATTTGAAATGGGCAGCGCTTGCAAAGGAACCCACAGGTATCTTGCCACTGGAAGAATTTAGCATGCAGGAATGGTCAAAAATTTCACAGAGTCAATCTCAGAGACTGGGATCAGCAGTCATGCAAAACGTCTATAAGAAGTCATTTCTGCTAAATGGGAAATGCCAGCTTCTGAGGCCAGGATTGTACTTACCTCTTCCCTAGTAAACCATTACATCTATTGACATTTTTGCTGAATAAATGATTGAAAAAGCTAATTTTTCTTGTGTTTTTATTCAAGTATATCACCTTTATCTGTAGGCACTGTTTGCATGAAGATCTAATGTTTGCCTGTTCAAATATGTTGAAACTAGACATTAAGCCCGTTACAATAACGGGCACTAGAACAGTAGTGCATAAACATTAGTAGGAACAGTCTATATTAAATGGCAAGGGACCTTGGCCTCATTCTGTTCCTTGTCTTAATTTTTTTTTTGTCAAAAATATTTTTGCAAGAAGCCTAAAGTAAAATAATAATACAAATAAAATAGAAACTTATATTACAATACAGTAAGTATAATTAATATTGTCTTAGTGTAAAACTTATTGTGTAAGACACAATATCTGAAGAAGATATTTAGGTAAAATTTTCTATTTTTTTACCTCATGAAATTTTTCTATACAATTTCATTATAGACAACATTTCTTGTAAATATTCTGTCTGAGTTTGGCAACAGTTTGCCTTGTTCAAGACTATCTACAACCTTGACAACAACATCTGGAAAACTTCTAACTCTTAATGCAACATATAACTGACCATGGCTGAATACTGGTTCTGGCAAGTAAATGCCAACTATTTCTAAGGTTTGCTCTTCTGAGTCTTTCTCTTTTAGAGTTTTTCTGATGGTCATTTTCTTTTTCTTCAATCGATCTGTTTGCTCGTATTTTTCTTTGTCTTGCAGCCTTTCTTTTGTTGATGTTTACTTGTTGAGCTGACCATTCTTCCAAGAGATGTTGCTTATATAGGATTCGATTGTCTGTGTCTTTTGTCCTACTTAACATGTCTTTTTTTTGGGTGGCATGTTGTTAGTAGATACGTCCGTAATATTTTCTCTTACAGTAATACTGGCTTGTATGTGGCTGTAATATGCGTCACTGTATTGTGTGTCTTTAATTTTCTCTCGCAGTAATAGTGGTTTGTATTTCCGTAAAATGTCTGTAATTTTCTCTGACAGTAATACTGGCTTTGTTGTTCGTAATATGACTTTAATTTTCTGTCACAACAGTGGGGAATCAGCAGAGTGTCCCCAGCAACTGATTTAAGGTGTGGCGTGTAGCTGATAATTTTGTCTGTGGCATCTCCCCAGCAAGTACTGTTTAGTTCCCCAGCAAGTATTTTAATCTGTGCTGGCGTGCAGCTGATTATTGTATGTGTGGCGTCTCCCCAGCAACAGATTTTATGTGTGTGGCCACGACTACCCAATCAGCACTCTCCCCAGCAATGTTGTCCTTTATTTCTTATCATGCGCGGCCGTGGCAAGGCCATTCACTGTGTGCCCAGCTTCCAGTGTGTGTGCGTCCACGGTGCCGTGTGCATGGGCGGGGCATGATGCGATGCACGGCGTGGCCCGTGCATGTGCACTTCACCAGAAGACACACACACACGGACACCTGGACGCACACAGGGGTTTTATTAAAGGGGATAGTCAATAGTATCCACTTTTTCACATGTTTGGAAGTGTCATATTTAAACTATTCAATATTTTATTAATACTAGACGAAAAGTAAAAAATGTGTACAGTACAATGACACGATGACCTCATATAGACAGCATCCTGGGTTTGAGCTCCCTACACTAATCTTCAATATTCTGCCTGTGTCGGCACGGATTTTCCTCCTGTCTCCTGAGTGAAATGCTAGTTAGAACACTTTACATGTTTGGGCCCTGTGATGAACTGGGACTCTACACACAGCTGTATCCTGTCTTGTGCCCACTTATTTCCCTCTGTGACCTTGAACTGGATTAAATAAATTCAAGAATATTGTTATGTGAGCACTATAGAGTAGAACGAAAGACAGAGAGAGAGAATTGCAGTTTAAATGGAGAAGCATTGAGGAAAGTGGGAACACATAATGACACATCTTGTACTGGGCCACCTCTAAACATCTATGGTTAGATTTTGTGAATAGTGAGTGCTAATCAAAACACTATTTTAGTTAATGATTTTGAATTAATTTCAATGTGAATTAGTTTAATATTCTTACATTTTTTGGGGTTTCCTTTAACATCCTGCCTTATACTGAACCCTGGTCTCGCACTTGAAATTATGTCATACATGTTATCTGGCTGACGTAACAAAGATCATCTATTGCTCATGCAGCACTGCAGTTATCTGCTAAACTGTTATCACTTCTTAGCAGGCAGTATGGTGTATTGGCTAGGACAATGGACTTTAAAATCGAAGTCTGATAATTCAATATAAATTTCTGAGTCACCCTATATGCATATTGTGAATGTAGTAATATACAATATTATGATAGAGTGTCAGGCTTAATAGAGGATGGAGATGACAAAATAGAAGGAGATTGATCTTTTCTGTTTGCTTCCTCAGGCCATGCTCTTCAGCTTTCTCTGGATCGGTTCACAGCTGAGTGTGAAGCGGCTAGGATGGAAAATCAGCACCTCCAAATCCAGGACCATGGTCCTCAGCCGAAAAAGGGTGAAGTGCCCTCTCAGGGTAGGAGGCGAGATCCTGTCCCAAGTGGAGGAGTTCAAGTATCTTGGGGTCTTGTTCACAAGAGAGGGAAGAATGGAGCATGAGATCGACAGGCGGATCGGTGCGGCATCAGCAGTGGTGCGGGCTCTGCATCGGTCTGTCGTGGTGAAAAAGGAGCTGAGCCGTAAGGCAAAGCTCTCAATTTACCAGTTGATCTATGTTCCTACCATCACCTATGGTCATGAGCTATGGTTAGTGAACGAAAGAACAAGATTGCGAATACAAGTGGCTGAAATGAGTTTCCTCTGCAGGGTGTCTGGGCTTTCCCTTAAAGATAAGGTGAGAAGCTCAGTCATCCAGGAGGGGCTCAGAGTAGAGCCGCTGCTCCTTCGCATCAAGAGGAGTCAGATGAGGCGGCTCGGGCATCTGATCAGGATGCCTCCTAGACGCCTCCCTGGTGAGGTGTTCCAGGCACGTCCAACCGGGAGGAGGCCCCGGGAAAGACCTAGGACACGCTGGACAGACTATATCTCCCGGCTGGCCTGGGGACGCCTTGGGATTCTCCCGGAGGAGCTAGAAGAAGTGGCTGGGGAGAGGGAAGTTAGGGCCTCTCTGCTCAAGCTGCTGCCCCCGCAACCCGACCTCGGATAAGCGGAATAGGGTGGATGGATGGATGAATGGGTCTGCAGTTTGATAAGTGAGGTTCCTGCTTTAAATAAAAATGTGGGTTATGAACCAGTAGAGAGCTACATGGCCCATATGTTTAGCAGAACAGTCCAGAATTATCATAGCATAGGTCTACAGTTGCTAGTGGCTGTCTCTATACAGACAGACTAAGCAGAAAGGCCTGTGTATAGCTAAGCCACAAAAAGTAGCTGCGCCTCATCAATTGATATGGTGCACAGGTAGTGGAGAAGGAGATTATGGGGTGAAGAAGAGGCCTGCAGAATTTGTCCAACTTTCCAAAGGACAATACAGATTGCCCACAATATATGGCTATAGACCTGTACCCTGTTATGAGTGAGAGGGGAAGTCAGAGTTACCAAGAGTGCCTTTTTCTTTAACACTGTACTATTTCAGGAGTACAGAGGGAGCCCTGGGGATTCTCATTATAAGTGTAGGGGTTTACTTTAGAAGTGCCTCCTGGGTTTACCTTTGAAGTCACTGCAGAATGAGGCATAACGTTGCCACTTTGCTATAAGCCAATTGTGCTTGAGTAGGCATGTGAGTTGGACAGGTGATCAAACTAGCAGTTAGCTAATATTACCAGACGACACAGAAAAAGGAGAAATGATTGTGACAATAGTGGCGAAGCAAATGGACCACCCACTCATTTGAGCAGACAGGGAATTTGAACCATCGCAGAGATATGTTTCTTTAAATTCATTTGTTTTTATGTTCTCCCTTGATTTTTATAATTGTGTTTATTTTATATAATTCATAAAATATTCAGGTGACGGGGAGATTGGAGTAAGGAAATCACTGGCACAGGACATATACACAATTTAAATAAATATGTTGTAAGCCACTAGGGGACATATTTCCACCCTAACCCCTGGACACAGACAGGCAGGAGACAGTTTCACTCAACACCCGTGTTTATTTACAGTTCATGCACATTACCAACACCACAATATACAGTCTATTCCCTTCCTTTCTGCCAGTCGATCTGCCTCCACTTCTCCTCAGGCTTTGTCTCCTTCCTCCCGACTCTGAAATCCAATGGAGTGAAGCGGCTCCTCTTATTCAGGTCCTGGGAGTGGTCCAGGTGGCTCATCACTATTACCTGGAATCACTCGCAGGTGCGCTGGAGGTCCTCTACAAGGCTCTGCAGCTCCCCCTGGCAGCCCCCAGAGAACCCAACAGGGCTTCACCAAACTCCACTTCCTGACATGCCCTGCAGGAATCCGTGGTGCCACAGCCGCCCAGGAGGGCTGCCCTCTAGTGTCCCAGGGGAGGTATTGCCTCATCAATGCCCTTTTCCCTGGTCCTTCTGCCCTGCTGGCGTCCCGGTCCAGGTAGTGGCCGTGGCTGTCCATCATAATTTATACATACTCTTCAATTTAAATGTACTGCTTCTGTCATTACCAGTGCCCATTGTTTTGAACAATTGGCTAAGTCTTCACTCCTAGCTATTCCTTTTGCTTCTGACCACTCTTAGAAGTGTCTGTAAAATACAAATGAGGTGTTTATATGATATCACTGCACTAGTGTTGTGTATTTTGTACCTTTGTGTCCTTATGTTTAAGTGTTCTACCCAACTCATTTTTTCTCTTTTTAATTCTGCTTTTTCTAAACTTATATGTACTTCAGCATTTTGCTTAATCTGTGAATACCATTCTGCCTTTTTGAGTTACGGACTTACTAAAAAAAGACATTTTACTTATCCACTATGATCCTTTTGAAGTCAGTTTGTCTTGATCTGTACACCAGCCAAGGTTTTCACTACCAGCTGCGCTTTCCAGGGTGGTGCTCTGTGCTGCTCTCCTGTGTCTCAGCTTTTCCTGCAGAGTAGATGGCACAGAGGGGCTGAGCTATGCATGCTTGCACATCTGTGGGTTGGCATACACCCAATAACTGTGAGTTGCCCCACCTCTCCTGTGTATTGAGATACAACAAGGGTGGTCATCTACAGCCTGTGGGGGCTAGTATTTTGTTATATATTCTGGGCACAGTACCATCATTTTATCAAAATAGGCTCACATGTTGAACACTGTTAAAATTGTGTTCTATAAATTGAGTTATTCTACTGTAGAATTCACTGCAACCAGACAATTGTGTTCTGTGTAATATTAATAAAATAATTTATTTCTAATGCTATCAACCACTATGGAACCTCAATTCACTTTGTTTTTTTTTGGGACCCACTTTGTCCACTTCAGGACAAAGTTAGTCAGAGCTCATCAGACACAAGGCAGGAAGCAGTCCTGAAAGAAGTACCAGTCCATCACAGGGCATATTCAAGTACACACCCACACTCACTCACACTGGGCTAGTTTAAAGATTCCAGTTAAACTATCAAGCTCATCAAACTCATCATTAGGTGAAAAAACAGAGTATCATAATAAAAACCTCAAAAAATTGTCTAGGTGAAGCCTAGAATAAAGCCATTATAGAAAACCAATTTTCTTAAGCTTTATTACAAAACTTTAAGTTTGTGAGCAGTATGAAGGATGATAAAAATACATTAATGATTTCTTGTAATATAAAATCTAATAAATTTTCAAATCAAGTTTTATTTGTCATATTCAGATCATAAAGGCACTAATTTCTCTGCAATGTACTTTATTTTATATACTTATATGACTAATTATGTTGAAAGTTTCTTGCCATCAGGTTATCTATAACATAACTTTTTCAAAACTGCTTAATTCATTTCAGGATCATTGAGAGCAAAAACAAATTTATGTAACGCCACAAAAAAGACAGCCTTGAACAGGGAACAGGAAATCAATCGCAGGGTCCACTCACACCCATATTCACTCTTGTAATCACAAAGGGGCCATTTTAGAATTGTCTAGCAAACTAACTTGCACCTCTTTGCAGATATGGGAGGAAAGTGCCCTGCAAATGTCACACAGATATTGATGGGTCATGGGATTTGTACCCAGGAGCATTGGATCCCTCCAGCACTACCCAGTCCACCACTATGCCAACCTACTATTTATTTTTTATTGTAATTCACTCACATAATTATTTACAAATGTAAAAATATTGCAATAGAACTGAGGTATAACATGACAATAAAGTAAGACTGAATTTGCATTAACAGCCACATGCTTGACGCAGACTTTCAAGAAAGCACTGAAAAAAATGCAAGTCTAAAATACTACATTTCATTGTTCAGAAAGTTTTGCAGCTCTGTTAGATAATGTATGCTCTCAAAAAACAAAAGTGAAAAATTCACAATACTACAAAATGTTATTCTTCTTGTACAGCTTCCAAATTCATTTATAATGAATACAATAATGGCAGTTGAGAGTACGTCATCTGGGCAAAAAAGTCTTGTTAGTAACATACAGCCAATTCACAGTGCAGCTACGTCAAGACAGGGAACAATTCTCATTGTTTTGAAAAGGCAGCACCAATGCCACTAGGCAATACAACTACAAAATGAAACATGCAATAACTACAGCTTTGAAAGCAAATGTCACTGTAGAGGTGAATTATTGATATAAATAAAATTTAGCTTGAATAAAATTTAAATGTAAAATGTTAAAACACATTAAAAGAATATATGTACAGTAGAAAAAAAATATATTTCCAAATCAGCAATTTTCAACATAATTATGTTTATTCCTAATAGAAATCAAATGAACATGGAAGACTATTGCTTAATGGTTGATAAAAGACAAGCAGAGTGCTCTCCTGTCTGCTTGATCATCCTGTACTCTCCCAGTTGAGCTCCACAGGGCTACTCGTGTAAGAATGAACAGTAAGGCTAGCAGTGCTACAACTTGTAATGCTAAAAATAAATGACCAATTTGCAGTCTATTAAGGTGTCCATAGCATTCCTTTGTTTCAGTTACAGTTGGCTGCACATTTGGTGATTACATCTTAATCAGACCCTTTACACCCCATTCCCCTTTGTGCTGCTTAAGCAAGGTATACTGTCTGTTTCTCTTATTTCCTTCTTTACATTTGAGTTGTAATTTATATAGTCAAAAATGTACATCATTTTTCATTCTCATGTGCATTTTCCATGGTGCAGAAGACAAGAATTTGATAGATAGATAGATAGATAGATAGATAGATAGATAGATAGATAGATAGATAGA
>JANRMT010062806.1:80435198-80446367 GCA_026402145.1 Polypterus bichir lapradei
AGATAGATAGATAGATAGATAGATAGATAGATAGATAGATAGATAGACCTCTGTGCATTTACTAAGTTGGTACTTTGCTTGTTTGCCTTTATTGATTTTTCCAGTTATTGACCACAGCACATTCCTGATAACAATTTTTGTAATCATTTATTGGACCTTGTGTTTATTTTTACCTTTTAACCCTGCCATTTATATGTAATACAACAGGCAGATAGACAGATGGATATTGTAATGAAAAACAGTGATGATCTGGTGTCCCATCCAAGATATACAAGGACAATGAATGCCAGTGTACAGGTATTCCAACTGAGATTGTTCTGTACTCAAATGTTCCAAAGCACGTAAGTAGCAAACAGTTCCAAAACTACCACTAAAGGGGAAAATCCTGTCAAAAACCCTGGCTAGTAATAACATAGGGCCATGTAGAATCTTTATAAATAAAATATTTATGTAAAAAAAAGGGCTCTGTTACACAGTGAAGCTCCAAAGAGCATAAGAGGCACAGCAGGGGACGCCAGCAAAGGCAAGGCAATCCAAAGCAAAAACATCCTAAATGCTAATCTAGCAAACAAAATCAAAAATTAGAGCACAAGTTAAAAAATGCAGAGTTTCACACACTAAAGAAAAGCACATAAAATCACAGTAGAAAACTCACCACACCAAAGCACATTCAAATGAACTGCCAAGAACTATGGGAAACCCTCCATCTTTATAGCACTGACCACAGTCCCTGACCACCCGCAAAACACAAGGCACACAACAAATGCTTAGAAACAAAATCAAAAACAAGAAATAATGCAAACAACTAGCAGAAGTAACATTAAGGTTAACAACATAATCAAAAATAAACAAAACAGACATAAAACAAGAATTTGAAATGTCATGAGGAGGAACCCTGGCTAAAATATGACAGCGGTTGCTGGCATTCCTTTTCCAGGTTGGGATGATGTGATTGCAAGATGCAAGATACCTTTATTGTCACCGTGCAATACAATGGAATATTGTTTGAAGCAAGCCTATAGATGCCATAGATAAAAGTTCTTTGCTTTTCTGCTGCAGCGGGTAGTGAAGATATCTTCAGTGATGGTGGTAGAGTGCCAGTAATTCTCTGACCCATTTTGATGATATGCTGGAGGGTCTTTCTGTTCTCAAACGTGCAGCCAGAGGACCATGCTGTAATGTAGTATGTAATGACAGACTATATGGTGCACCTGCAGAAGTTAACCAGCAGCTCTTGTAGGAGTTGTGCTTTTTTCAGGCTCCTCAGAAAGTGAAGCATCTGAAAACCTTTCTTGGCCATTGCTGTCATGTTTGTTATCCATGAAAGGACCTGGGTGACGTGGACTCCTAAGAATCTGAAACTCTGGACTGTCTCCACCCTCTCGCTGTTAATGCTTATGGGATGGTGACCACTGTAGTTCAGTCTTCTGAAGTTCAGAATCAGTTCCTTTGTTTTCTTGGAGTTAAGTGTAAGGTGGTTGTTCAGGCTCCAACTCTCCAGATTCTCAACCTCCTCTCTATAGGCTGCTTTATCATTACTGGAGATCAGGCCTATCACTGTGGTAGGGTATGTTTGCAGTCATTTTAGATTAGATTAGATTAGATTAGATTCAACTTTATTGTCATTACACATGTACAAGTACAAGGCAACGAAATGCAGTTTAGGTCTAACCAGAAGTGCAATTAGCAGAAAGTGCAGGATAAAGGTATAAGTTCTAAGTACACCTAAAAGGGATATGTGCAGGGAGAAGCTATGGGTAACTATTACAGAATGATATTATGTGAGCACAGAGAGAGAATGTCACTCAAGGCTGCCAACTGGATTCCTTGGGTGCCAACAGAAGGAGCCTCCAGAAGAGTACTTTCCTATTTCATGGAGGTTCTGTCTGACCTGCAAGTGCTTCATGTGTGAGATGTTATAGGACCAGAAGTATATCTAGCATAAAAGAAGCCATTCCAACAAACCTGGGCAGTGGGAATCTGGAGAGGAGAAAGACAAACCTCACCTGGGAGGAGTGAAGGATTGCAATTGAGTTTGTACTGATTTTGAGGGAGAAGCCTGTCTGAATGTACTTTGTTAAATAAAAAAATATTTATTCAAAAAAGGGACTTGTGTGGGTCATATTGTGTCTGGGGTTTGGGACTCATTTATGCCCCCTACATACCACAATAGAGTGATGGATAGAACTAAATAAAATGTGCCTTTGGCATCCTAATACATTTTTAAGATCTGCCTCCTGAGGATGCACCCACTAATTCCTAATTACCACATCAAAACAGAATTTCCAACAAAAAATGTAATGATAATTTTATTAGATATATTTATTAAAGAGGTAAAATACTCAGTAAGCAAAACAGAGGAGGAAAGTACAAACAAATAATTAATACTAAAACAAGAATTTCAAAGATTATAGAAGTAAAAAATAAAAAGAGCAAAAAACTAATCAATTAAATCAAAAACTGGAAACTGAAGCACACAAACATTTCAAATACAAAGGTGAAATCTAAACTCTATAAAACCTACGTAAATTAACAAAATATTTTTTGTTAACAGACCAAATTTCCATAAAGCCAGAGGCACCAAATACAAATTCTGAACAATATAAAATCCAGAAGAGAGGTGCTAGCATGGTGAAATGTAATGCCTCAACAACAAATTGAGTTGAATGTGGCCCTTTCATTACCCCTCCTGTAAATTGGCAGCACACCTGAGAGTTTAAACCATAATTGGCAGTGCCATCTTCTTAAGCTTAAGCTAAATTCTTGATGAAAAGCAAAGGAAAAAATAACTAATTGACTGGATTTACTAAGAAAAAGAACCAAAAAGGAAACATAAAGAGCAAGGGCTTCCACATGACATTAATAAGTGAATGGACAGAAAAAATCTGTTTCATGCACATGCACTATACTATCAGAAACAATCCTTTTATGAAACTAATGTTCATTTGAAAGCTTAGTTTTATTTTAACTTCTCTCTTTCCTCATGACAAATGATGGATATTATCATTTTTCAACAATCTTTTGTTGCCGTCATGCCTCACTCACTGAGACTTGCATGCTGTTGCTCTCTAGCTACCTCTCCCACATGGTGTTGCCTGGCAACAGCAATTACCCAGCAGTCACCTGAGGCCTCTCAGCCTAATTGCTGCTATACTTAAACAGACTCCTGAATGTAGGGCTCAATCACTTAATTTGATCATTTTTCTCATCTTAGGATTCTCATTTTCTTTGTAAAATTCTTGATATTTTAAAATAAGAATACAATGGATAAAACAGATCAATCAAAGATACAGTCAGTACCACATCTAACACATATATATTTCATATCCATCTCAATTACTTAAACCCCCCCCCCCCCCCCAATTCTGGAAGACATGTGGTCAGAGTGTCCAATGAAACAAAAAAAAGGTTATGACTACTGTCCAGTTCAAGCACAATAATGTTTGTTATATAATAACTAGGGATAAGAATATGCAAAATTTGACAAACGAAAGAAGGTCATTCAGTCTATCAAAACCATTTATTTAGCTAATAGGTAAGTTGTCCCAATATCTAATTCAGACACTTCTTATAAACTGTGAAGATTTTTGATTGAACTGCATGGCTCAGTAGGTTGTTCCAGATTCCTGTAACACTTTGTGTAAAGAAGTGCCTTTAGTCCTAAATGCACTGCCCTTTAATTTCCACTGGAGTCCTCCAGTATGTGATTCACATTTTACTTGGAAGAATTCTGCTGAATCTGTTTTATCAATACCTTTGAAAATTTTAAAGACCTGTATTAAGTCCGCAAGCAGTCTCCTCTGCTCAAGGCTATACAGGTTTAATTCTCTGAGTCTGTTGGGGTAGGACATGCCCTTATGTCCTGGGATGCATTTGGTTGTTCTGTGTTGCACAGATTCAAGGTATGCAGCTATGTCATCCTTGTGGAGTGGTGACCAGAGTTGTACACAATACTCCAGATGTGGTCTCACTGTTGCATTATATAGTCTGAACATCCCTTGAATTACATTCACCAGTTTTTACTATATTAACCTAACGTTTTATCCATCCATCCATCCATTTTCCAACCCACTGAATCCGAACACAGGGTCACGGGGGTCTGCTGGAGCCAATCCCAGCCAACAAAGGACACAAGGCAGAAACCAATCCCAGGCAGGGTGCCAACCCACCGCAGGACACACACAAACACTAATCGCCAATCCACCTAACCTGCATGTCTTTGGACTGTGGGAGGAAACCGGAGCGCCCGGAGGAAACCCACGCAGACACGGGGAGAACATGCAAACTCCACGCAGGGAGGACCCGGGAAGCGAACCCAGGTCTCCTAACTGAGAGGCAGCAGCGCTACCCACTGCACCACCATGCCGCCCCTAACATTTTATTTGCTTTTTTAATGGCTTCTGCACATTGCTTAGATAATGAAAATGTTGTATCAACATAAACCGCTAAATCCTTTTCAGAGGTTGTTTCCTTTTGGACAGTGTATCCTATCTTGTATTTACAAGTGACGTTCCTTTTGCCCAAGTGTAGAACTTTGTACTTTTCTACATTAAACAACATTTTCCAAATGTGTCTTATCCAAGCCTTTCTGAATTGTTTTTGCCCCTCTAGTGTCTGCCATTGCTGCAAATTTCAGACATTCAGTAATGATAACCAGAATCAATGTCATGAAGGCAAAAAGTGTCAGAAAAGGTAACAGTCCAAGGAGCCCTGAAGAGCTCACCTCCACGTTGAGCATTCTCCTCTTATCTGTGCTCTCTGCCTCCCACCAGGTCACCAGCTCAAGTATGTGTTCTTTTAATTTTATCTTTTTGATTTTTTTGGATACTACTTTGTAGATGTTGTTAGCAGATATGTTTTTTGCTTCCTTCTTAATGAATATTGTGTTGTTTATTAATTTCAGATTATTTTAAATAAGCAACCAGATCACAATATTCAGTGTGTTCCAATTTAAAAAAATAACATGACTGTTTTTTGCAGTTTAAAATGTGGTTCAAGGGGCATCAGTCTAAGTGTAAAAACAAAAGCCTTAAAACTTACAAAATACATAAACTTTAAAGTGGAAAAAGGGACGATTTAAGAAAACTTGCCTTCTACTTTTCTGAGGCATGTTTGTTGCCATAAAAAAAAACTGGAGGTAATACGTTTAATCTCAGATTCTTGGTACTGCATTTCTTTGGTAAGGATAGATTTCCTGTTCGCTTATTTGCTCACAGCAGCCCCATTGTAGGTGGATTTTTGACATTTTCCACAGGTTCACCACCAATCACCAGTTGTCTATAGCTTCATTGTACAGTATCTTTAGGCTGTTTCTTTCATTTTTCTTTGAGCCTGTAGCTCTCACAAATACCGTTCTACAGTTATACTAGATGTACGCTTGTCTGGATGTTTGGACATATTGTTGGTGAAAAATGACAGTATATTGGTCTGAATCTTAAAACAGTTAACCATAAGCAGTTGAATTGTTCTCAAAACAAAAATGGTGTGTACAGGAATAACCAAAAGAGTTATAAGAAGCCTTGCTTGTGCAGGTGAAACACTGCCACGGAGGGAAACAAACAGCAAGAAGACAGCTAATAACATTCTTGGACATATTTGGTACATTTTTAAGGTTTTTGTTTTCATATTATTTCATTTCATATTTTCATATTAGAGCACAGCTAGTTGTGGCAATTTAATATATACCATGATGATGAAGAAATAAGAGACTACAAAAATACTGAACTTTCCTCTTTCTTCCAAGCTCTCAAAGTATGTGCATTTATGACTCAGAAATAAAACTGGCAGTTAGGCACTGTTTTGCAATAACAAATTTATTTAAAAGGATTTAGTACACATAAATAGGAATTGTTATATCTGTGGTGAAACAGACTCAAAGGAAAATAGTGATGAGAAGATGAAATCAGTAAATGTGAGCCAAGCCTAAATTGGATAACCAAATGTATGTCCAATCTTTTAATGAAGCCAAGAATGGAAATTTGAAACTCAAAGTCAGAAAACAAAGTAAGAATCAAACACAAAAGCACACACCAACAAATAAGACTTTTCTTATCCAGACTCAGATAGCAGGAAGTGAATAGCGCTGACCTTTTGACATGATCACATCACTGGTTGTGACCTCCAGTCATGCAAGGTGGCAACCCCACTAGCAACAGTACACAAAGAATTTCCTTGAAAAAAATAATGGCTTTGGAAAAGGTGCAAACCAAAAATGGAATGGCCAAGAATGAATTTTACATAAAATTCAAGTGCAGAAATGAATGTTTTAGTATACAAACCCTAAATAACAAAAAGAAAAATACACAGAGATATAACAAAGACAGAAAAAAATTAAATAAGAAGTTCAATCATAGCAAGAATATTCTATGTGAATTATAGTAACTTTGAAAGCATATGCATTTTAGCAATATTAATTCTCCCAGCATACAGTATGTTAATTGCTTTCAAATAACAATAACATTTTACATTTTTTTTTATTGCTTTCTGTTAATGATTATATGCTTTTCTTAGGAATTTTGCCTTTCTTTTTATCTTTGTTTTTAAACGTCTTCTCTCAGATGGGATGCAGAAATTCAGCTGCACTCCAGAGTGAACAATAAAGTGAATGGCTAAATTGCAGCTCTACCAACAGTATGATCAGCTCTGTATTTCATCTGATAACAAAGGTGTAAATCAGAGTTTAGCTAACACCTCTGCAGAGACTTCTTCAGATGAAAAAGTGCCCAAAGCTATCATTCATTTAGGGCTTGTAATCGCTAATAACTGAACATGGGCAGGATGTGATGGTCAAAATAATGCTCCTACAAGCAGGGACTGGATCTGTAACTAAACGTGACTTTGATCCAATCACTAGAAGTTCCATCTTCCTTCAAAACTAGCTGCATTCATCCCTTTTGTCTCTTTAAGGACCTGAAAGCTGATAAGCTGCTCTCTTTGGGATGAGAAGTCACCCAATTTCCAAAAGCTTACAAACTTTCTTTGATCTGGAATCTCCATAGGGCTTTGATGCTGGATGCCCTCAACAAGCTCTAAGAACCACTCTGCCAAGCCAAGCTCTGTGCCAGAGACTAATCCCAGGCTATGAAGACTGAAAAACAGCAATACCCTCTGTTGTGCCGGAATGAGTGACGCTTTTTCCTATGAAGTTGCAGAGGACACAGCAAACAGCCTAACAGTGAGCTGAGGAAGGCAGAATCACACCACACCATGGTAAAAAGGACCATTTAACAAAAGCCAAGAGTGCACTCCAACACAAAAATTGTCCTACATTTGAACCTGGATACAATAATCCCGGTAAAATGAGATAAGAATGATTGATTGACAGCTTTAAGCCACACCCCTACATTATGAATTATGATTTATGCCCCAGCCCCAAATTATGAATTACGAAGCAAAGGCCTCTGTCCCAACTGTCAAAAAGGGAGATAAGAATTATTTATTGACAGCTTTAAGCCCCACCCCCAAAATTATGA
The DNA here is from genome assembly GCA_026402145.1 of Polypterus bichir lapradei. Taxonomy (NCBI): domain Eukaryota; kingdom Metazoa; phylum Chordata; class Cladistia; order Polypteriformes; family Polypteridae; genus Polypterus; species Polypterus bichir. Next base: position 80,442,671 of record JANRMT010062806.1, read on the forward strand.
ATTATGATGTATGTCCACAAATTATGAATTATGATTTATGCTCCCATCCCCCCACAAATGGACATCTGTCATGATGTACAGTACAGGCCAAAAGTTTGGACATACCTCCTCATTCAATGTGTTTTCTTTATTTTCATGACCATTTACAGCACTCCATCACTCTCCTTCTTGGTCACATAGCCCTTACACATCCTGGAGGTGTGTTTGGGGTCATTGTCCTGTTGAAAAATAAATGATCGTCCAACTAACCTGACTTCTGCACAACACAACTGCTGGTCCCAACCCCATTGATAAAGCAAGAAATTCCACTAAATAACCCTGATAAGGCACACCTGTGAAGTGAAAACCATTTCAGGTGACTACCTGTTGAAGCTCATCGAGAGAATGCCAAGAGTGTGCAAAGCAGTAATCAGAGCAAAGGGTGGCTATTTTGAAGAAACTAGAATATAAAACATGTTTTCAGTTATTTCACCTTTTTTTGTTAAGTACATAACTCCACATGTGTTCATTCATAGTTTTGATGCCTTCAGTCATGAAAATAAAGAAAACACATTGAATGAGGAGGTGTGTCCAAACTTTTGGCCTGTACTGTATGTTAATTTGGACATTTCATTGTTTTTGTTGTTGAGTACAACTACACAAAGTACTTTGAAGCACGAACCTTACTTGTTTTATGTGTCCTAATTGCTCTAGCCATCCCAGTCATGACTATGGATGTCCATGTTCAATAAGGTGATGCTAGCTGCAGGCAACCCAGGCATCATAGTAACCTTCAATGGGATGCAGTGTAGCATAATGCCACTAGTTAACAAAGCACGTTTCCTGTTCCATTAATGGATAATGCAGGTGTTTTTCCCCCAGGTTTTCCTGCATTCCTCTCACATTCCAAAGAACAGATTATGAGGTTACTTGTGTGGGTGTAGGTGTACGTTAAGTGTGCCCTTCAATGGACAGGCCATAAGGGTGGGACAGGCCCCAGCGTTGGAGACCCTGAAATGGATTCATCAAGCTGAAAAATGAATGAAAGCACTAACAGAAAGGTAACAGTTTATACTTATCAGAGTGTACTTTTGAAATTGAATCATAAAGTCTTTGAAACCAGGCAGCACGGTGACATACAATTCAGCTCAGCTAGGTCTTGGACCCAGCATCTTAATTTTGAATAATACACTGGGTTGTTGTCTGTGTGCTATTTACATGTTATGCATCTCCATCTGTGTGGGGTTTTCTCTAAGTACTCCAGTTTCCCTCCGACATCCCAATGACACCTGTGTTAGATTGTCTTGTTATTCCAAACTGGCCTGCTATGAGTATGTACATGAGAGGGTCCTACAAAGACCTGGCACCCCATTCAGTGCTAGTTCTTGGTTTGGATTAAGAGAGTTTGAAAGCATTATGTTTTGTATTCAGAGGAATTCAACTTATACACTATAGACTGCATTAGCAATTATCTAAAACTGACACAATGGCTTATTCTTACAGTCCTTGTGGATAAAATCTGGTGAGTTGTTATTTGTACAGTATCAGGGAAACTCCAGCTTCATAAGAGAACATTTGCAAAGTGAAGGTTAGGCTACTTCCATGATCATTATGTCTCTATGGGGGCACCGTAATGAATGGCAGGGCTACTCATTTTTTGTCTTCCAAACAGTCATCTTCTTTGATTTCTTACCCCAGTATTACAGACTTTATCAGCTGTCGCACCAATGTTGCTGAGACTCTTAATAAGAGAACATCAGAGTAGACGCCTCCTGCTATCTGCGCAGTCAGAAGATTCTGACTCTGTGTTTCCTAATTGCTGATGTGATTCTTTCATTTACCTGCTCTTTCTCCTATTTCTTACCTCTCGGCATATTCTGTTAGGCTCAGGTCTTTGAAGTTATCTTGCTTCAGCAAGTGCGCTTTTCTGTCTTGATAAGAGAATTTACAATTATCTGTGCGCACAGGTATTATGCCTTGAAATGCTCTTATTATTAAGCTTTGAAGTATGGAATTATTTAAGTTAGAAAAAACCCAGTACAATCAGACACAAGACCTACTTCCTGCTATATAAGAGGAGAAAGGTTGAAAAGAAGAATTAAAGAGCAAACTGAGCTCCAAGTCTACAAGTAAAGTAAGCCCTTTATGGTTTCACATTCACAAACTTAGCTGAATTATAAAGATGTTCATTTTACAGTACAGCCTCTGGCCTTACCTTTCTGTTACTGTATATCTTATAAATTAGGGATACAAAGAAAGCAAGTGTGAAAGCTAGAAAAGGAGCTGGCAGATTAGTCATGTGGCAAAGGGCATTTACTATGTGTCAATAAAGACAGAAGGACCTGAATCCTAAACAAATGGGTGTTTGGGGTAACAAGGCCTTGTCTACATAACTCCAAAAATTAAAGCAAGAATCTATGCTACTGTGGTAGCCAAACAGAATTTGAGACTGAGTTTTATAAGCCCAGTGACATGAATCTAGATGGAAAGTGACTGGAGTTTGATGTTAGAGGAAAGTAAAATGAAATGAAATGAAAATAAAAGAGTTGAACGAATCTGATTAGATGCAAATTTCTATGAATTTACTAATGACTGGGCACGAAAGTGAATCCAGATATACTCTAGGTGGAAATTAATAGGTATATTCAGGAGAAGGTAACATTTCAAGCCCTATAATCAATAGGAATCAGTAGGCAAAATATGTATTTTTGTAGGTGTTTTGAATAAATGTACAGTTATACTTAGAATTGTATCAAAATAAGATCTTTTAAAGGCAGATGTTACTAAGAGCTAGGCAATGTAGTACAAGATTAAAGGGAAGGGCAGCACAATGACACAACAGGCACCATAGCCACCTATCAGCACTTGCACTGTGGTCCTGTTTCTAGCTACGGTGCTCTCTGTACAGAGTTTGCATGTCATTTTCTGGTTTCTGTAGTTTATTTGCAAGTACTCTGTTTTCCTTCCAGTATACAATGGTAAATCAAAAAGTAAAGGCAATTTGAAACTACACAGCAACCACAACGGATAGAAACTGATGCAATACAACACATTTGTGATGGCATTTGGGTATTTTGAACACGCACAGGGCAGCGCTCTGCCGCAGTCTAGTTGAAGCCAAGGTCAAATGAACATGGTCGCTCTACTGCAGGATTATACCATTGTTGAACAACATACTATAGTGAGATTTCTTTGGGAAGAGGGAGTGGGCAGAATGGTTACATGATTGAATGGTTTGACTACTTTTATGTGAACTTAAGGTGCATATGTACAATATAATACAATACTCACTATGCTACCTGGCTTCACCCAGTAAATTTCCTAAGACAATGGGCGTCAGCTTGAATGCCATTGGTTAACCAGGTATATTAGCAGTACTATGTATCTAAGTGCTATTCTTTTTTTTTTTTTTTTTTTTTTTTTTTTTTTTTTTTTTAAATTTTTATTAATTTTATTACAATCCATACAAAGCAATCAAGTTTTTACAAAGAGAAAAATTAAGAACAGATCGATCCCCACCCCTGAGAGAGAGAGCAAGCCAAACGGCGTTAAATTTAAGGCTTGGAGACATACCTAAATTAATAAATTCTCTGTGCCTTTTGAACTTATTTTAAAATATTACTGATTAGATCCTGCCATGTTTTGAAAAAAGTCTGTACGGATCCTCTGAGTATTTGATTTTTTCCAACTTCAAATAATATAACACATCGGTTTCCCA
>JANRMT010062806.1:80446767-80460972 GCA_026402145.1 Polypterus bichir lapradei
AGTCCAAGGCTATCTGAAAGGTAATTAAAAATGTTTGTCCAGAATAATGTTAATTTGGTGCAGGACCAGAACATGTGACCTAGTGAGGCTGGGACTTGGTTACAACGTTCGCAGGTTGGATCATGCCCTGGGAACATTTTGGAGAGTTTTAGTCGAGACAGATGTGCTCGATATATAATTTTGAGTTGTATAATTGTATGCTTTGCGCATATGGAGCTCGAGTGAATTCTCTGCATTGCTACTTTCCACTCCTTTTCTGATATATTAATTGAAAGATCTTTTTCCCAGTGTCCTCTTGGATCTTTAAAAGGGAGGGATTGTAAAATGATTTTATATATTGTAGAGATGGAGTCTAAATCCTTGAGATTGAGCAATATTTTTTCCAGCATGGATGAGGGTGCAAGATGAGGAAAATCTGGAAGGTTTTGTTTAACAAAGTTTCTGATTTGAAGATAGTGAAAGAAATGTGTAGCTGGAATGTTAAATTTGGAATGTAATTGCTCATAGGATGCAAAGACGTTGTCTATATAAAGATCTCTAAGCAAGTTAATTCCAAATTTTTTCCAAATATTAAAAACTGCATATGTTTGTGAGGGTTGAAAGAGGTGGTTCTCTTGCAGGGGTGCCACAGATAGAAGCTTCTCCGTCTTAAAATGCTTTCTACATTGGTTCCAGATTCTAAGTGAGTGGAGCACAATTGGGTTATTAGTGTATTGCCGATAACGTGTGTTTATTGGAGCACAGAGCAAGGAATACAAAGAAGTACTGCAGGAGTTTAATTCTATTGCGGACCAAGCCTGTGTATGTTCTTCTATTTGTGTCCAGGTTCTTATCGCCTGTATATTTGCTGCCCAGTAATAAAACTGGAAGTTAGGTAGAGCCATGCCGCCTTCTGCCTTTTGTCTTTGTAGGGTCGCTCTTTTGATGCGTGGATGTTTTGAATTCCAAATAAATGAGGTTATTGTCGAATCTAATTGCCTAAAAAATGATTTATTAATGTATATTGGGATGTTTTGAAATAAAAAAAGGAGCTTAGGAAGAATATTCATCTTAACAGTATTAATTCTTCCAGCTAGTGTGAGATGAAGGGTTGACCATCTATGCAAGTCTTGTTTAATTTTTTCCATGCAAACGGCGAAATTTTGTTGATATAGAGCTTTATATTTACTTGTGATGTTTACCCCTAGGTATTTAAACTGTTCTGCAATGATAAAAGGTAGGGTATCTAATTTAATATTATATGCTTGAGAGTTCACTGGAAAGAGTACACTTTTATTCAGATTAATTCTGAGACCAGAGATCTTTTGAAATTCTGTGAGTGCTGCTAAGACTGCAGGTACATCTAAGTGCTATTCTTTATACAATATTTGTAGTTTGTTTTTTTGTTTTGCAAAACTCTGAGGTTGTGGGTTCAAATCCTGCTGCTGTCACTTCATCTGCCTGTACTTCAATTGAAAAAAACAAAATAATACAATCAATTGTACCTCCGATGTTGTAACATACCATGAGTCAAATAATAAGTAACAATAATAATAGTATTAGGTCACAGGAGTTGCTTAATTTTAAACATGCTATTCACATTTGTCAAGAGGAAAACATCCATCCATCCATCCATTATCCAACCCACTATATCCCAACTACAGGGTTACGGGGGTCCGCTGGAGCCAATCCCAGCCAACACAGGGTACAAGGCAGGAAACAAACCCTGGGGTGCCAGCCCACCACAGGGCACACACCCACACACACACACCAAGGACAATTTAGGATCGAAAATGTACCTAACTTGCATGTCTTTAGACTGTGGGAGGAAACTGGAGCACCCAGAGGAAACCCACACAGACACAGGGAGAACATACAAATGCCACGCAGGGAGGACCCAGGAAGCAAACCCAGGTCTCCTAACTGCGAGGCAGCAGTGCTACCCACTGCGCCACCATGCCATCCAAGAGGAAAACATTCCTGTAAAATATCAATTCCTGCTTTTTATGCTTTTCCTAGTGACTTGACTTTTCTTGATACACAAAATAATTATTATACTGGAAAGTGTATTCTTTAGAATTGAAATAGGTAATCAGTACGAATAATGTGAATCTGAGTGTGTCATTATTATTATTATTATTATTATTAGATGTTTATGATTTTCATTTGTTTATATTGTTCACTCAAGTACAGTATTTCTTTTCGTGTTCTTCATTAGTTGTTTGTAGCCCAGATGTGAATGTATATGCAAAGCAGTGCTTGGAGTGAATATACATAATTACCAGTACCCTATGCGTTACACTCATCTATTACCACGAAGAGTGAGGAGTGCAGAGCATTTCCCTATTAGAAATTCAAGTGCCACTTTCTAATGCTGGGCATACACTATGTGATTTTGGGATTATTTTAAATCCAACTTGCAGTCACCAACTGATGTTGAAAGTCGGCCCAGATTTCAACTTAATTGGTTATTGTTTCATGCATGGTATGAGAAAGGTTGAGAAGCCCATTTGCATTTTAGATTGGGCCTTCGTACAATGGGAAGAAATTTTGTCATGTTAGAAATTTCATTCAGCTGTCTTGTAGTGCAATATAATTTTCTGATGTTGCTAACAAATTTTTTTGTGCATTGAATGCAGTATATTGTACATTGGGTATTGCCATTTTCATGCTCATTTTCACATTTAGGATTTAAAAAAATCTAAATATCATACAACAACATAAATACATCTAAATGGTCAATTATAAAAGCATCTTAAGAAATCTTTACTGGAAAAATCCAAAATAAACATACACACACACACACACACAAAGGTAAATTACATTCTTTTAATTCTCTCTGTAAATTAGACAGGCTTTATTGTCTGTGCCTCAACCATCCTCATGTCCAGTTAGGTGTTTTTGTTTTCTTTGTACTTTTAAAGCAAAGTATGCTTTTTTGAGTGGGTAAAGTGATCCATCAGGGCCATGCACATATATATTCTGAGCACCCACATTGTGGCATTTCCAATGGACTGAACTTGGTTGTACAGTTTGAACACAAATATGAATGATGTCTCTATCATGAAGCGCGACCATCATCACGATTTCTAAAAACTGCATAGTGTACGCCGGGCATAAGATTGCTGGTTATACCTTGGAGCTTGCAGCCCTGCCATCAAAGAGTGGGGCTTTTGGATGTTGGTTTTCATAGCTACAACTGGGGGCTGGAGTTTGACAGAGCAGAATGGATAAGCAAGATTAGAGCTGGTATGCATCTAAGAGCACTGGTAGACAACAGCAAAAAACAGAGCTTGCTACCAGTTGAGCTTTGTCAAACTTTTCAACCTGTCCAGGACGTCTTCAGTCATCCATCCATCCATCCTATTGGTTAGCAGTGCTATTCTTGAGGCCCGCCAAGCACTTCTGCTGTAACCTTAATTTGCATACAGCATAGCAGCTGAGAGTACGTATATTAGCATAATATGAATAAAAACAGACAAATAAAAAATGTACATACAAATAAAAAACATCTGAAATTCATTTTGAGATATTTCTAAATGTTAATTCAGCTTGCTATAGTGTTTATTTTATGTTTGGATTATACTATAAGTTTCAAACACAAATACTAAATCAAACTTTCACTGGCAGTCTTCTGTGCATTTCATATACACAATTTAAATCCTACCCTTCATTTCATGTTTTAAAGATTCTTGGAAATAAACCCTTTTGTTATTCTTTTTGTTTAAGAAATATTGCCATTTTTAAAGAGCCATTGTTGCCAGTTGGTCACAAGTTCGAGTGAGCAATTTCCACATTTTTGAGACTGTTAAGAGCATTTTGAACTTTAACAGCCAGTTCCTCAGGATAAAGCCTGCAGGTAGTGCATGTGGAGCAAGTTTTTCAGGGGTGAGCTTCTTCTGGGTTGGTCAGTGAAAGTCCTGGCTTCCTTTCTGTGGTGCTTTTGGAGGACTCACACCATTTTGCCATGTTCCTCACTCCTGATTACAGAAGGGGCAACCCAGTGCACTTACAGGGTATACCAACAACTCCCAACCCAGAATCTCCTGCACCCTGACACTGGTATGTGTCACTTTGTAATGAAGACCTTATGTGGGACTTTCTTCTGTTCTGTGCTCTCCTAGGAATGCTTTTGCCCTGAATTAGCCACCGATTTACATCAGGTGTCTTTGGTTTCTAGATACCTTTTAATCATGACAAAAGCTTTTCAGGCAGGATCCATCCTGGCTGTAAATTCACTTGACATGCCTTTCACAGTAGTGATGTGAAGGAGTGTGCTTATATACACGAGATTAATGCCAGCATTTGTTGTTGGTCTGCTAGATCATAATATACAAAGTGATTAAGGTATCCACCATGCTTTTCCTGGCATCCTGGATTCAGTCCTTTCCACATGGGCTATACATGACCTTTATTTTCTGAACCACCGGACAGTTTTCACTCTCTCAGACTAAGTGGTCTCTTAATCAATGCATTTTTCTTTAATATAGCAATTTTTAGTTCAACACGGTGGTGTAATACTTAGCTCTGCTGTTTCACATTTTTAGATTTTTGGCTTGGCTTGTATGTTCTCTGTATATCCTCAGGAGTTTTGTCTGAGTACTCCTTTTCTCTCCACATCCCAAAGATGTGCTGCTTTGGTTAACTAACCACTCTCAACTGACTTGCTTTCTGGGGATGTGTGATGCACTGTGAGATGTCATGTCTAAGGTTAGTTCCTGCCTTATTCATGATGCAGTTCACTCCGTATAAACTCTTATTAACTATGTGGTGCGAGTACCATGGTGAATGGACAGGCAACTTGTAGGAGTGAAGGATGATTTCTTTCCCAGATGTGATGCTATAATAAAGACAAATGAACAGACGGGTTTTCCAGCTGGGGGGAATAGGAACTCTTTCCAGCCATGAGGTCAATATAATAAAATGACCGGGGTGGACAACAAGGCTTGGATCCTTTATTCCCCAATATGCTAGATGACAGTGTCCCTGGGTTAGGATTCCCACATGGACACGCACAGGGTATGCTGGGACCTGTTGTCCCATGGGGCATCCCTGCTGGGTTCTGTGAGGACCGCCATGGGGAGCTGTCAAGGGACTTTCGTTTGACTCGGAAGTGCATCCAGCAGGCAATGCCCTAGCATTGGAAATATGCAAACTCACAAAGAAGCCACTCGACCTCATCCAAGGGAGTTGGAGGCAGAGGACAACACTTACTTGGAGGAAGGGGAGTAGAACGGAGAAGGAGGAAACTTTTTATTGTGTGATGTGTTATACAGAGCATTCCAAAAGGGCTTGTAAGGTACTGGAAAGAATAAATCATTATATTTGAACCTGTGACTATATTTGTGTTGGTTGCGTCCAGGGTTTGGGGCCTGGTTGCTCCCCCTATCTGTTACAGTGGTTTAAAAAAATGGATAGACGGACAAGGAGGCCATCACAAGATGCTTCATAAAGCTTATAATATCTGAAAATTCTAACTTAATTGTAGATCCCAAATTAACTTAATATATGGGAGTAAATGCTTAGGAAAAAGCTAGAACTGCCTTTGAGATGTTGCAGGGATTCCTTTTAGTGGATTTAATTCCCCATTAGGCTGGATAATGAATCAGATAACAAATGGATGGAATGCAAGTTTACTTTGGTCATATGAAAGCTGTATAATTACAGAGTAGACCTCATCTCAAAGTTATAAAAATGTGGAACACTCATTTATAAGTATATTGAAAGTTAAGTAACCATAAAAACAGAAACAATGATGTTTATTAACTCATTAAAGAAAGTAGGAACATGCAAAATATATTGCTATGGTAACAAGCAGAAGCCTAAAACTGCCAGAGACAAGAAAAATAAAACATTCTGGAATAAGTGTGGGAATCAGAAAAATGGCAGGGTACTGATAGCCTTCTGCTTTGAGGTTTACCATGGCTTAGAGACAAAAAATGAATGTAAAAAGTGTCAATTTTCATATTTGCACCATCTGTCACAACTACTTGATAGCTGAGAAGCTGCCAAATATTTTCAAGAACTTCATTTTTAAGTGTGATGGCGTTTGTAAAGTAATTTTTGTAGGTTTGATTTAATGAGATGCCAGCTATTACATGTTTGAATGGCTGAGAGGTATCATACAAAGAGAAAATTGAAGACGAATGACTAGAGTTTAAACAGGATGGTTCTTAAATACGCCAGGATACAGTCATGGCTTCAGCAACAGTCTCCCAATCTGCTGTGAGGAATTCTTGGGATGATTTCAAAATAATATGATTAACACCATTTTCATATCTGGCCATCTCATATGAATAAAACAAAGTTTGCAAATGAAAGGCGATCATTCAGCCCATCTGCTGCTTTTTGATCATCTAAAAGTTAATTTGCCCCACGTCTCATTCAGGCACTTCTTAAGAGACTGCAAGGTGGCTGTTTTAATTTAATGACCTGGCACATTGTTTCAGACTCCTACTACATTCTTCTTAAAGAGACACTTCCACTAAGCTTCATCAGTGCTTTTTTTTGTGTGTTGTCAACCTTAGAGATTAATGGAATAATGCAAGAAAGAATTTAAATTCAATTGAACTATTATAAGACACAATGTGCTTAACAAGAGTATCATTTTGGTAACCTTGAAGATGAATTAGAATTTACATGTTTAACTAAAATAATATCAACCCTGAGATTATTTGTCCAATTATAAATGCAGAACGGTGTAGTTATACTTTTGAGTACTTGTTATTCCTATTATTATTTTGGGTTCTTCTAACAGAGCCTATTACTCAATTTCCTAAGCCCACTCTTCCATTAAAGGATTCAAGGGTTTGAAGCTTATCCCAATAACATCTATCAAAAAGTACAGACCATTCTTTAATGTTCTTTTTGCCTGATCTATGGTATAAGCCATATGCACACATGTGGCTAATGTCTTTGGTGAGGGACCTAGACGGCGAACAGACACTTCCAGCTAGGATACCAGTGACTGATTATGCCATTGGACATGTACATCTAAAATTGTTTGCATTTAACTGATAAAATGTTAAAGGATCCCATCACCTCACTCACCTTAGAAGTGTTAAGTAGGGTTATGAACTGGGAGGATCAACTATGTTGGCAATAGAGGAGGACCCACAGCTGTCACCAGTTAACCTGACCTGAAACTCTTTAGGAGAATGTGGCCAGTTTATAGGTTTATAATCCCAGTGTTGTGAGTTGGACTGCCACCTCTGCCTTCTCAGGGTGAATAACTTTAAAGATAGAAAGAGCATGTGGAGGCACGAAACCTGAGCAATTCCTTGGTTATTGAGCCCAAGTGAGGGATGATGTGCAAACTCCACATATGCAGTGTCCCCCACTCAGGATTTCAACCCAGGACTCTGAGGCTATGACTCAGCAGTGCATACCATAATAACTTCATGCTGCTCAACTCAACAATATGTTTTAAATGTTATTCTTTGTATAGATATGTATATAAATATATAAACACTATGTGTGCTTTTATATTCTAACCAGTGACATTATAATAGAAGCTATTTTGGCACATCTGCAAGTCAGTTACTAATTTGAAAAAACAATTATTACATCTCTGTACTTTTAAGCTTTAGAATGCACCAGTGACACTTTAGAAGAGGGACTGTCTAAAGTCCCTCTATTAGTCAGTTACTGCTGTGTTAATTGTAAATGCGTACATCATTTAATGGGAAATGTACTCTAACAAATTAACTGAAATGACAGTGCTTTACATAACAAAAATGAATACAATGAAAAAACATAGTATACTCTGCACAGGAACCCAAACATGAATTAAAATGCAAGGTAAACACTGGGAAAAGCAAACAATATCCTGGTGTCTAATCAGAATGTAAAACACTGGAGTGAATCTACAGACTATTGACAGGTAGAACTGAAGGACATAGCATCAGAGTAAGAAAGTAGGTTGAACAGAGTCATCAATAACAAAATTAAATATAAAGCTAGTGGATCTCAAATAAGAGAGTGATAAAAAGTGTTCATTTTTGTTTTATGTTTCATGAAAGGATATGTAGGGAAAGCTCCAGAGAGCATTAGCCAGAAGATTTACACAGCATGAATTTTGGGTGACAACAAGGCCAATACAGAATTCATTAGTTTTGTATCAGAAAAGCAGAGATGACAAGTATTCTGGGATGATAGAATTTACCTCTTTGTTAGTTAATTGCAGGGTTTTCATGACAATTCTATTTAGCCTGTGACCGACAGCAGGAGACATACGGTATGTTGCAGACCACACACAGCATCAGATAAATGGCCATTGCACAATGAGATAAGATTACACAATGAAGCATGTTTTACAACAAACACGAGAATCCCTGTATACTGCAGGGATGTCTCTCCTCAAATTGAGTCTGGGAAACTGAAATGTGACATGATTGAAAGTGTATTTCTAAGGGCTTCATAGTGTTTCTCGTCTGTCATTTTTGCACAATACTGATATCTGAGTGAAAAGGAGGCAATAGTAAAATGTTAACAGATTGGTCCATTTGCTTCCATTCTTTCAGTTTATGAGTTATAGGTATGGTGAACCTTTTGGAACACTGTGCACAGTTTATTGTGAAGCTGAACCCTAGAAACACTACCAGTCGTGTTTTTAATTTCCCAGGTAATACAAATAACAGATAAAATAAAGCTAAAATTTATACATATTTTGAATTGCTCCTGACTTGAATAACATTATAGTCATCAGAGCAAAAGTGATTTCTTGTGAATTTTTAAACTTTTCCAGCAACCTGTGTGAAAACAGTCAAATAAGTTGACAGTAAATTGTTTAAACCACTATAGCTTATTTGTATTTCCCCAAATTGTATCTAAAGAACTAGCAGAAGCATGGCTCAAGCATGGCTCAAGCATATTTGTATAATGAGTTAAGGTAACAAAGCAAATATTTATGTGATTTTTTAAATGTTAGCTCTTCTGTCCAATCCATCATCTACACTACCTCTCTGTCATTTTCTCTGCTCTCATGAGTTCTTTTTGTGTAAGATTGGATTCCATAATTGCTCTAAATCCTGGCAGAGTTAGAACCATTAACATTACTTCTTTGTATTTTCTGTTTTAGTGTGGTTTCATGAATAGATTTTTAATCCCTGCAATAATTAAATAATTGAATCAATGGACCAAGCAAAACATCTATAGTGGTGTGGCTGACAGAGATATTGGCGTTTACCTACATTGATGTAGGTCTCTATATTGTTTCAGAAGAGAGCACCAGTGGTGGTAGTTGATTACGTTATAAAGATGATTCAAAGTGGATTCATTCAACATTGATTTAAAAATGCTACAAATCACAATGCTGCACTGGCATCAAGACCAAAAATTATAATAGCCTTATCATAAAATGGTCTTGAATAAATGTCTACCATCAAAAAACAGAAAAGTTACTTGTTTCATCATGGTTTGTCTCTGTCACACCCTGTAATGTTATATAAGTGGCTTTTTAAAAATGTATGGTTTTGCTTTGATAAAAAAATAGTGCCATTAAGCTCATTTCAGAGTTAAGTGTCACAAGTACAAAGTGCAATGAAATACCGATCTGCACCCTGGACCAATATGCAACAGTCTGTCACTGTCCTTGTCTGGCAGTCTAAATCTCCCACCATAGGCTACGTAAAATACAAAGTCACAATGAAACAACCGAGGTTTCCTTTCACATTACAGTTTCACAATACTGATACTAAACTTCATTTTGCATATGATTTTGCAACAATGAAACTCACTTCACATCTGTTGTGATGTAAGATTTTGCATATAACTTGATAAATGTTTTGTATGTCTTTATTTATAATTTAGGCAAACCAATGTAATTTAGTGTTACTTTGGTGAGAGGTATTCGTGTTTGCCCCCCTCCCCCACTTACGACTGTCTCTTTGTAATTTTATGACAGGATTTGGGGGGATGTGTCTTAAACCAGTTTGATGAGTATTTCTCTGCTAAAGTCTTTCAACCCCCTGCAAGGAAGCCAGGATGTTTAACATATAGCTTGGGGGGTTGCTGGTGTTAAGATGTTCTATTTCACCCATTGGTCTGAGATATGGCTGTCTGGATTGGCTGGAGGGGTTGGACAGAAAACCTATAAATTTGCTTGCTCAACCACATTCTCTCTCTCTAATCAACATATGATGTAGAAGTATCTTTCTCTTGCTAACAAGTGAAGAAGACCATCACACCATGAACTGAAAACAACACAATGAAGAGCACAGCTTCAGCCATTTTAAAACAGACATGTGGCTAAAAGCTGAGCACCAATGATGCCTTAACTAGAGACATTTTAAGTAACTACAAGTCAGTGTGTCACCTGAGTTACACATCACCATTTTATCAGGTTGTATGGTTGCCAATATTCAAATGTACTTTGCATTTTGTTATTATTTATGAATATTATCAACAATACATTATTTTATGTGTAACTTAACTCCTGCTTGTCTTTTTACTACATCTAATTGCCTGAGGTTATAGATATAGAAGGGAAGGTGGGGATAAGTTATATACAGTGGTAAATCTGTGAGATTAGGCATTCTAAGGCTACATATTAATAATACAATAGGGGAAAGTAGAGCAATATATATATTACTCTACCAAGATAAAACAACATCAAATCAAATTTTGTTCATCACATACAAATTAAACATACAATACAATATGCAGTGAAATGCTCTGTTGGACAATAAAAGGACAATAACAATAATACATGACATTACAAATATGTTATAAATAATACATAATTAAATAAATAACTTAACTCAATTTAAGAGAGTTAACAACAGGGCATCATATTTCTAGGCACTTTCCTTCTCTTCAGCCTCTCTGAATTAGACTTTAGGCAGTGGTACCATTTACCTGACCGCAGCACAGAGAAAAGGATGTTATTGGGATGGCTGTCATCTCTGATCATTTTCTTTGTCCTTGTTTGGTGTAAATGTTCTGGAAGTTAGGGAGTGCAGATCCAGTGATTCATTCAGCTGACTATATCATGCTCTGTAGAGCCTTGCAGTGTTGTTTTGTGCTGTTGCCAAAACAGGCAGTAATACTTCCTGTCAGGATACTTTCAGTGGTGAATATGTAGAAGTTCTTTAGTAATTAGGAGGGTAGCCTGAAATCCCTGAGGCAGCTGAGGTGGTATACATGTTGATGTGCCTTCTTCATCAAGGTGTTGATGTGTTCAGACCAGGTCAGGTCTTCTGAAATGTGGACACCAAGGTATCTGAAACTGCCCACCCTCTCCACCTGAGTGCTGTTGATACTGGAGCGGTGGTAGTGCCTTTGTTATTTTTTCCCCTAGAGTCAAACTCCTTTGTCTTGCTGAAATTCATGAGTGGACTGTTGTCCGAACACCAATATGACATACTCTCCACTTTCTCCAGGTAAGCTTGCTCATTGTTGTTAGAGATTAGGCTCACCATGGCCGTGTCATTAGAAAACTTGACAATAATGTTGGAGTCATATGCAGACATGCAGACCTATGTATAGAGGGATTACAGCAGAGGACTCAGAACATAACCCTGTGGAGCACCTGTCTTAGAAATGAGGGATGATGAAGTGTGGCTGCCTACTTGAACCACCTGGGGTCTGCCTGGCAGGCAGTTAAAAACCCAGCTGTATAATAAAGTACTCAGACTTTTAACAGTGCTTTGGAGTTATGGAAGTTTTTTTGGGACTGAAAAAAAGAAACATGGTTCCTTAAGGTTTGGCAACACTGTACACCTCTTGTGATGAAAATAAATGGGAAAAATTGACTTGTGGAAAATCAACATGACTAAACAAAAAAGACAAAAGCAGTAATCCTGTTAAGCAATTACAGTGTTATTAAAATTAGTTGGTAAGAAAATCACACACCATAGATTTTAGATGAGATCTGGCTTTGGGTGGTACAAACTTTACATGTGCAGCTAGACCCCCCCGAAATGTACTGCTGCCTGATAGGAATTGCAACCCATGTGAAGACTGTTTTTTGGGTTGCCTCCCATTACAATGCTTTTCCCCAACAAGCCATATAGCCTATATTTTATGTGGGATGAATGGCAATTGTACTTGCAAAATTTCATAAGAAAATTTATTTATACAGAGGATGGATAGATTATTGGTGCAGCCAATATCGTTTCCATGAGTTAACTATTTCAAAATGACTTTTTTTTTCTCCTAGTGTATTTAGTTCCCCAGTTATTATTGTAAATTTCAGCAGACCTTTAGCTGTGTAGAAGACCTATATTATTTTTCACTTTACCTCACATTTTAATTGTAATTTGTTGTGGAAACACAAAAAAATCAGTTTTTTTACTTATATTGATGAAAGAAAAAACTTGCATTTTTAATTTGAAGGAGTGGTTAGTATAGGTATTGATTTTGCATTCATTAGCATTCATGTTTCATTAGAATCCTTTAAAAAAAGGTTTAAAGAACATACAATTTATATCGGAATGCATGGTGGTATAGTGGTCAACACTACTACCTGACAACTGCATAGTATTGGGTTGAAGTCATGACGCCAGTGCCGCTCGTGTGGAGTCTCCATGCTCTCCACATATCTGCACTGATTTATTTCTAGACATTCCAAATTTCCACCCTACAAAAACATACAGGCTAGTGTATCTGGTTAGCCCATTACAAGTGTGAGTGTTGTTCAACCTTTTAATGTGCTTCTATAATAGTGATGGACTGGTCCATGTAGAGGGTAGACAGAGAGGACAAATGTGACCAAAAAAAAACTTTTTATGCTTTAAGAGAGTAGAAAGTACATATTCCTGGAATAAACCCCAATAAACAATTACAGTAAACTAAAATGAAGAGCTAAAAATCAAAAGTCAAAAATGGTTATAATAAAAAAACTAATGAAAAAAAACCTTTCCCTATCTAATATGAAAGGAGGATGGGTTTTTGTGCATTTATGCAAAGCTTAGATACCTGTGGTTGCATGCCATCATCTTAAACAATATTAATGTGATGATGTCACTTGTAGCATGTTATGTTCAACTGGTGATCTTTTTGAGTTCTTTGTTTTTTTCTTTTTTTCTGCTTTCTGCTTTTTGTTTTAATGTAACTGTGGTTAATTTGTTCTGTTTAGTGTATTAAACTAATTGAATTTATTTCTTCATAGCTTTTAATTACACAGTTCTAATTTGAGAAACCAGATTAGATAATTGCCTTCAGATGTTCCAATTGGATAAAAAAAACAGCTTTTGCCTGCCGTTCATTCAATGGAATGGCATTAGTTAAATTTCAGCTCACTACTTCCTTAAGAATTCTAGTTTTGTGGTTTGGTGGCTTTGTTGGTTTTCACTTGTCTTGATTTTTGACTTTTGGTTTTGTTATTAGTTTTTGAATTTTGTATTGGCTGTGTTGTTTCTGGATTTTGACATTTCTGTTTGTATTTTGCCTTTTTGAATTTTGGCAGTTTTTGAAATCTATTATTAGTGTTTCAGTTTTCTCTTTGAATCAAGGGAAGTGGCCTTATTGTCATACCATTCATACATTTTATTGCATTATACAGTGGCAGGAAATAATGTTCCCCAGGACTGCAGTGCAACATAATACATAAACACAGGACAAGTGCAAGACAAAGTCTATACTATACAAATTAATGACAATAAAAATAATAATATTACCAGTGAACAAATTATGACAGAGAGTTATTGTCTACTTTGCACCTAATGCTCCAGGTATAGGCTCTAGCTCCATGACCCTGAATTGGATTAAAAAGGGCTGATGATGAATGGATGCTATATTATTAAGTTTCAGCCTAATACCTACCATTGTGTCTTTAGGATATAACATTGATTACTCTTTACTTCATCAAGATTAAGCCATACAAAGCTATCTGAAACTGGAAAATAACTTTTATTTAGTGAGGATATATTCTACTGGATATGGCAAACCTTCCTGGATACAGCTCTTCTGTGTTGACCTCCAGATCTCAGACCTTAGGCATTTTCGTTTTGCTTACTGTTTTTAAATATGTAATTCAAGGTGTGGGGGGTGTAAGTATTGCGTATCACAGTAATGATCAAATGTAATATTGAAATTCTTTGTCATCTTAAAATGCAAGAGATTTAAATCAGTTTCATGACATTCTAAAAAGAAGGGTTTTCAGAGATTCACTTAACACAATAACGGTAAAGCAGAAGACTTTACAACATTAACAAATGTATGGCACATATACAGACAGTAGATAGATAGATAGATAGATAGATAGATAGATAGATAGATAGATAG
>JANRMT010062806.1:80460982-80498428 GCA_026402145.1 Polypterus bichir lapradei
ATAGATAGATAGATAGATAGATAGATAGATAGATAGATAGATAGATACTTTATTAATCCCAAGGGGAAATTCACATACTCAAAACATGTTCACAAAAATACCAGATAGGTTTTAACTGATAAACTGCTTAAGCATTAGCTAAAGTGATTATATACCAATTATACTCAGTAACTGCGGTGGGTTGGCACCCTGCCCGGGATTGGTTCCTGCCTTGTGCCCTGTGTTGGCTGGGATTGGCTCCAGCAGACCCCCGTGACCCTGTGTTTGGATTCAGCGGGTTAGAAAATGGATGGATGGATGGATGGATATACTCAGTAAAAGTGCTAAAAAATAAGTCTTCTATTTATAGCTCTCACATAAACAAATCAAATCAGCTGCAATATGTTGGCTAATTTAAAAACAAAATGGTGATCATCATACTTGTTTAGTCAATGTGGCTATTAGGGAAAGTGTGTGGTTAAAATGAACATAATTTTAGACAATAACCAATGCAGAAAGGAAGCTGCCCTATTAGTAAATAGCAAGAGCGATTTGAAAAGTAACACGGAGTAAAGGCATAGTCAAAAGCTGAAAACGGTTGAAAAACCAACCAAAGCCAAACAAATCTCAAGACAAAAATAAAAAAACCAGCAAAAAGTCAAGACCAGAGAAAACCTTTAGAAAAAGGGATTTTTTTGAACTTAAGAACGATTGACAAAAAATGGCTTTGGACTCTTTTAACTCGGACAAGGAAGTCTAATGAGAGACCTTTAAACCCATCGAATCATTAGTAAAACATTTCTACCTCTGAGAGCATGTTCCTAGAAATGCAGTAGCTATACTAATGACAGGTGAACAAAATGGTGATGATTGAAATTAAACAAAATGTCAGCAATAATGGTGCAAATAAAATAACAAAAACAAAAGTAAGCTTCTGATTGAAAAACTAATGAAAACAAAATAAGTACCAGATCTCTCAAAATAAGGAATATTTGTAAAAAAAAAATAAATAATTAGTCCAGTCTAAACAGAAGCAAAGTTTATTTAAAAAACATTTTCTTAATTATTAAGTACATTCTTTACTCTTTATTGCATTACTCTAAGGTATGTAACAATTACTGAGGTAACCTATCACATAAACAGTATATGGGTTACTTTTTATGGAATCTTTTTAAAATACATTTTTTTAATGGCTGATAAATGGTTCTTCCTCCTACATAACACTCCTCAATATTTTCCCAATTTATTTTTGGAGTTGTACTTCCTTAACAAGGTCAGCCCTAAACTGATTTTGAGAATTACATACAACAAAGAAGTGTATCTTCATCCAGAGCTCCCTTCATTAACTTTGCAGGGTTTCATACCCGTTCAGTTACACCAAAATCATCAATGGCCTTTGGGCACTGATATTTGTTACAGTTTCAAAATGAAGTACCTCCATTTGTTAAACCAGTCCTGTTACCATTTGGTAAATAATTTTCTTTTCTCTAGAGCCCTAGAATGTACTTGTTAACAGAAGAACTGATAAAGAGTGTTGTATTCTATTAATGAAGATATAAGAAATAAACAAATTGGTGTACCTAAAGCCTACTCAAAAGTTTTGACTCTTGATTTGCTCCATACTTTTAAGAAGTAAATATTTGTGCCTTTCTAATAAACACCATTGGACTTCCTCCAACATTGATAGACATAACCAAGGATGGACTGGGCAATGAGGACACAACACAGCAAAAGGTAGGTGTAAAAGTTTTTTTTTGTGTTTTTTTTTTCCACATGCAATGTTCAAAACAAACAGTTCAAATGTGCAGTGCAAGTTTCTTCATTAACAATAAATGAATAAATAATCCATGGTAAAAACAGTGTATCTGTGGTGGTTAAAATATCCACTAGACAAATAAATAAAAAAATACATAAAATGGTGGTTGAAATAACTAGTATGATATATATCTATAAAATCCACTCTTGTCTTTCTTTCTGAAAACGAGGCCTCCACAGCTCATCTTTTTATGGTCTCCTCTGCATGACAAGACATTCTCTAACAGGCACACTCGCTCTGGGAGCCCTGGTACTTTCTCCTGCCTCCATCCCTCAGCCTTCAGCAGAAGCCCACTCAGAGAGTTGGTCACTCTTGCTCCTATATCGCTCAGCAGGAGTTACCCTGCCCTTATAAATGCCATCTGCCCACTCCTCTCAGAGCCACTTCATTACCACCTGCCTCCTTCCCAAAATAGCACTGGCTTAACCACAATCCTCTCTCCTTTACTTCTACCAGTTTCATTTTCTTTTTTAACCTCAAAGCTCGTTATTACTTTTTTTCTTTTCCTTTATGTCACTCTCTGACCTACTCAAACTTTGTTTTATCCTCCTATGAGCATGGCACTCTAATTATAATCCATGAATAGTGATATAGAACATCTGACCAATTAAACAATCAGCGTGTTTTCACACAAGACACCCTGCAGCAGCCCAGCTCCTCAGCTGTTTCCAGACCCACAGAGACTGAGTAGCACTACTAC
Source organism: Polypterus bichir lapradei (assembly GCA_026402145.1). Lineage (NCBI taxonomy): Eukaryota > Metazoa > Chordata > Cladistia > Polypteriformes > Polypteridae > Polypterus > Polypterus bichir. Next base: position 80,463,478 of record JANRMT010062806.1, read on the forward strand.
CGATTAAAAACTAGCACACAGCCACCAGGGCCTTCTTATTAGCATCATAGGCCCCCGGGAAAAGTAGTGTGCTGTTTCTCCTGCTTTGATAGCAAAACAGAAACATTCATAGGCATCAGAAACGTCATGGCCCCTATGCTACTAGGGCCCCCGACCAGTAGCCATTGAGTTCATACAATAAGATGGCCCTGACTGCTGACCCCTAACACCCTTCATCACAGAGAACCTCTGTTTTTTTGTCTAGAGATCTGCAATTTAGTGACATTTGCTATAATACTTCAGCTAAGGCAGTGGTTCTCAACATTTAGTCCTCAGAGCCCCTGTAGCTACTGGCTTCTGTTCCAATCAGCCAGTCATTGTTACCTTTAATTGATCTCATTGTTTAATTAGCTGAATTGTGTTTTTTTATTTTGCATTTAGAAAAACGGTGTAATCTAGCACATATAGATTCCTGTCTAATTCAGTAAAAATATAGCATAATCAGCTTGTAATTTATGAGTGGTTGTAAAAGCATAGAAACTGGGAAACAATGGCATGCTTAATTAAGGTAGGTGTCCAGCTAAGAGAAGTAGTATGTTGGGGCAAAAACCTACAGTCACAGGAGGGGCCTAAGGACTGAATGTTGACAACCATTGAGCTATGGCATTCAGCTTAAAGGGTAAGTTTGGTATTTTTCAAGTGTAAGTTATTTCTTCATAAACATGGTGTATATGCATTTTCTGCACAAAATTGTGTTCTAAAGTTAAGCATTATATTTAAGTTTTTTAAAATTTTATAATGGAAGCCATGGGGCACAAAGCCCAACTGGAAAACAAAAGCCTTAAAATGTACCTAATACTGTATATCCACTTTGAAACAGTAAAAGTTTTGATATAAGAAAACATGCCTTCTGTGTTTCTTACGCATGTCTATGACAACAAAAGGGATCTGGAAATAATCATTTTATTGCATATTCCTGGTACTTTTTCTTCTTGAAGTAAAGATACTTTTCATTTGCTTGTGTCATAGCAGTGGCCTTCGTGGGAGGAGTTCTCACATAAATATGGAAGCAAATCAATATAATGCTGTGGTAGGAACAGGAACCGTTTAGTCTGAAACCCTAAAACTCTCTGAAAGTGAGAGGTTGTTGCGGAAGAAGACAAGCACTGATGTAGGGCACACAGCTAGTCTGCTTTTAAAATGACTGATTTTCAAATTATTGATATTTTTGTGTTTAAAAATGACATGTATAAGCTACTTTAAAATGTGTGTGTAATCTCATGATGTGAATCAATGTTCGAAAAATGGACGTATTCAATAAGATTTTAGGTTTTCGTTTTCTGGTTGGGCTCCATGCCCCATGGATTCCATTATAAAACACCTAGACAGCCTCTGAATTTTTTTAAATTTATAGAAAACACCTAACTTTACAACTCAATTTTGAAGTGCCAAATGCATACAAACCATGTTTGTGAAGAAATATAGTAACTATAACATGAATTTACAGAGTTTATCCTTTAAATAATGTTCTGGTCTTTTTGTCCATGAAATCATTGGGTTATTTTTCTACGCAACCCTGGATTTTAATTCATCTAATTTAAAGGATGCGTTTGTTTTTCAGAAATTATTCAACCATGGGCTGATATAAATTTTTATACAGTACTAGTACACTGTCAAATGTGTCATTTTTATACTAGGCCAATTTTGGAATCTATCTAAAAAAATGAAAGATTTGACATAAAGATTTTTAGGAAGCCTTGCTAAATCTTTCCAAAAATTTCTAAAAATAATTAACCTTTTATGTTGACGAAAATCAGAAATTGTGACTGTCAGATGTCGCCAAGCAGCAAAAGTGCGCCAGGCAACCAGAGCACAGTACTAGTACTTATTATGAGCAACCTTTTCATACCAGCAGTGTAAAGCACTGAAGAAGCCAATGGGGAAATGGCAATTAGTCTAACCTGCATGTATATATAACCCAGAGAAAAATCCATAAACCCTGAAGTCAATCTGCAAACTCCACACGTACAATGACTAAGGATAGGATTTAACTCTAGGGTGCTGAATCTATGAGGCATCAGCACTAACCACTGTGCAACTCTAACTAAAACAAATGAATGGGGATTAATGTGAGAACCATAAAAGACAATGCATGAATTGGTAAATGCAAGGCTCCTCGTGTTCAAGTATCTTGAAATGAATCTGCAATGTTTAGATGTGCAGCTTTGAAATAAAATACTGATCAAAAAAAAAAGTTAGATTTAGTTGAATAAATATATTTTTATATCTTTGGTTTTGTGTTTCCTTTGTGTGTATTACAGTAGAAGGTTTAAAAGACTTTGACTCTTTGGCAAGAAAAGTTACATTTTTCCTTTACATCTCGTCTGGCATTACCCTTCATGAGCAGGAAGATTAACAAAAGAACTTTGACTTAGCTATGAGCTCCACTGCAAGGTCAGAGCTGCAAGTAGCAAACAGCTCCTTGCTTAAATATTAAAGACAGATGTAAACTTGTTTTACTTATAATGCAAAGTTAGCAATAACATTTGTTTCATTATTTTTTCTTCTTGGATTCTTCATAAAAGTTGAATACAACAGTTTCTGGTATGTATATGGTATTGAATGTTTCAAATGGCAAAATCAACAGTCAGGAACAGTATTAAATTTTGGTAAGATTTTGGTAAGCAGATTTTAATATGAAATAAAAATATTAGAGATGACAATTATTTATGACGTTCAACTAGGAGATGATGCTCTTTGTTCTATTGCCCCAAAGAGCTCAGACAGCTCAGCTGTGAAAGAATAAGAATGATTTCCACGTCTGTTTCTTATGTTCATAAAATGGATAACTACTTAAAATTTATTAGAAGGTGGAAGCAATTTACTTTCCACTTTCACTGCAACTAAAGTGTTTATTTGGGCTGCATGTGCCACTTTCTTTCAATGACCAGTACCCCAACACAATCCCTATTATATCAACAACTGCTACCATTGCAAATGGAATGTTAAGTGACGAGTCTACCTGTGACCAACAGCATAGGCTGTCCATAACTGAAAAACAAGTGAGGAGACAACAGAGACATCTACATACAGAAAAAGCAATGGGATCAGATGGAATGATTCCTTGAGTTATTAATGCCTGTGCTGGCAAACTTTGTGGTATCCTTTGTCACCTGTTCAGTCTGTCTCTAAGCCTCCGGAAAGTGCTGCTTCTGCCATAAACATCCTACATTGTTCCTGCTCCAAAGAAGGCAGGTGCCTCTTCACCTAATAACTGCACATCAGTGGCATTTGCATCTCACATCATGAAGACCTTTGAGAGGCTGGTCCTGGACCATATAAGTCCTCTTGTGGTAGACCACCTGGACCGACTGCAGTTTGCCTAATGAACAAAGATTGTAGATCATGATGCAATTATACATCTACTCCATCAGACTTATTTTCACATGGACAAATCTTGCAACACTGTAAGGATTACGATTTTTGATTTCTTCAGTGCCTTCAATAGCATCCAGTTATTTCTGTTAAGGGGTAAGCTCAGAGATATGCAGGTGGGCTATGGTGTCCTAGATAACAAATTATTTGTTCAGCAGACCGTAGTTTTGAAGCTCAAGGACTGTGTCTTTGATATGGATTTAAACAATACTGGAGCACCACAAAGAAAAGCCCTGTTTCCTTTTCTCTTCACTCTGTACAGCTCAGGCTATAAATATAACACCAGGTCATGTCACTTGCAGTAATTCTCAGATGATTCTGCACTAATAGGATGAATCGATAAGGGGATGAGACTGAATAGAGGAGTAGAGGAGTACGGAGGAGAACATTGCTTCTTGTACAGAAAGAATCGTCTGCAACTTTAACATCAGCAAAACCAAAGAACTGGTTATTGACTTTCGCCGCACCAAGGAGCCTCTTTGTCTGGTCACTTTTCAAGGAGTGGAAGTGGAGGTGGTACACTCCTTCAAATACTTGGGGATCCATATCAGTAGCAGGCTGGATGCACATCCACTTTCTAACACACTAACACGGAGTACCTGCAGCTAACAAATTATTCAGCAGAAGTGTGTCAAGAAATGCTGCTGGTGCTCTCTATGCGAACTGCTTTATTCCTGCATAATGCCTCACTGTGACAGTAAATACCAAATCTAAAATATTCTTTCTTTTTTGTCATTCTGTTGTGTGTACTCTAGGGTGTGTGTGTGAGGGCATATTAATTGGAAAAATCTCCCCTAGAATAGTAGAGGGAAATCCCCCTGGCTCACAGCTGGGCCACGGGTTTGGAGCTTAGAAGTGAAACCCTGCAGGGGGCACCTGGACAATGGTTGAGCCCTGGTTTGCAGCACTTCCCAGAAGTACTACTAGAAGACGATCTGGGAGCACCTGGAGCACTTCTGAGTGCCCTACAAAAGGGGCCTCCTCACTCCATTCGAGGAGCCAGAGTTGGGAGGAGGTGGATGAAGCTTGCTGGGAGAGGAGTGGAGGCGACAGAGAAAGAGAGAAGGAAGAGAGGACTGTGTTTTGGTTTTGGTGCTGTACTAACTGTAACTATATACTGTATATACCTGTAAATATAAATACTTATCTATTTATTTATTAATTAATTTAATTAGCTTCTGTAAAAGGCCACATTTTTCCCTGGGACAAATAAAGTTCTATCTATCTGTCTTTCTGCTGTTCTTCATTCTATGCCCAAACTTAACTCAACTCTCCTGCGTTCTTAATTGCTAAGATGGTCAGGCCAGCACAGGCTGTTATTTTAAATGTCATTTCTTATATGAGCAAAATGTAACTAAAAGATGTTTTACCTTTACTATCTTAAATTAAGATTGACTGATACTTTTATTATTTTTGTATAAACTTCCATTTATATCATTCATTTTTACATTAACATGTAAAATATCTATTGCTTGTGTCGGTTTTATGGAAGATACTGTGGAATAGTGGGTCCGCGGCTTCAAAAAAAAGGGGCCGGGTTTTAAATCTGTATAGCTGTGTCGTTTTCCGTGGGCACGATTGCACGACCGCGGGGAGTTAATGACGTAGTTGGAGCGAGTCGCATCTGCACATGTAGGCACGATCATTCTTGATTGCCTCATTGGCTTCCTGTGGTGTGTGATTAAGGCGCTACGCCCACGGAGGCAGGCAGAGGTATGTGTATATATACGGGTCGACACCAGAGAAAAGGGGCGATAGAAATGGATAGAGATGAATAGATGCATCGAGGAAGGAGGTGAAGAAAAAGGAGGTTAATGGACAGGAAAGAGCAGTCCTAGCAGTATGATATGACCACCTATAGCAAGAGACAGAACAAGCTGGGGCCCCGTGAAGGAACGTTTAGTCGGTTGCGCTCTGAGGGCTAGTTCACCCCACTGAATATTGTAGTGAGTGGGTCGAGCAAGGCAGGTGTCCTTCAGAGGAATCAATAACTTATATATACTGACTACTGAATACATTTTACAAAATCAAAATACATATTATTTACTAAGCAATGTATTTTTATAATTATTACCAGCATCAGTTAATTGTGCCTTTAAAACTGTGACTGGAGAAAAAAAACCCCAAATACTTCCATCTAAAGAAGTATTTGTTTACAGTGTCTTTGTAGAAATACATAAATGAAATCTTTGCTGGGCTGAGAGAGCTACTAATAATATTCCAGCTGTATAAATGTAACCAGAACTGTATTCATGAATACTCAAGATGGCATGAAATGAATATTCAGCAGCTATTTTAGGAAGGCCTTCCTCTGTTCCATACTAAACAGATGCCGACCTTCAGACTCTAAGAGAGTTTGCTGTGTAATCGTGACAGCACAATGAAGTTTCTTATTATACATGTGACTCAGGCTTTAAACAATTTCTGATGGGTGCTCTGCTACAAAAGGGGTTTGCATGCTGAAAAGGGTTGCATAGGACAAGGACAGGAGCTAGTAAGAGCCTGGGGGAAAGAAAGCAACATGTGCTGGTACTGACAAAATGGAAGTGTGAGAGGAAGAGCATCACCAATGGGGTAAAATAACAAGTTTATTTCAGTAATTTCTCCCTGGGCACTGATGTAAATGAAAGTACAGGGAGCAGTAATGAGATATCCAGAGAACATTAGGTCGCAGAAGGGCGTCCCATTTTGAATAAGTGGGTGCCTAGACAATTCATTTTGAATTGGTGAGATACAGAATTATCTGAGACCACTAGAAGGAGTGGGGTGGGGACGTAGCCATAGAACTATCACAAAGTGATTTTAGAGGTTTGACCAGAAGTAACCACAAGGTGGGTTTTTAAAATATCCCTTCTTTCTAGTGGTCAACAGATACATAAGGCAAGTTGGAGAAATGAGTCTAAGTTAGAAATGGAAGTTGAATAATCTAATGGGGCAAAATCCATAATCCAAACAATACTACATCAATATTTTAAAGCCAAAGTCAAAACCTGACAGACATATGCTTAACAGCTAAAGCTAGAACTTACACAAGAAAAAACTAAGCAACAAAAGAGGACATTGTAGGAGCAACTAATGCAACAGCAAACAAGCTATGGCAAAAAAGTATATTAAATAGCCTTCAGTCCACTGCTCCAATAATATTCATGGCACCCGAGGGCTGTAACTCAATTACAGGTCCTGGGTTCAAAGACTCCATTGACCCAATTACTATACACAAAAAGACAATTAGTCACATTTAGAATTTTAGAGAAATTGGGAAAAGTAATTGTCACCAAATACAGAGGTAAAATAGCTGAAACAACGAACAAAAAATGAAACAAATAAGAAAAATACATTTCCAGAGCTAAGCCCCTGCACAATCCTAATATCTAGGATTGAAACCACAATGTACCACTCAATGACATAGAATGTGTGTGACATAAATCTATATAAAACAAAATACCTTATTTTTGAGAGATGAGTGGATTTGTATAAAACAGCTACCACAGTGTGTTTATCAGGCACATTAGCTAAAAAGTATTATAAATCTGACACACAAAAAGAATTGGATAAAGAAGAGTTAGTATGAGAGATGTCTGATATGCATAACAGAAACTGGCTGACAACTATTTCACTAAAGAAAACAATGACTGTGAAATCAATATAATGAATAGTCATGAGTCTAGAGATCTCCATGACACAAACAGCAGTCCATGCCAACAGGTGCTTCAGCCCAACACTCTACTGCATCTAATGGCCAAGAACAAGTGCAAAGTCCAGAATGTATATCTTAATGATGTATAGATAATTTAGAAACAGGACCAGATGGAGCTGCGTCATAGGACACATTTAAGAAGTAAGAAAACCTGTGACTTAATTTACTTCAACCCTCAAATTCTAGAGACTTGTTCTAAAGAAATTAAATTCTGAATGAAGATGAAGTTTGTCACTAAGCATGTACAGCAGAAACGGAAAGAAGCAGGTTCACCATCTCTAATGTTACTCAATAAAATCAGTGCATGCACCTGGGAAATAATTTATGGAGACATCTGCTTTGACTTCTACATATTTTGTACTCTGCCCATAACTGTCACTGGACATTTAATAATTTGAAGTTGATCAGTATTTGCTTACACTGTACTGTGAACGACGAGAGACTGAACAATCTTGCTGTCAACTCCATTGAGTGTGATCGTGCCTGAAAAATTAGCATGAATGGCATACTTAATAATTTGGTGAGATGGGACAAAGTGCTTTGTGTCTAAAGGAGACATTCAATGACGTCAAGTAAGAAATTCTTTAAAATAAAGCCTCTGTTATTGTCGATCATAAAGTACATTATCAAGTGTGGGAATGGGACCTTAGAAAATACAGTATATATCTTGGGCCTGTAAATTCCTAGCTGTTTGCCTCACATAAACTATAACTGGACCTTAGGTAATATATAGTCCCAGGAAGTCCAACCATTATCTGCCTATAGCCTTTAGACAGCTATACAAACTGGGTAAAGTCTTTTAATTAATTCTAATTCTAACCATAATAATGCTGCATAAGATATTCAGGCAGGAATACCAAAGCTGCAATGTTTTCATAAATGATAGGCTGTGCAGGCACCTCTGATAACCAGTGCTTAAGTGCATAGGGTGGATGTGTGTGTGAGTCCCAGTCACCCCACGATGATGCAGGTGTCCCACACACTCACAAACCCTGCTGTTCTCTGGCAATATCCATGCTATTGTTATATCTTTTAGACTTTTTTGTTAGTGCCAGCATAAACAGTACCAGGGCTGTTTCTGACCTTGTCCCTTCCTGGGCAGCACCAAAATGCTTGCAATCTAGGCCATGACCATGATTCCCAATATACCTTACTGCTAAGATATAGCCGAGAGGTTTCTCCTCTTGCTTCTATTTTACCTCTGATGGCCAATCTGTCTGAGCTGTACTGAGGATGAGCTGCCCTTCATTTATTTTCATTCATATTTTATTTATATTTATTCTTTTATATTTGTTCATACAATTTACTTTTTTTCTCACCCAGTAGACGTTCCTGTAATAATATAACTGTTCAAAAATTCTCAGATCAAAAAAAAGATCAATAAATGATCTTAGTTTGACTAGTAGTCCTCACAAGAAGAGACAACATGACATATTCAGGGTGCACAAATACAAGATGCATTTCAGAGATTCAAGAAAAATGAAAAACAGATGGGTATTTGGCCAATCACATCCTGTCATTGAGGCAGACTGACTCTGGTCCTGCCATATTATTATGATGAAAACAAACATCATTAAATGATAATTTCCTCTGTTTCCTTATCAGATGTTTTAAGAAAATCAGTTTTTCATCCTAGAAACAATATCTTGTATGGAAACAGGAGTGCCTTCTGGTGCAATTCCAGGGAGTTTGTGCTTTTCCATTAATAATTTCACACAGGGACTTCAAGAAAAATTGAAAAGAAGGCTGTGATTTAAACCTGTGAATCACAAAGTAGACATCTTAACCATCCACAGTCCACTACTCACCAAAGTAATATATGCAGTCCACTCAGAATCCTCTCGACAGACCATGAATTATTGTTGTAAGTATAGAGAGATTACAGTACTATGGGCAATTGGATGACCTTAACATTTGGGATTTGGCAGTGACTAGATTTAGTGCTAGGATAGGTGAATCAGTATGATTACTATTACAACTTGTCATGTGCATGCACATAGGGGACAGCTGAAAGGCTCTAGTTACTGAAATTCTACTGCGGCACCAGTGGTTGGCGCCGTGTCCAAATGCCTTTCTCTCTTCTTCAATCGGTGGACTGGATGATTGACAGCTATAACACCAATGATATCAGTTCCAGTGTCCATCCACTTGGACCTACCTCTTCCTGCCAGGGGGACTGAATACTGGAAGCTCTGCCATCTTGCCAGTTCTGCCCTGAACTCAAGTCTGTAAAGACCACTCTGTAATTACTGCACATTTTTTCATTTTGCTTGCTATCCAATCATATGGGGTTACCAAACTGGTACCCCAACTCTTTATCGTTGTCCATTGATTCTCTTACGGACTAGATAGATATTACTTTTTAAATACCCAGTTGTTATCAAATCTTCATTAATTACCTTTAACTAGAGAAGAATGCAGTGTGCTTTTTTACGAGGGTAAGAATTTTCTTTAAAATACAATAGAGCACCATAGTATAGTCATTGATCCTCTGCACAAAATAATGCCCTAGACACAAAATGAACAATGAACATGCTCACTGCAACCACACACATCTCCTGCATGACCCTGCTGCTGCAGCTGATACAGAATAGAAGGTGGGGTCATGCATTGGATTGAAAAAATAGTTCTTTAATATTATATTAAATAATTCTTGTAATATTTAATTTGTGTGAATATTAGGGTTGTTATAGAATTACTAGGGGGCTTACCCCCTGCTCGCTTCGCTCACCAACCCCCTGGCCTGCGCTATGTGCCAGCCACTTCACGTCTCTGCCACTCGCATTGTGAAGAGGAGGGCTGAATGCACCCCAAGGAGACGCGGTCGCTCCTCTGAAACCCCCTCTTAAACGGTAATACAATGGGAAACAAATACAGTTTTTTTTTACCTCCTCTTTGCTTGATCAGCTGCTGGCTTGCTGCTGCTGCTGTGCCACATGATCTGCATCTTGCACGGTGCTTCGAACATTTAAAAGCCTGTACAGCAGCTGTCTTTGTCATCTACTCTTTTTATTTCCGGCCCCAGAAATGTCTTGTCACAAAGTCTCATCTCGCGGGACGTGAGTCCTTGATATTTTAGTTCATAATTTAAAAACGGAATAAGAATCTGAAAATCTAACAACATCATATTAAAGTTTGATAAATTCTGAAAAGAATGATACTAAACATATATAAGTAGGTTTTAAAATAAGCCAGATTTAAAGTGTGGCAAAAAATGTGACATAAAAATGTCTCATAAAATTGTTGCACTTTTAGTCTTTGGATATTATATATTGTGACAGATAGAGGGCGCTATTGCTCCCTTGAACCCTTGGACAATATGCCAGACACCAGATAAAAGTCCAAAGGTTGACTTTATTAATTAACAACAGTGCACAAAGCACCCTCCTCTCCACAATACTCATAAACACAATAACAATTCTTAATAATCAATCCTCCACTCTCCCAGACGCGTTGCCACCCTTCCACCCAGCTCAGCTCGCCGTCTGGGGATTTCCCATAGTCCTTTATAGTCCTTGACCCAGAAGTGTTTCGCTCTCTCTGTCCACGTGATTAGGAACACTTCCGGGTCAGATAAAAATCTTCTTCAACCCGGAAGCATGTCATTCCTCTTGTCCATGTGTCTCGGACATACTTCCGGGGTGCAAGGAAAATGCTCTTTGTTCCTCCCAGCAGCGTCCTGTAGCGGCCCCCATGGTATCCAGCAGGGTTGTGAATAAACACTCCAATGTCCATGATGCCCTGCTTGCATTCAGGGCACCTCCATGCTGCAGGGAGGGCTCCACCTGGCAGCGTGGGGGTATTGGCCAGGATGAATGACCGGCCATATATCACAATATATATATAGAGAGAGAGTAGATTTAATTGAGTGCAGCATTTAAGTGAATAAAACTGTGTAAACAAGACTGTATTGTAAAGCTCAAAAGGGAATGCTATCATTATTTTTGGACAGAAGGTTTGGCAAAGCAACCATATGACATGATATGAGAGAGGATATTGGGATGTATGTAAGTAAATTAAAAACATTGGGAGATATGCAAATGTAAAAGAAAATACTAGGATTAGTGTAATAGTGTAATAATTAGATTGTATAAGACTTAAGCTCAGATAAACAAACCATGCTTGTAAGATATGAAATAAGTGCTTAGGACCTTGAAGTCAACGTGTTATTGAATTTACCTAAATGTAATTTCACTGAGAAGTAACAAGAAAATTGGAAATTATCAGTTGCCCAGTTTTAGCTAATGTGAGCGCTGGTAAATCTTGTGTGATCAGGCACCAAAGTGCTCCATAAAGGAAAGGATTTGAAAAGCACTGTTGGAGACATCACAACCGGCATGTAGAGATAGCCATCACAAGAAAAGAATAAAGAAGGAGACATTAGAAACATCAAGAGGGACTCTTTTTTGATATCTTTGTCAGGCTAACCACCTGCAAAAATGTCCCAGCTGACCTAAGAAAACAATGGCACAATGTCTTGCACTTTAAAGGAACACTTTGGCTAGATAAAGACTGTAACAGCTAGAAAGCCAGAAATTCTGATTCAAAGTTTGCTGTAAGAACTTTGATTTGAATCATTCAGGTTGTATATGTTTTCTCATTTTTTAGCTTCTGGTGTTTTTATATGTATATTTTCTTTGCAAATAAGCAGAAGTTTAGATTGAAATAAACTTTGGGTATTATCTCACTAAAACTGCCTTCTTGTTTACTGACACCAGCAATCACTGGAAGGACTAAGATACTCATCCAGGTTCTGTAGGATCTTAACCAAAATCAAAAGTGTTAAGAGGTTTGGTAATAAAAGGACCTGTGTTCATTCAAGTTAATTCTTTAACTTTAATGAACTGAAAGTTGATGGTGGCCTGTGATCCCAGGAGGGGCAGGCTCCTGGCGTTTGTTAGGGTCTTTCCAGAGTAGCCAGACCCCCTATTAATTATGGTTCAGTCCTTGCAGTGGGAGAAACTGACAGAAAGATTGGTCTTGTTAAAGTATTCAGGGGGTCAGTGTTAAATCCTTGCAGGGTATGTTTGGTCTTAATAAGCTCAAGAACATTACTTAGGCATTTCTATGATTAATTTGTCCACCAATAAAAAGGACCCTTAGGAGGCTAAAGCGCCTTTCATGAACACTTTCTTGATAAATCAGGTGTGCAAAACTAATGGTAGTCGTTTTCTATGTGTAAGCAATGAATGTGACAGGAAAACTGCATCTGTTTTGAGAACTTCTAGTCCTAGACATTTGGTACACTAGGAAAAAGCGAACACACAATACAGCCATGTAACTGGATAACATGGCTTCTGAAAATGGATGAATGAATAGTTTGTACTTTGGGGCTACTTAGCCTTTTTAATGTTTGGGTATAGCAACTGTGGACTAAGCCCCGGACACAGACAGGAAGACATGGCAAATTCACCACTACACGTTTATTTTACAGTATTTACAAAGTTCAAAGTGCACCACAAACCCCAAGACTTCCCCAAAAGTCCAGTCCTCTCACACTATCTGCCTTTCTCTTCGGGCCGCCTCCACTCTCTGTTTTCCTGCTTCGTCTACTCCTCACCCGACTCCAGCCTTGAATGAAGGGAGGCGGCCCCTTTTATCCACACCCGGATGTGCTCCAGGTGTCTCCCGGCAATCTCCCACCGACACGCCCCAGTGTGGTCTAAGTGCATGCTGTATCTCCAGAAGTACTCCGGGTGTCCCTGCTCCTCTTCCCCGCAGCACTTCCGGGTGTGGCGGAAGTGCTGAGGTCCAGGGCTCCAAAGGCATGGGGGCACCCCCTGGCGGTGACCACAGGCCCCTACAGGGTTGAGCTTCCAAGCTCCCTACCCGTGGTCCCCAAAGCAACCAGGGCGGTCGCCCCCACATGGTCTGGGGAAGGCGCAAGCCCTCCTCCGGTCCTCCTGGGCGTCCCAGCCGGGTCGCCTCCCCAGCTGTCTCTGACACAACAGAAGGAAATCAATGGATGGGTGTAGGTTTAGGTAAGCTGATTAAAAAAAATATTTGAAGGAGGTAAAATGTTTCAATTATATACATTTTTATTAAGTTGACTTTTAACAAGACTAAAGCAGGATCATCCTGACTTTCATTACCTTGGTCTAGACAGAAGGCTATGTGTTTTATTAAACTATTTTCTTCCCTATGCTTATCTCGTCGTCAAGAATATAAATCACATCTTCAGATAGAGAAAAAAGTCTATTTTTAGATTGTATACTGTGCCAGATCTGGATTTTTGAAGATGAAGGTGGCATATGATGGCACTACAAGAGTTGCCAAGGAAACAGAAATAATAGGTTTGGGAATATTAAACATTGCTGTAAAAAGTGTTTATTTTGTATCTTACCTATAATCTTTAGTGTTGTGGGAAAATTACATTAACTACATTGTAATTAAGGCATTGACATTTAAATCACAAGGTTGCCAATTGTGCCCTAATAGTAAAAATGTATATGAAGAAGTGTGCTGGGTCCAGCTCTTATAAGTTACTTTAGATAAAAACATTAGGAAAAAGAAAAAACATATTTTTTCTTTCAGAATCTTTTTATAAGCTACAGTAGTGGTTACCTGCTGCATCAAATGTGCTCTAATTTCTAAAATGTCAATTGTCAGCCTGTTCCTTGTTTTCATCCTTAAGCAGATTTCTGCCAACTAAGGAAAGTCAATATTACTCAGGTAGCCAAGGGAAACACATTCTTCCAACTACTGCACTCTGGCAACATTTCAGTGGATAATTTTCCCAAAAAAGTAACAACAAAGCCTAGGATCAAATTAAGGGGTAGTTAATAATTAACTAAACATTCATTGACTGTTAGTGATATAGTAATAAAGCATATGCTAAGAATATTCATATAATGTATCAATATTTAAGAAGCATTGCTAATATGTTAGGACAAGTTTAATAACCTACTCAATATGTAAACATGTCTCATTGTTAGAAGATTTCATTTTCAACATCTTCCTAACATCCATCCACCCATATGCTGAATCAGCTGTTACTAACACACGATCATAGAGGGCCAAAGCCCATTCTGGCAGCACTTGGCTTAAGGCAGAAAGCAGCACTGGATGTGATTCCAGTACATCCAGAAGCAGGAGGAGAAAACACTAAGAAATAAAACAACTAAATGAAGTAAAAGTGTAGTATCAGAAAAGGAAAGAAGAGAAAACTCCAAACATGAAAGTGGCCGGAGATTTGAACCCAGACAGCAGTTTTTATCACTGTACTATAATACCAGTCTTTTAATAATCATTGCTTAATATTGGCTCCACCCTTCCCTCTGTCTGCATTTTCAGTTAGTTTCAGTCTCCTAAAGGAGGGATGCGTGCTATGATGGAGGGCCCAAATGATTTTCAAATATACTTTAATTATGTCTTTATCTCTGATAAGGGCACTTCATTCATTTACCTTACTTTTTTTGCTTTCCTTTTGTGTTTTTAGATTTTTTAAATCAGTTTCTGTTTTTATTTCTATCCCTGCTTTGCATTTTAGCCTCAGCTTTGTCAGTGACATATATGAAATATATTGCCCACTTCTGACAATGTTTTGACTCACTGATCAATAAATTCTGTTTTACCATTTTTATTTACCTACTGGCTATAGGCTTTTGCTTCAAGACTACAGCTCACATTTGTCCAGCTGCCCAAAATCACATTTGCGAGTTTGCTGCTTGCATGAATTATGTGCAGCGAGAGCTGCTTCATTTCTGCTCAGCAGGAGGCTGCTCTGGGGCGTCAAAATGAGCATATGGCATACTTCAAAGAAGTGACTGGCTCCTGCAAACATGACTACCTCCATCTCCATGAACCTCACTGGAACAAAATAGGTACTGAAAACAGAATGGTAATTTGAAAGTAGAGCCCAGTCCAGAGGTGGTGCCTACCTTCTGCCCAGTTCTTCAGGAATAGGTGCTGGACCCTTCAATCCTCTACAGAAGAAGACAGGTTCTAAAATGGATGGATGAGTTATTTGCAATTCTTTGTGTGTCTCCTTCTTCTTATTAAACCAATTCACTATTCCAGGCTTTATATTCTGTCTAAATATACATCACTGCTGATGTGAGGGCGGCATGGTGGCCCAGTGGGTAGTGCCGCTGCCTCGCAGTTAGGAGACCCAGATTTGCTTCCCAGGTTCTCCCTGCATGGAGTTTGCATGTTTTCCCCGTGTCTGCGTGGGTTTCCTCTGGGTGCTCCGGTTTCCTCCCACAGTCCAAAGACATGCAGGTTAGGTGCATTGGCGATTCTAAATTGTCCCGTGTGTGTGTGTGTGCCCTGTGGGGGGCTGGTGCCCTACCCAGGGTTCGTTTCCTGCCTTGCGCCCTGTGTTGGCTGGGTTTGGCTCCAGCAGACCCCCGTGACCCTGTAGTTAAGATATAGTGGGTTGGATAATGGATGGATGGATGCTGATGTGAGGCTGTGATTGTCACGTTGTAAGCATTAGCAAACAGTCGGGCAAATCTCGATTGGAGAATCTATCATCCGCAAGTGGAGGAATGTTCCAGTACAAACTGCAAACAAATCCTCTCTGAGGCCTTTACAACCAGCTACACTGCAAGCAGCAGTGGCCTAGGCTTTGCTTGGCACCATGGACAGTGACTTAGTTTTATTAAGTCTGAGTGCTCAGATTTTTCCTTTAGCTCTGTTGAATAAGTTACTAGTTTGCCTCTTGAAAGTAAAATCCTGAGACTGAATCATGTCTAAGCACTTTAGAGTAAGCTGCACTGGATGCAGTGGTGACCCAGTCTTTGCTCATTTTCATGGACACTAACTTTAATTGGGTGCAGCATGTAGCAGAGTGCTTTGTTTGAATCCCATCCAAGGGCTATATATTGTATAACAATAATTTCATCATATATTCACTTATTTCAGGCTATAATCCTTTAAAGCATGTGGCTTTTAAACAATATTTCCTTGTATGATTTAGAGGCTGCTGTGATTTTTTTTCTATTTTAAATTTTTTCTGCACTTAATTATTTTTTTAGTGATTCAAGAGCCACGCATAAATGCCAAATGTCTGAACCTGTGTTGCCTTTTGAACTGAAAAGGACTGCTACTGTGACAACATATCATCAACAGGGTAACTTGCATTGGTCTAAGTCCACCTCATGTTTCGTGTTATTGTCAAAATAATAAAACACTTGGTGAATTTTGATTTACAATGAAGGAAAAGCCCACGACGAATGATCATAAAGCAGAAGGAAAACCCCACGACGAATGATCATAAAGCAATGTTGCTATAAACGGTTGGCTGCCACAAGCCAGGTATACTTTTTGTAACTTTTGTGACACTTAAAATACAAAAATTTAGAAGGATCATGAGGTCCTTCTCTCACAGTCTATTCCCATACTGAAAATGAAGATCAACTGAACTTTTTTCCTTCTGCTTCACAGGAGGTTTCTGGATTCCCTGAACTCATGTTAGTCTGACAGGTGTATTGACGAAATCAACTTGCCTGTCACTGTATTCAGAATGGGTCAATTCTGAGCAGACATTCAACAACAGAAGTGAGAGCATGGTGGGGCACCTTCTTCCGGCCTCAGTGGCTGAGTGAAAAAAATGTTAAGGCATTGACACGTCACGTTAACTTTGGTACCAGCTGAGACTTACAGTGTGTGGAAAAGATTCTTGTTCTGGGGTGGTTTATGGGTGGTTCTTCTTGTGTATTGCTTTCTTTCCACAGTTTCTACATTCATTAGATGGGATGATTTGCAAATGTCAGGTGGCTCAGTGTGCATGAGTGTGCCCATTAATGCATTGGGTGCTCTGTCCAAACATGGCTTCTGTCTGAACAGGCTCAGGCTCTCTGTAACCCTAAATCGTAATAACAAACTTCAGAATATGAATAGAAGAAACTTACTCAGCAGTCTCGAATTAGTGCAAACTCAAAGTAAAATGCATTGCTGGTTCTTCTAGTGCCCCCAAATCACCACCAAGGCCTCTCAAGTTAATGAATGACCACCCAGCAAAGGACATTTTGTGGTGGTTTTCTTTCAGGAGCAGTAACATGACCTGCATAAATGCAGTCACATCCATATTTAGAGCCTATAACACTAAGCAGCCTCTGTGCAGTGATTTACAACTGTTCACTGTGCCTATGAATATCTTTGTTATGTTGGGAAATTTCTGTATTTATTTTTATTGGCAGGTTACTTCAAAACATTGGTAGGATCCTGAACAATGTATACAGTTCAGCTCCAGTAGGTTTTTATGTCAGTTTCTAACAGGGTGCTAAAAGTGAAAATGGTCCTGTCCTTTTCTTTTTAAACGTTTTATTAGTTTTATGAACTACATTGCTGAATTACAATGAACGCTACTTCCATGCAGTTTCAATATTCTGCATGTCAATTCAATTTTAATGAAATCAAATCAGATCATAAAAATTCAATGTTAGCACCACTTCACTACCCAATCTGAAGAGCTATGTCAACAAAATGCCCAGCAGGAACTAATCCCTCCAATGTCTTGCTTGTTCAGCTTAATGCAATGCTGATAAATTTGTACCAAATTTTAAAAAAGCTTTGGACCATTCCTGACAAAGAAAATTTGATCTTTACTGGTGGAATAGAGACCTTCCATCTTAGTAACATTAAATGACAAGCAATGCAGTGTAGCCTAAGATATCACAATAGAGCTTTCTTGGCAGAGTGCTGTCCCATCTGGTATAAATCCCAATAATGCAGTCTAAGGATTTGGAGTAATTGTAAATCCAAAGCTATCTTACAATTAATCATAGATTTTGTTGCCAATATGATGTGAGTGTTGAGTGATCCCAAAAGATAAATCCTGGAAAGATGATTGATAATATTGTTCACACTTTAAGTCTGATCCTGGATATATTCTGGGAAACCTTAAATGTAATAGATGCATGCAATGTTTCTCTCCATCCTTTGCATGGCTGCCCACGTGTCAAATAAAGGTGGCCAACAGACTTTCTCTGTCATGGAGGTGCTGGAGTGTAAAATAAACAGGCGTTCAAGCCACTTAGTGCCAAGACAAATGACAGACAGCCGGCCATGGAGGCATTAAATTAACTATCACTGCTGCCAGGTTAAATCAAGCAGAAGTGGGTGGGGGATGGAGGAATGGGGATGGAGTGTTTTAGGAGACTGCATGGGTTCCATTTTCAAGAACCACATCCACCTATTATCTGCAATGATAAAAACCTCATCCAAAACACAGCCCAAAAATAAATGTTAATTCATTCTGTAATCAGAATGACCCATTCATTTCATTACCCATTTGCTAATACAAGTATGAGTGAAAGTTTATCAGAACAGCATTTATAACTTTGAACTCCACTGAAAACAATCCATTTAAAGGTATGCAACAACCAGCACCCTGAAGTTAGCCGTCATTTCACATTCACCTTCACTCCTGAGAATATGTTATGGATAATATAGTAGCCCACTACCGATGTACAAATGGAGTCACCTTACCATGTTCAGTTAATGTTTTTCACTGAAAACGTATTCTTTATCCTGTCAAATAATTTGCACCTCAACACAATAGCATAAGCATAATATGTGCCAAACAAAATAATTAACACTTTACAGGGACTATTCACATAATACACCATAATTCTATGGTATAATATATACAATGACAGTCTTTGCTCTTTTATATATGGTCCACTGAGGCTAGGGATCTGCACTGGCAATCGTAAGGTTGCCGGTTCGAATCCCGTAAATGCCAAAAGAGACTCTGCTCTGTTGGGCCCTTGAGCAAGGCCCTTAACCTACAATTGTTGAGTGCTTTGAGTAGTGAGAAAAGCGCTATATAAATGCAAAGAATTATTATAATTATTATTAATAGATTGTTAGCATCCCTCTTATGTTTTTCAGGCTTTTTTTAGTCAACCTTGCTTTAATTGGTGCTGACAGCGTATCTGTCTCAGCTTTTCATCAATGCCAGGCTTTAAGCTATCCATTTGGTCTGAGAACCAAATTCTTACAACTCTAGGGTCAAAGCAAATGGCTCATGATGACCAAACTCAACCCATCCTCCATTCTTAATTGCTGCCCTGTTTTTTTGTTGAACACACACACAGCGTCAAATTACTGAACTTAATCTTTGAATGGGTCTTTTCCTTTGTAGCTTTTGCTTATGAGACTGCACAAACAATATACAGTATTACAGGAAAAGATCATTTTAAGAATGAGATTCTATGTTGCTCTGAGAATTCAACAGGCAAAACTCCATCCTGCTAATGGGGTACATAAGGCTACCATCAGATATATTGTATGTGAACTGAAGAAGTAATATGAAAATATGCAAATGCTGATTACAATGAAAAAGCATTAAAACAATGTTTCAGCTGTCAAGACATACCATCAGTTGTATATCAGTACGCTGGTTCTCATAAGCAAGCACTTTAACTGAAGTTTCTTTGAGCTACCCTGCACCAAGTGTATTTCTGTCAGCAATGACACAAATTAGAGAAGGATTATCAATTGATTGATATTTCCACAAGCAAAGTTTTGATTTCACAAATATCAAACATTTTATTTTGGCAGTCATGCTAACAGATTAGAGGAGGCTAGCTAGTTCTTTCATTGGAAAGAAAAGTGAACGGCATGTCTACCATTTGTGACCAATAAGCACTTTAGACAGAACTTAGGAACACAATCAGATGAGACTAAATTCCCAAAAAGGAGTTTTATTGAAGAAAAAGAATATGCACAAGAGGAAATAACAGAAGGATAGTATATGGAATAATGCAAAAGAAAATAATGAATACTCTGCTCTTGGTCCAAACTACAAGAATGCCCTAAACTGGTACTTATAGAAGTAGCCTTCTGACCTCCAACCTTAGTCCTCTAAATCTTGGCTCTTATTTCTCCTCCACAATGAGACATGACTTCCTCTTGACTTTAGAATCTTCTTTACGCTCAACCTGGGAGCACCTTCAATGCTGTGCTTGTTATATCCAAGAGTCACTTTTGAGGCAACCAAAACCACATAAAATTAATAAAGCCACTTCCCTGGCGCTCCCTCCAAAGGCCCCAACCATTGCTACTACTGTGTTTACCTATGTGGACTACAATGTCCAGGTAATCTTGTGAGATTCGGAGATTTGGGCACATGATAGTGTTGTTGCCTTCTGTTGGACTGGAGGAATAAACTAGAATACCACCCATGCTATTAATTTAATATATTTTCCTACCATCAAGGAAGTGTTCACCTCTGGGTGCTGAACTGATAACAGTTTGCACTGCCAACCAAGCACCCTTTACAGACTCTTTATCCTTTAGGTGCAGCTAAATCGTAAACTTAAAAATTAGGGGTTCTTCATCTTGGAAAGCATTTTGAAATGCTCTTACGTAGAAAAAAAACACTATATAAATAAATCCTTTTGCAATTAGTGTAGCAAACAAAAGCCAATGCAGGCTAAAATATCCTCACAGAGAAAAAAAGCAGTACACCGTTATTGTTTTATCTTATGGTTATGCCTGCACATGTGACAACGCTGCTACTTCTAGTACTAATTTTTTTTTTTTTTTTTGCAAGGAGCCACCTACTGTTTTCAAATTTTAGCCTGCATCCAAAACTACAAAAAATAAGAAATACTACATTTCAACTGTTAACAAAATTTTTGGGTGTTCCTGGTTTTATTTAGAATTGAACAATGTGTGTGGAGCCCTCTGGGATAGCAATATAAAATTCTTCCATCTATTTCTATTTCAACTGTTGCAGATTAATCTAAGGTGTTTCAATATAACTGACAGAGACATGTTCATCGTGCCAACTGGAGAAAAACATATTCTTTTTGAGAAGGCCTAGCCATAAAAACCTGGCATCATCCATTCGTTTCCCAAGACTTGTTTGTTTGGAGACTATTCCAGTAGTGTGGGAATCACACCAAATTTGAATGTTTGTCTGTCGGATAGCACCCTTGCTGTGACGTATTGGAAGTTAACAATAACTAATTAACCTTAAAGTGCATGATATATATCTTTGAGATCTGGGGGAAAGCCCTTGTGAACATAGGGAGAATGTGCAAAATCAACATAATATAATGTCTAGGCAAATTGTTCCCTTTTGGTTATTCCACAGCTGAAACTTCCTTCTCTTTCCACTGCAGCCCTGATGTTCCACAGCTCCTTCCACGTGTCTCCATGCACTCTCATCCACCTCATGCACTGCTATCCTGCACATTTTGCCACCAGTTCTTCCTTACTCCACTAATGTGGGGTCAGATGTAACAAGATGAGTAACACCAAAAGCTAGTCTAGGTCAGGATCCTTCCAGTGGCTCACCATTGGCCTCAGAGCACTGGCCACCCAGGCCAAAGGATTTTAGCAATAGAAAAGTGCCTGCAGGCAATTGCTTTCCAGATGTATCCCCTTTCCATGCACTACACCATGATAAACTGTGCCATATTTTGCCAATGGAGAAAAATGTTACAGATGACATATAATTTTATGCACTCATTTTGCCGCAAATTCAATTTTCTGCTACATGTTTTGAGATCCTATGTTTGCAATATTAACAAAGCAAAAACCAACTCTAGACCGGATGCCAGCCTAGCATTTTAACATGCTGATTCTGAACTAATTTAGTGACAAAAATGAATCCAACCTGTTTTAAAAAAGGAAAGAAAAAAAAAACCAAAATATGAAGAAAAATCCCATGTGCAAGCTCCGCACAGACAGTGAACAACCCCAAGAATTGAAATCAGGTCCCTGGAGCTGTGTAACAGCAATGCTAATTACTGCACCATAGTACAACCTGACTATGAATATATTGGAGATAGAGATACAGGAGTTAAACCTATAAAACTACATTAGACATCAAATTAAATGTATGGCTGCAGATATAAATAGTAAAGTTTGATCCTTTGTGTACTGCAGAGCTTAACAAGGCAACAGTAAAAAAGAAAGATAATGACATAAGATCAGAACTCACCTCATTAGACTGTTGCTCTGTCTGGTAAAAAACAAACAGACTACTTCTTTAATAAACACACTGCCTGCTCAGGTTTCCTTCCATAACTTCAAAATAATTTAAAATAAAAAAACAAGGTAGAACTAGAAAAAATGCAATTGAGGAAAGTGGGTACAATAAATAGATGGCTGGATGTCTTGTTCATTTATGCTACTAATGAATGAGGTTAGGAAGAGGCTAAGGGACATCACACACCAATGACCATGACAGATTTGTTAAGACTGGGCAATGAGCCTGTAAGTAGGAGAGATATACTTCTGACAAAATGAGAAAGTGTCCAGGATCTCTGATACATTAAAAAAGAAGAACTATTACAAGTGGAGGAAGTGAGTAGTGAGTTTGTTGAGCTCATTTGGCTACCTATTGAAATAACATAAGAAGCAGTGAGTCTATGCAAGGCTGGCTTTAAAGTTTTTATCTTCTAGAAGCTCAAACCTATAATCCAGCCACAGGGGATGCACAAACCAGTCCGTGTCTTTCTGCTGATCCCAAGCCCGGATAAATGGGGAGGTTTACATCAGGAAGGACATCCGGAGTAAAATTTTGCCAGATCAATACGCGGACAATACAGATTTCCATACCAGATCGGTCAATGTCCAGGTTAACAACGGCCACCACCAGTACTGTTGGCTAACAGGGTGCTGGTGGAAATTGGGCTACTGTTGTCCGGAGGCAGGAGGAGAGGAAGAAGGTAAAGAGAGTGGAACTGAGGGTAGGAACTTTGAATGTTGGCAGTATGACTGGTAAGGTAAGAGAGTTACCTGATGTGATGGAGAGAAGGACGGTTGATATATTGGGCATGCAAGAGACTAAATAAAAGGAGAGTAAGGTCAGTTGGATTGGAGGAGGATTCAAATTGTTCTGTCATGGTGTGGATGGGAGGAGAAATGGGTTAGGGGTTATTGTGAAGGAATAGTATGTCAAGAGTGTTTTGGAGGTGAAAGGAGTGTCAGACAGAGTGATGATTATGAAGCTGGAAATTGAAGGTGTGATGATGAATGTTATTAGTGCATATGCCCTGCAAGTTGGGTGTGCGATGGATGAGAAAGAAGATTTCTAAAGTGAGGTGGATGAAGTGATGGATAATTTACCCAAGGAACAAGGGACAATGGACATGTTGGTGAAGGGAACAGAGGGGATGAGGAGGTGATGGGTAGGTTTGGTGTCAAGGAGAAGAATGAAGAAGGTTAAACCACAGTGGTTTTGTGAAAAGGATGGACATGGCTGTGGTGAATGCATATTTTAAGAAGAGGGAGGAACATAGGGTGACGTACAAGAGTGGAGGAAGATGCACACAGGTATATTATATTCTATGCAGGAGGTTCTGCAATCTGAAAAAAATTGAAGACTGCAAAGTGGTGGCCGGGAAAAGTGTAGTTAGACAGCATAAGATGGTGGTCTGTAGGATGACGCTGGAGATCAAGAAGAGGAGGAGAGTGATGGCAGAGCCAAGGATCAAATAGTGGTAGTTGAAAAAGGAAGACTGCAAAGTTGAGTTCATGGACAAGGTAAGACAGGCATTTGGTGGCAGTGAAGAGTTGCCAGGTAGCTGGGCAACTACAGCAGAGGTAGTAAGGGTGACAGCAAGAAGGGTGCTTGGCATCACATCTGGACAGGGGAAGGAGGAAAAGGAAACCTGGTGGTAGAATGGGGAAGTACAGGAAAGTATACAGAGGAAGAGGTTGGCAAAGAAGTGAGATAGTTAGAGAGATGTAGAAAAAGTAGACAAGAGTACAAGAAGATAAATGTAAGGTGAAGAGAGAGGTGACGATTGCTAAAGAAAAGGCGCATGATGAGTTGTATGAGAGGTTGGACACTAAGGAGGAAGAAAAAGATTGTACCGATTTGCTAGAAAGAGGGACTGAGCTGAGAAAGATATGCAGTAGGTTAGGGTAATAAAGGATAAAGATGGAAACATACTCACAAGCAAAGAGAGTGTGTTGAGCAGATGGAAAGAGTACTTTGAGAGGCTGATGAATGAAGAGAATGAGAGAGAGAGAGAGAAGGTTGGATGATGTGACGTTAGTGAATCAGGAAGTGCAACGGATTAGCAAGGAGGAAGTAAGGACAGCTATAAAGAGGATGAAGAATGGAAAGGCCTTGGTCCAGATGACATACCTCTAGAAGCATGGAGGTGTTTTGGAGAGATGACAGTTGAGATTTTAACCAGATTTTTTAATGGAATCTTGGAAAGTGAGAGGATGCCTGAGGAGAGGAGAAGAAGTGTACTGGTAATGCTTTTTAATAATAAATGGGATGTGCAGAGCTGTAGTAACTACAGCGGGCTAAAACTGATGAGTCACAGCATGATGTTATGGGAAAGAGTAGTGGAAGCTAGGTTAAGAAATTAGGTGATGATTAGTGAGCAGCAGTATGGTTTCATGCCAGGAAAGAGCACTACAGATGCTATGTTTGCTCTGAGGGTGTTAATGGAGAAGTTTAGAGAAGGCCAGAAGGAGTTGCATTGCGTCTTTGTGAACCTGGAGAAAGCATACGTATGACAGGGTGCCTCGAGAGGGAGTTGTGGTATTGTATAAGGAAGTCGGGAGTGGTAGAAAAGTATGTAAGAGTTGTACAGGATATATACGAGAGAAGTGTGACGGTGGTGACGTCTGTGGTAGGAGTGACGTATGCATACAACATGGAAGTGGGATTACATCAGGGGTCGGCTCTGAATCTTTTCTTATTTGCAATGGTGATGGACAGGTTGACAGAAGAGATTAGACAGGAATCCCGTGGACTATGATGTTTGCTGATGACATTGTGATCTGTAGCGAGAGTAGGGAGCAGGTTAAGGAGACCCTAGAGAGGTGAAGATATGCTCTAGAGAGGAGAGGAATGAAGGTCAGTAAGAACAAGACAGAATACATGTGTGTAAATGACAGGGAGGTCAGTGGAATGGTGAGGATGTAGGGAGTAGAGTTGGTGAAGATGGATAAGGTTAAATACTTGGCATTAACAGTACAGAGTAATGAGGATTGTGGGAGAGGTGAAAAAGAGAGTGCAGGCAGGGTGGAATGGGTAGAGAAGAGTGTCAGGAGTAATTTGTGACAAATGGGTATCAGCAAGAGTGAAAGGGAAGGTCTACAGGATGGTTATACTGTATGGGTTGGAGACAGTGGCACTGACCAAAAACAGGAGACAGAGACAGAGGTGGCAGAGTTAAAGATATTAAGATTTGTGTTGGGCGTGATGAGGATGGAGAGGATTAGAATTGAGGGTCAGCTCAGGTTGGACGGTTTGGAGACAAAGTCAGAGAGGTGAGATTGCGTTGATTTGGATATGTGCAGAGGAGAGATGCTGGGTATATTGGGAAAAGAATGCTAGGTATACAGCTGACAGGCAATAGGAAAAGAAGAAGTCCTAAAAGAAGGTTTATGGATGTGGTGAGAGAGGACATGCAGATGATGGGTGTAACAGAGCAGAGGACAGGAAGATATGGAAGAAGATGATCTGCTGTGGCAACCCCTGACGGAAGCAGCCAAAAGAAAAAGAGGCTCAAACCCATCAAGTAAGAGCTATTGAATTGGGTTTAGGCATCTTATAGCAGGAATATCACATTTATGTCAAGTAGTCATTTTAATGTAAAAATGTATGTAAGAAAATTAACCTTAGCTCTGGGACTTGCTCTAGTTACAAGGTAAAGGGCAGCATTCAAAACTGAACACATACTGTAATCACACAACAGTTTTGCCAGCAATTACTGCTTTCAGACAGTTGCCCCATAAAGTTTCCTTCTTAATTTTCCATGGTTACAGATCTCCTTAGAGTAGAGAAACTTCCTGTTCATGCTATCAGCTGGCACTTCCATTCACATCTTCTTTTGCCCACTTTCTGGCCACATTTTTTTCACTTCCTACATTCTAAATACACAGACTTCCTCGGAGTGATTCATCACACCATATGATTTTTCTTCTCCAAATCCAAATTTATTTCTTAGTTCTCAAATAGTTTTCCTTTACCACCAGATTATTATTATTTTTTTATCTCAGTCCCTTCTAAATAGGCTTTACATAACATAACTTTTCATCAGACATGTTTCACTGCCATACACCTTACATCACTTGCATAAACATATTTTTTAATGGGCCACATGTACATTTCTTAATTCCTCAGAAAGAGTAGTAGCTCTCAGATCTTCTTCAAAGTGCCTCTATGCCTGGTGATTTTGGCTGTTTCATTTTTTAAAAATAGTAATTTTTACCATTTTCTTTTTAGTTTCATTTTATGAACTTTTGATGATTTTTATTTTAGTTTTTATTTTTGATGACTTACGTTAATAAATTTATTTTGAAAGAATAATTTTTCTTTAGTTTTTACTTTACCTTAAAAAATCTGTTCAGCAAAAATTAAGAAATAAACCATGTGCCTACAAAGCAACAGGAAATTGGAAAAGTGCAGAAAAGCCTATTAATGACTCATGGGGCGTTTTTTACTCCAACCTTCTATACGGTTATCTTCTGATGTTTTATATAGTGTGTCACTTGTGTAGTAGCTACATGTACGTATTTAAGAAGTATGTTATTTGCTCTGACAGCACCAGGAATTTTAAACTTCAGATTGAGTACTTCACAGTACCTTATGAAGGCAGGTTATTCATACAACTCCCTAGACATTCAATAAATTTCTGTACCTTCACACTTTCTCTTTTTGTATTGACTAAAGTGACCAGATAGTAATCTTCTTTTGAGGCAAAGTTAAAGTTTGTTGACCAACGCAACTTCTTATTTTACCTTCTTTGGTAGGTTTGTTTTTCTTCATAATGTCATAGTCCTCAAACTCTCTATAGACATCATCAAGCTCTTTCTCTTTGAGATTCACAAACATGATTGCCATGCTATTGACTACACATTTGCTTGTTTCTGTCAATGTACTTGCAGAACGGACATCCCCATTTACAACTAGTTCTTTGCTGCGTGTCCATTGCTAAAAACATGATCTGCCTAGGCAGCTGGCCACCATCGCACAAATTAGTCCATAATCATTTATTGAAAAAGGATAAACAGCTCTGTTCCCTTTAAAAGCAGCAAAAAGTTTATTGCATGATTCTGTGAGAAGTGAGAACACTGATGCAGGATTTTTTTTTATTTATTACAGTTGACACTTAGAAATGGCCGAAGGCTGGGACCTTGGCGGTCTGATCCTCGGCTACAGAAGCTGGCTCTTGGGACGTGGAATGTCACCTCTCTGAAGGGGAAGGAGCCTGAGCTAGTGCGCGAGGTCGAGAGGTTCCGGCTAGATATAGTCGGACTCACCTCGACGCACAGCTTGGACTCTGGAACCAATCTCCTTAAGGGGGGCTGGACTCTCTACCACTCTGGAGTTGCCCCCGGTGAGAGGCGCTGAGCAGGTGTGGGCATACTTATTGCCCCCCGACTTGGAGCCTGTGCATTGGGGTTTACCCTGGTGGACGAGAGGGTGGCCTCCCTCCGCCTTCGGGTGGGGGGAAGGGTCCTGACTGTTGTTTGTGCGTATGCACCGAACAGCAGTTTGGAGTATCCACCCTTTTTGGAGTCTCTGGAGGAGGTGCTAGAGGGCATAACTTCTGCAGACTCCCTTGTTCTGCTGGGAGACTTCAATGCTCAATGACAGTGAGACCTGGAAGGGCGTGATTGGGAGGAATGGCCCCCCCAATCTGAACCCGAGCGGTGTTTTGTTGTTGGACTTCTGTGCTTGTCACGGATTGTCCATAACGAACAGCATGTTCAAGCATAGGGGTGTTCATATGTGCACTTGGCACCAGGACACCCTAGGCCTTAGTTCGATGATCGACTTTGTGGTCGCGTCATCGGACTTGAGGCCATATGTCTTGGACACTCGGGTGAAGAGAGGGGCGGAACTGTCAACTGATCACCACCTGGTGGTGAGTTGGCTTCGATGGTGGGGGATGATGCCGGTCAGGCCTGGTAGACCCAAAAGTGTTGTGAGGGTCTGCTGGGAACGGCTGGCAGAGTCCCCTGTCAGGAGTAGCTTCAACTCCCACCTTCGGCAGAACTTCGACCACATCCCGAGGGAGGTGGGGGACATTGAGTCCGAATGGGCCATGTTCCGTGCCTCTATTGTTGAGGCGGCTGACCGGAGCTGTGGCCGTAAGGTGGTCGGTGCCTGTCATGGCGGCAATCCCCGAACCCGTTGGTGGACACCGGCGGTGAGGGATCCCATCAAGCTGAAGAAGGAGTCCTATAGGACCTTTTTGTCCTGTGGGTCACTGGAGGCAGCTGATAGATACCGGCAGGCCAAGCGGAATGCGGCTTCGGTGGTTGCTGAGGCAAAAACTCGGGCATGGGAGGAGTTTGGGGAGGCCATGGAGAACGACTTTCGGACGGCTTCAAGGAGATTCTGGTCCACCGTCCGGCGTCTCAGGAGGGGGAAGCAGTGCAGTGTCAACACCGTATATGGTGGAGATGGTGCGCTGCTGACCTCGACTCTGGACGTTGTGGGTCAGTGGGGGGAGTACTTCGAAGACCTCCTCAATCCCACTAACATGCCTTCCAATGAGAAAGCAGAGCCTGGGGACTCTGAGGTGGGCTCTCCCATCTCTGGGAATGAGGTCACCGAGGTGGTCAAAAAACTCCTTGGTGGCAGGGCCCCAGGTGTGGATGAGATACGCCCGGAGTTCCTCAAGGCTCTGGATGTTGTAGGACTGTCTTGGTTGACACGTGTCTGCAACATCGTATGGACATCGGGGACAGTGCCTCTTGATTGGCAGACCGGGGTGGTGGTCCCCCTCTTTAAAAAGGGGGACCGGAGGGTGTGTTCCAACTACAGAGGGTTCACACTCCTCAGCCTCCCTGGAAAAGTCTATTCGGGGGTTTTGGAGAGGAGGGTCCGTCGGATAGTTGAACCTAGGATTCAGGAGGAACAGTGTGGTTTTCGTCCTGGTCGCGGAACAGTAGACCAGCTCTACACCCTTAGCAGAGTCCTGGAGGGTGCATGGGAGTTTGCCCAACCAGTCTACATGTGTTTTGTGGACTTGGAAAAGGCGTTCGACCGTGTCCCTCGGGGAATCCTGTGGGGGGTGCTCCGGGAGTATGGGATACCGGACCCCTTGATAAGAGCTGTTCGGTCCCTGTACAACCGGTGTCAGAGCTTGGTCCGCATTGCCGGCAGTAAGTCAAACCCATTTCCAGTGAGAGTTGGACTCCACCAGGGTTGCTCTTTGTCACCGATTCTGTTCATAACTTTTATGGACAGAATTTCTAGGAGCAGCCAGTGTGTTGAAGGGGTCCGGTTTGGTGGACTCAGGATTGGGTCACTGCTTTTTGCAGATGATGTTGTCCTGTTTGCTTCATCAGGCCGTGATCTTCAGCTCTCTCTGAATCGGTTCGCAGCTGAGTGTGGAGCGGCTGGGATGAGAATCAGCACCTCCAAATCCGAGACCATGGTAGTCAGCCGGAAAAGGGTGGAGTGCCCTCTCAGGGTTGGGGGAGAGATCCAGCCCCAAGTGGAGGAGTTCAAGTATCTCGGGGTCTTGTTCAAAGTGAGGGAAGAATGGACTGTGAGATCGACAGGCGGATCGGTGCAGCATCCTCAGTGATGCAGGCTCTGCATTGGTCTGTCATGGTGAAAAAAGAGCTGAGCCGTAAGGCAAAGCTCTCAATTTACCAGTCAATCTACGTTCCTACCCTCACCTATGGTCATGAGCTATGGGTAGTGACCGAAAGAACGAGATCGCGAATACAAGCGGCTGAAATGAGTTTCCTCCGCAGGGTGTCTGGGCTTTCCCTTAAAGATAGGGTGAGAAGCTCAGTCATCCAGGAGGGGCTCAGAGTAGAGCCGCTGCTCCTCCGCATCGAGAGGAGTCAGATGAGGTGGCTCGGGCATCTGATCAGGATGCCTCCTGGATGCCTCCCTGGTGAGGTGTTCCAGGCACGTCCAACCAGGAGGAGGCCCCGGGGAAGACCCAGGACACGTTGGAGGGACTATGTCTCCTGGCTGGCCTGGGAATGCCTTGGGATTCTCCCGGAAGAGCTGGAAGAAGTGGCCGGGGAGAGGGAAGTCTGGGCCTCTCTGCTCAAGCTGCTGCCCCCGTGACCCGACCACGGATAAGCAGAAGAGGATGGATGGATGGACTTAGAAATGTATTTATTAAAGTGCCATGTTTATTTAAACTATTTAAGCAGAAAACATTTTCATTCATTCGTGCTGAACATATATGACCAGAAGCTAAAAAAATAGTGTGGGCAATATAACCATTTGGTTTTTAACAATATTGCAAACTGTTAGAATGTTAAAAAACATTCAAAGTTGATTAAAAAATCACAATTCTACATTTGCATCAGTGTCTAAAAGAAGAACTGCATCCTGGATTTACAAAAATATTTACCGACTAGAAATGTATTTCACTTTTAAAACAAGTAATGTTTTCCAACCCATCAATTCATGATCTGATCCACCAGATCCTAAGCTAGCAGCAACGGGTACAATACAGAAATCAAACCCAAGCAACCGTTCTCAAATAATACAAAAATAATAAACAACAAATCTGCATACTCATGTTTTTTTTTTTTATTTCATTTAGTAACCTCTGTGATGGAACCAGGCCGTCAGCGACCTCCAAACCCCAAACATGAAAGCACCAATGCAGTCCTGGATTCAAATAATGGATGGTTTAATAAGAAAAAAAGTACCTTCACAAAAGGGTAAGCATAAACAGAAAACACAAGTAATCTCTCTCTTCACAATCACTTCTCTTCACAATTCCTCTTCTTTCACCACACTACTGCCCTTATCCAGATGAGTGTTGCTCCACATCCTCCCAGCTCCTCCTCCAGCTCGATCCTTTTATTGAGGACACGGGAGTACTTCTGGTGTCAAGGCTACTGCCCGATGAAAACACTACTGGGTCATACAGAAGTCACATATTTTGGGGAGAGAATCTCCCTGCAGTGTCCCCTTGTGACACCCATGGACCCCAGCAGGGCTGGCCATTTTTTGTAATTTCGCAGATTCTGAATAAGTCATTGTGGCGGCTTGCAAACACATATAGGATACTGTCTCTCTTCAGTAGGTACTTCTTTTTCACCTATAACAGAAGCTTAATTGTTAGAAGAGTATGTCAGAAATGGATCTGACTGATCTGACTCAGGTGTTCTCTTGGACGATGAAGGATGTTGTATAATCACAGGATTAGAAGTTGGTACTGGAATCTCCCTACATACAGCTATGCCAGATTTCCTTAACTGATCAACATGGTGACACCAGATAAGATCAAGAGCAACTTTGACTTTATAAGACAAGGGCCCACTCTGCTTCATAACTTTAGCAGAAATCCATTTATGATCTCCTCTGTAATTCCAATATCGTTTGACTAATCTCAAAATGGCATGCATCGCTGTCCCTGAAGCTTTGACTTTGTTTCATCTGTTTAGCCCGTACCACTTTTCTAAGATTTGGTCATAACAAATCTAGTCAGGAAAGTAGTTGTTTTCCTAGAAATAACATAGCTGGCATTTGGTTTGTGGTTGCATGTGTAGCATTTCTATATGCAAACAAAAAACTTCTTGGAAATAGTAATGCGTTCATTAGACATTGCCTACAGACCCTTCTTTAAGCTCTGAACAAACCTCTCTCCTAGGCCAGTGGTACCCAGATGCCATGGTGTAATGTGTTTTATTCCATTCAGCTTTAGAAAGATTTAAAAATCATCAACAGTAAACTGTGGACCATTGTCACTCACCAGTTGCTCTGGAACTCCAGTCCTAGCAAAAAGGCCTCTTAACACCTCAATAGCGTGTGATGAAGTTGTGGAACTCATGGAGATCACTTCAGGTCATTTGGAAAATGTATCAGCCATCACCAGGAATATCTGTCCCATAAATGGTCCAACAAAATCAACATGTATCTGCTGCCAAGGTGATGTAGGCCATTCCCATGGGTGCAGTGGTGCTGTTTTTGGCTAAATTTGCACTTGCTGACAGCCAATACACTTCGCAGGAAGCTGCTCTATTTCTTGATCTATATCTGGCGACCAAATAAAACTCCTGGTCAATGCCTTCATCTTTACCACTTGAAGATGGCCCTGATGGAGCTCATTCAAGATTACGGGCCTCAGTTTGGTTGGGATAATGACCCTAGATTCCCACAACACACAACCATCACTAAAAATGAATTCCTTCCTTTGAAAGAAATGTGCCAATGTGAATTTATGTTCAATCACCAAGCTGCGCTGTTTTGCCAGAAGCACTTGTTACAGGGTCTTGTCCAACATAGTTTTATTTAGCACAATTTAAGAGGTAATACAACAGCATTTATTTACTGTATATGGCACATTTTCATACAACGATGTAGCTCAAAGTGCTTTAATGGGTAACTCTTCGAGGTGGTTCAAAGAAAACATATTCAACATTTTCATATTGTTCTTATTATTCGCTACAACTTTTAGAGGGAGACAGGACAAGCCATTAGCATGAGATGAGGTGCTCTTATAGTTCAATTTTGTATCTATGACCACCCAAGAATAAGGCTCAACGGTGCATGCAGGATGTGGCAGTGGCTGAGATACCTCTTTGTAAATTGAAGTTAGGGACAAATGGTTGATGATCATTAATGAGTGTAAACTCTCTACCATATACTGTTTAAACTGCTTTACATCCCACACTAGACTCAAAACCTCCTTGTCTACTTGAGCATACTTTTTCTCAGCCTTGGACAATGAACAAAAAAAAAAGCAAAACAAAATGCAATAGTCCTTTCACTGCCATCACTCATCAAATGCTATATTACTACTCTGATGCCATATGGCGAAGCATCACAAGCTAGCCTCACTGGAATCACTGGGATGAAGTATGTTAGTATTGTGTCAGATATCGCTAACCTTTTTGCTTCTTGAAAAGCATGCTCACAGTCTTTTGACCATATCCAGTTTGAAGATGCTAATTAAGTGGGTATAAAACTATTGCTAGATTAGGCATAAATCTGCTATAGTAATTCACAGATTCTAGGAATGATCTTAGATGTGAAAGATCTTTTGGTGGTGGAGCCTTCAGCACCTCCTGATTTTTTTCTGGGCATTTGTGTAATAGCTGAGTATCTATTATATGGCCCCTATAAGTAATACTAGGCTTTAGAAACTCACATTTATCACATTTTATTTTTTGAGGTGTTCCTCATTTGTTTCTCCAGTGACTATGATGTCATCCAAATAGCACTGTGTTCTTTGCACTCCCTGTAAAACCTGGTCCATTGCACATTGCCATATAGCAGGGGCAGAAGCAACTCCTAATATTACAGAGCGCCTTTAGGTGTATGTATTTATTGTAAGCTAACTTTGGAATCTTCCTCCATTTCCATTCACAGGTATTCCTCTGTAAGGCCCATTTTTGAAAAATGCTATCCCCGTGAAAGACTGGCAAAAATGTCTTCAATTCTTAGCAAATGGTACTTCTCTGCCTGCAGCACTGGGTTAATAGTGACTTTAAAGTCTCCACGTAATGTGCCATTTCTCTTTGTTACATGAGCTACTGGTGTGCGAAGTTCATTTTCTACTAGTGGTCACAAAGCATATGGTATTGGGTGTGCTTTCTGAGAGAGGAGTTTGGGTGCATACTTAATTGGTTTGCGTGTGAACAATGCTTTAATTCATGTGAACTATATTGATTCGTGTTCGTATATTATTAGTTTGTGTGTGAACTATATCCATTTGTATATGCATAGCACTGGTTTGCACATGAACTATACTGATTCACATGTGTATATCACTGGTTCCAGTACGTTTGTTATTGGTTTGTGACAGAACTGCATTAGTTTTGGCACGCATATTATTGGTTGCGTATGAACTATATTAGTTTGCATTCTGTGCACTATATTGGTTTCATGCATGTCTTTCACTGTTTTCATGTGGGTAACAAGTCGGTTTTGCGCTTGAACTCTATTGGTTGTATGTGTGTAGGCCTGTTCCTTGTACAAAACATACTGGTTATGCGTGCGCACCCTATCACACCTTTGTGCATGAACTATATCAGTTCTGTGTGCGAATTATATTGGTTGTTCAAGTGATCTTCAGTGGAAATGGGAGGGGCAAGAACCAGAAACTCAATGGCCGGTAAAGTCATGGAGTGTGAAGAGAAGTGGGAAGGAGAGGGATCTGCATTTAAACAGCGCAGTAATTTTTTTCCGCACAATATGTTAGCGAAATAACTTGGTGGTAATTATTACTATTTAACAGAATATACCCTTGAGTCTGTATTGATCACAAGGCTGAAGTTACATACAGTATGTATTCGGCCATCTTTTTATTCACTCCCAGCAACATGCTTGCTTGCAACCCGTGACTTACTTTTTCACACAGCTTTTGCAAACTAGTTAGTTATTCAAAAGGCAAAATATTTTACATTTACAACTGACGCCTTTATCCAACATAATATTTAGTTACTACTAGTTACATTTCTTATGTCCAGCGATCCCGCACCGTGCCACCCAGACAGGTGAAGTTTCTTGCACATGGTCACACAGTGTCAGTATCAGGACTTGATCCCACAAATGCAGAGTTAAAAATACAAAGCCCTAATCACAATGCCTCAATGCTTGCACATCTACAACATGTATATTATTTGACACTAGCAAAATACCCGCGCTTCGCAGCGGAGAAGTAGTGTGTTAAAGAAGCAATGAAAAAGAAAAGGAAACATTTTGAAAATAACGTAACATGATTGTCAATGTAATTGTTTTGTCACTGTTGTGAGTGATGAGTGTTGCTGTCATATATATATATATATATATATATATTTACACACACACACATAAACATATATATATACATATCTATACATATACACATATATATACACACACACATATATACATACATATATATATATCTACATATATACACATACATATACATACACACATACATACATACACACACATATATACACACAAATACATATATATATATA
>JANRMT010062806.1:80503428-80576410 GCA_026402145.1 Polypterus bichir lapradei
AGGAGTCAGATGAGGTGGCTCGGGCATCTGATCAGGATGCCTCCTGGACGCCTCCCTGGTGAGGTGTTCCGGGCACGTCCAACCGGGAGGAGGCCCCGGGGAAGACCCAGGACACGCTGGAGGGACTATGTCTCCCGGCTGGCCTGGGAACGCCTTGGGATTCTCCCGGAAGAGCTGGAAGAAGTGGCCGGGGAGAGGGAAGTCTGGGCTTCTCTCCTTAAGCTGCTACCCCCGCGACCCGACCTCGGATAAGCGGAAGAGGATGGATGGATGGATGGAGTATTTTTAATGTTAACCTTTGTGCTGTAACAATACACTGCCTTAACAGCCTTTGTTCTTTTGGGGTATAAAAGTATGCTCCAGTTCTGCACATTGCTCAGGAGTGATTCTTACATGCAAACAATGTACTAATACTTGCAAACAAGCAAAATTATTTGCATACAATATGACAATAGAGTTGGGATGTTATGATTCAGGTGGTTTGTTATTCTTGAAAGCATTTCAAAATCAGTCTTTTTTTCTCTTGTTCCATGCTGCATTGTGCAGCTGCCTTTTTTCATTTTTATTTTTTGCACAAAAAGAGATCTACTCTGCCACCTGAAAATATGAACAAACTTGTGTGCCTTAGCAAAAGGTTGAATGTCAAGAAGGACAAATAATGATGACAGTGGCCTTGAGCAATGTTACTGAACATGTCCAAAATGTTGTGTTTTGTTTGTCATAATTTTGACAATAAATGGAATTTCTGAAATCCTCTGAGAATTATTTCCAGCATATCATGATACTGACATTATTATATTTATAGCTGATTTAATGATATAGTAACTGTACTTGTTTACATAATTCATAGTGTACTGTAGTACTAAGCACCGTCCTGTATAATTACAAGACCTGCAAAGACTCTTTTCTTTTTATACATCGTGGGTTTTATTCCCTTAGTGTGCTTTAGTAATAGGCTACTGTTTGTTAAGGTCATTCAGGTCAAGAAGGTTGAACTGAGTGAGAGCTCGAAAGAGAGAAAAACGTTCACTTCACAGTGTTATTCACCATATGCTATTATTGGTGTGTATAGTTTGGGTTCAATCATACCAGTTAATTTTTTTTTTTTTGCATCATCTTAAGGCCATACTTTTAGTTTTCTGCTTATAGTAGCCAAGAAGGACAGATTTTAATTTTTAACAGCTGCATCTTTGAATTTGTGTGTATGTGTATCTTCCAACATTGTGTGCATTACTGAGCAGGGTTTTCTTAGAAAATCCCCCCCCCCCCCCCATTTGGCTGCTTATGGTTCTATAAAGTTCTATAAGCCCTCTTATCTGAGAGAAATTTGATTTGCCCACCTAGTTTCATATATACCCATATTTCTGAACTGTGAAGTGCTGCTTCAGTTTGTCCCCCCAAAAAGTGCACCACTGTCCAAATTTTTTTAACCAGCCGCCACTGCTCTATGGCATTGCTCTGAAGAACTACTTTGGCACCTTAATTTTTAAGAGTGTACCAGAGCATATGCTGGATGATGAAGAGAAGGAAATCAACACAGAAATTCACACACATACCACAATAGGCACCACAATAGATCTATAAAGCTCAACATTAAGCCATCTCTTGACCAATCTATCTGTCTATGCTGCTTGCTTACTTCTTCTAACAAAATGTGTTTAGTTTCAAATTAAATATTATTGAATTCTCTTGTTTCCATTTCCTTTTCATTTTAGTCTACATTGATTTGTGTACATAGCAAATCTAATATATTTTAATGTACTTGGTTGTAAACTATTTTACAGTAAAATCAGTTGTACTGTATTGTAAATTTTTCTTTTGGGTGATTTCTTGTGGTATCCTTAATGTCTAATTTACATGGAAGTATTGTATGGACCATTCTATACCGATATTTTTCATTTAAGGCAATGCTTTTTTATTTGTTTTAGTTACAGGTTTGGCTAACAATAACATTTGTTTCTACCATTGTGTAATTTAAATGTTGGTCCACATTTAACCCACCTCAATAAGAAAATATTTGAATGTTCCTGAGGCAGTTCAGTTGCCAATTTCTACACTAAATACATCAATTTCCAATGCCTACCAACGCACCTTTGAGAAACAAAGGTTACCCCTTCTGCTTACAAACTGCCCAACATGTGAACATATGAATTTCAGATATTTGTAACATTCATGGAAAATTGAACTTCCCATTAAGAAATAGTAAATTTAACTTTAACTCTGCCATCATTTTCATGTCCATTTTCAAACTTCCACCAATAAGAAATGGTCTGGTAACTCTATCTCCTATAACCAGTAGTAATACAGTTTTAGCCCACCACAGTGCTACACCAGGCTGAAAATATATTCTGCTGTGATTCACTCCTGAAAATTTGGAATAATCTACTAGACCAGTTCATTTGTTGGAACTGGTATATTCTTTTACTGTGGAAGCAATTTCCGTTCACTTTTACACATCAAGGCAACAGGCTTGCTAATCTGTTGCCAAAAAGCTTTCATCTATTGATAAAACAGAAATCCTGATTGAAGCTGACATTTCACAAAAAGGCCAGGGAATGTAGAAGAACTGCATATACCATTCAGAGCTGATCAGTAGCTGTCTAAAAAAAAAAAAAAAGAGGTCGGCAAGGCAAGGTCAAGCTCTCTGGCTTTGCATGCCCATTAAAACTGTGATTGTCTACTCCTAAGTAAATCAGAATATGGAAACCTCAGATAGACTGGTACATTTGCATTCAATCTGTGAATCTATAAGCAGTTATTAAACAGCTATGTAAATGATTTAGTCGAGGGAATCACAAGAGAACCTTCAGAAATATCCTCTTTCTGCCAAATGGAGCTCCAGTCATATAAAGTTTGCATACCACATTATAGGAATTATTATTATTTAGCAAATACCTTTATCAAAAGGTATGTAGTAAACCATAATATATGGAATATGAGTGATTATAAAGTACATTTGCGGACAATTGGGAGGTTTTGTTTTAGGTTTTTATAGTTTACTGTTAATAAAATGACTAATGCATATTTTTATTGTAAATAATGCTTTTCTTAAATGAAATTATTGCAGACTTTCATAGTATTGTTTTCAATGATTCTTAACACTGAGGTTAACTGCCTTACTTAGGACCATGTTTCAAGGAAGAGGTGTACCTTAACCCTGTCACTTTTGCTTCTTAATCCAATGGGGACTGCCATTTAATTTAAAAATACACACACCTTAAGTGGGTGGCATGATGACATAGTGGCTACTGCTTCTCCCTTATAGCTCCAGCTTCAGTTTTCATCCTTGCCACTGTCTATGTAGAGTTTGTGGTTTCTGCCAATGGGTTTTTTCCAGGTACTACAGTTTTTGCCCATATACCGGTACTGTAAATATGTTACAATATATTACAATATAGGTTAACTGAAAAGTTTACACAATTTTTAAAGAGTTTGATTTCATGTGTGTGTGCCATGTGGTGGATTGATCCCTGCCTTGTGTTCAATAAAAGTAGAACAGGCTCTGTTTCCCTATATTTATATATTTCCCTCTCTCTCTCTCTCTCCATTAGAAAATTTGAGTTCAGATAATACACAACTGGTATATAATTTTTTTTCACTTTTTTGTCATCATGGCTTTAGAAAATTATTTTTTTGTTTCAATAAAAACACCATGTTGGGCATAGCCATTTGTAATAACAGACATGTCTGTAAAGTCAGTGTTTGTGATTGCAGATGATGACAGAGCTATATATAAATTGCATACTATTCATTCATTATTCAGTCATTCATTGTCTGCCCAAGTTTGCCCCAATTATCATGTTAAATATTAAATAAACTGTATATTTTACTGTATCTAATGGTGTTCATTAGAACCCACACAATATTAAGAGGATTTATTACAATTAGTTAGGGCCAAATCTTCTCTCTGTGGAGCTGAATATATGCATACTATGGCTGAAGGAAGAATGATTCAGCTACGAACAAGGTAAAACCCTGTTGTGTTTTTAAGGAAACACATGATAGGGTTTGTTGAGGGATGTATTACTGATCTATAGAACAAATTTTAGTGTACTTGCAAGACAGGATCCATGGCTTTGAGCCAACAGGGGGTGCTGCTGTTAAGGAACACTGCAATACACACATAAGAGTAACACGGTTGTCAGGTTTGGTGTTTCACAAGCTTCGAGGGGTACAGGAGAGGAGATCATGCAATTTAAATGTCATTTACCAGTGGTGTGTTGATTATTTCCATAGCTGAGAATTAAAAAAGAATAACAAATATTGCAGATATCCTTGATCCCCACCATCTGGAGTGATTCATTTTTTTTTCCAACATTTGACCTGAATTGATGCTGTAGGCAGTGTAGGGTTACTGCGCTGTGAATCATTTGTTAATTTACCTAAACACACCTACCAAGCAGAATTAGATTAAGGTTGATAAAAGGCTACAGTTTAATAGCCAAGGATGATTTTAAGAGGTACAGGTACATGGTCTGGGATTTTTTGATGCTGCAGGTACGAGTACTTGTGCTTCAGTAGCACAAAAAGCTGCCTTAATGTAGACGAGAACAGAGAAGCTCAAAGATCAGAAGCACAGATAAACACTTACTAAAGAAAAACAAAACCTTTTCAGTTTTTTTATTTTGACTTTTATGGTATCTTAATAATAAAATTTCAGCTTTGATCAAGAAAGACTCAAATGTCATTTTTAATGAATGCTGCAAAATAAATCAATTCAGCAACAGATGTGAAGGCACTAGTAAAAGCCTGAGTGAAAAGTCTAGGTTGGTGTCATGCTGTGACCGAGCAGACGCAGTATACAGGAGGAAGCCAGTCCTCTGTGCACAACATACAGAAGGGAAGATGCCATGAGAGCAGAAGCTCACATGCTGGTGGGTCACAGAGATGGGGCTGAAATTGTGTACGGGAGGCTACAGCCATGAAGGGAAAAAATAAACACATAAAGGAGAGAAAAATGAGTAAGCACACGAGTCACTTTGCCACCTCCTGGGTGAACTTTCTTGATTTCATCAGACTTCTTGGAGCACACTGTGCAATCAATTAGACGAGTTAAACCATGGCGACAGGAGGCAATTTTATTTGCTCTTATTTGAATGATTGCAGAACCAAGCATTTCCGATTCCTTGTTTTCAGTTTTTCTCAATTAATAAAATCTTTCCTGAACCTTTTATCAACTTTCTTATTACTTTTTAAAGATAAATGAAGTTTTTAGTTTACAGTATAAAGGAGTTTTAAATGATGAGGGACTGGAAAATCGGGACGGCTTTAGGTAAGCTTTGGGGATCATGGAGGAGAGGAGTTAGTGATAGATTTGAATTAGGAAGTGAAAGACATCTTAGTGAGCAGAATTATAATTTAGACAATAAAAGAGGGACTTTAACCTTGCACATTTCAGGGCAACCTAAATAACTGCAGTGAATGCTCTTTTATGGCAAATTGTCTTGATGAGTGACACATGTCTCACTAACTGAATGTCTTATTATTTGACATAAATTGTGTGGAAAGGGAGAAAGATTTCCAGTGTTTAATGTCAGTCCTGTATTACTGTGATAATATAAAATTATGACAACAGAAAGGATGAAGTACTGACTCCACATATCTATCATAATTAGCAATTTCATACACTATCAGTCATTGCCATATATACCAGCTCTACAATCACAAGAATAGCCTACAGAGCCAAAAGTCAAGTCACACTGAATAAATTATCTGGAAGGAGAACAAGGGCTGTCACAAGATATAGTGGTGTGTCTTAAGTAGGTGAAGGGTGCTATCTGTGATCTGGCTTCAGTGGCTTGCTTAAAGGAGACAGTATTATGTATACTTGGACCTCAGCCTGGATGGAGTTAGATTTAAAAGATGGTAGAGGAAAGGAAAAAAAAGAAAAAACAAAAACGCAAAACTGATTCTGCACCTGCAATTTGTTCACCTCCTACCTACTGAATTGGTTTTGAGATGGTTAGTTGCTTCAATTATGTGATTTTCTTTATTTTTTATAGCAGGCTCACAATTTGTGCTATGTTTGTTTTGTTGTCTAATTTTTTATGACAAGGGTTAAGTGAGTAGAAATCGATGAGCAATGCTGGCCTGAATGGCGTGTTCTCGACATAATTGTTGAAATGTTGTAACATAAGGAGACATGATTCAAATCCAGGCCGACTCACTGCCTGTGCAGAGTACCTTAAGGTACTCCAGTTTTGTCCAGGACTTGCTAAAATGTGTAAACTAGGTTAGTATACAACTTTAAATTGGCACACTGGGTGTATGCTTAAATATGTCCTGTTATAGACTTGCAGCCTAATCTACAGTTGACTCTTGCCTTGCACCCAACCCTTCTGGGCATGAAGCAGTCCAGAACTTAATTAAGGACATTCATGAAATGTAATATAATATGTTGTAATATAATATTTTAATTTGACTTTTTCTGGACATTTTTAAATATTGTTGCAGTCCCGCCTCTTAAAATTATCCACAAGGAAATGCAGGCCTTAAAAACAAACACAGAAAGTCTTTGCAGATCTAGTCCTTCTGAGTAGGGCTCACTCCTGGCAGCCTTGCCCCAAACACAAATGGCAAGCTTCCAGCCTGCATAGACCAAAAAGAAAGAGACTGAGGACTTTTAAATATCACAGCTCAAAAATGTCTTTAGGAGGAAAATAATTAGGAGGAAAATAAAACCACAAAACCTCAGGCTCCATTATAAACAAAGGCTCTTTAATATTTAAAGAATTTATCAAAGAATTTAAAACTAAATTAGCATAAAAGCAAGGCAGAATAATGGAGAAAAAGGAGAAAAAAGCAAAAAAATCCAGTCCAGGCACAATAAACAGTACTTTAGAGAAAAGATGTTATTATTCTGTTTCTTTTTTTATTTTTATTTTTTAACCTGTTGGGTTTCAAGCTCTGGATATTTTACACTTTACAAGGGGTTTGGGCTCATCTGAATCCAGCTTTATAGTAATTTTCAGATTTGTTTCATTTTAATTATGTTGATTTTTTCACCTACTTTGCTTTAAATACACTATGCCATTTTTTTTGTCTTTTATTGAATTTATTAAAAGCAAATAACATTCCATACAATCTATGGTGGGCTGGCGCACTGCCCGGGGTTTGTTTTTCTGCCTTGCGCCCTGTGCTGGCTGGGATTGGCTCCAGCAGACCCCCCAGTACCCTGTAGTTAGGATATAGCGGGTTGGATAATGGATGGATGCATTCCATACAATCAAGTTAAACTTAACAAAACCAAATTCATTTAGAATACTGTTACATGACTGCGATCAACAGTTCTGGTAATCTCATAACTTTGCCAACATAAATATGCCAGTGATCAGACACTACAGTTTCACTCATTAGAGAAAAACAAAGTTTATTTAGTTTTAATTCTAACCATAAGCATTTAGGTTACATTTTGT
Source organism: Polypterus bichir lapradei (assembly GCA_026402145.1). Classification (NCBI taxonomy): domain Eukaryota; kingdom Metazoa; phylum Chordata; class Cladistia; order Polypteriformes; family Polypteridae; genus Polypterus; species Polypterus bichir. The sequence continues at coordinate 80,510,844 of JANRMT010062806.1, forward strand.
TTTGCTGATTTTGGCTATGTTTAAGACTACGTTTTTCAATTATGCACTTGAATATTTGTTATGCTCTTATATTTGTGCTGTTTTCAGTATCGTTTCTGTTTCTTCCTCACTAACTTTTGGTCCTGTCCCTACATATCATCTCTTGGCTTTGCACCTCTTTTTTGTAACAATAACCTTTAGGTGATCACACGTACCCTTAGCAGAAGCAAGAGTTGAGGAAAATAAATACAAATACAAAAAAAAAAAAAAAAGACAAGGGTAGAAGCCAAAATACAATACTGAAACTGCAATGAGAACACAAGTTTCTGTTTTGATATACTTCAGGCAGTCACAAGCTTCTGCATAAAACTAACACATAAATATCTATAAAATTCAAAATAATTAATAATGCAGCCTCAATAAAATTATAATATTAAATAAATACAACAAAGACAAAACCAGAATCAAAATTCAAAACATAACATGAAAAATAATATTTGAAAACAGCACAGATTAAGTAAACAGAGAACATACTTGAGTTAGAGAAGAGACCTTGGCCGAAATGTAAGAAACATAGCTCAGGTGGGTATTCCCTTTTCTCAAGAGTGCCTTCATGGTGATGTCTTTACAGATGAAGTAACACAAAGGATCAGAACCTCACATCAGGAAGTTAAAAACTGTGTCTGTTTTCTCTGTAGTGACATCTTCACTAATCTAGAAGGGGAACCCAGATCCATGGCATGAATCCACCTAGCACTGCATCAATAAGAGCTATAAGATACCAGTGTGAAAACCAGAGAAGTAGGAGGGAAAGACTCACTGAGTGTGAGAAAAAGAAAGAGAAAAAACACACTACCTGTCTACTGAAACAAATATGTAATATCTTCCTTAACAATAAATACAGCAGGTACTGCCTGCACATGTTAGCAAAAAGTTAGATTAGAAACTTTAATTATCCCAAGGGGAAATTTAGATTTTAAAACACTAAAAGTTGAAAAGCACTGTACAGTTGCTGACATTCTGAAATTTGTTAATGAGCCATTCTACATGGCGTTGTACTCCTGATTTGTTCTTACCTTGTGCTCAGTACTGCCAGGATAGGCACTGAGCTGGGTGAATGGACTGAAATGTAAATGGATTGCATTCTGCACTGTAGAAAATATACTATAAAAATAAACTGATGGTTTTCTTGAAATGGCTGTCAGGACATGCCAGCATGTTTCTTCTCTAATTCCATACAGTGTTGTTTCTTGCAGTGTCACTGTCTTCTGTCAATGTGGATAGATGCTTTTGATTAGTACATTTGATTTTGATGTTAAAGCCAGTTATCTTGGCAGTAATTATGTTGCATATTTGCTAATTAAAACACAATAATAGTACAATGAACAAAGATAAAATTCATAAAATAAATGTTGCTGTTATGTGTCTTAAATTAACGTTATTTCTTTTATGCTATGTGCTGGGTGATAGATTTGTATTATGTGAGATTCTGTGCTACTTTTTTTATTTGGACAATGTTTAATTTCAATTTTGCCATTAACATCTTTTGTATATGAGTCATGTAGTTACGAGCCACTTGACTACAAGTGGCTGTTTAATGGCAGAAGTTCCTTTGTAAATTCCGTGGCTCCGCAACATAGCTTCTTTCCTCAGTGGATAACTTCTATCTCCTTTTGAGAATAGTCAGTTTATCAGTTTATTTATCAAGTAGGCCTAGAAATAGGACTTGTTTCAGTTTGATACTTCCTTCTGTTCTGGACGACTCTTTAGATTTTGCTCTGAGTTTTGTTTGCCGATTATTTATGATGTTTTCATTTATGACCTTTGCTTGTCCCTCATTTTGAGTCTCAGGTGACATCTCCTAGTCTCTATGCATCTTATAATAATTTCTGGAGATGCTGTCTCTACAAAATGTTCTTAGGAAAATTGAATGATTGTTTTTGCATAAAAATGACAGAGAGTTTTAAGGTTTTATTACAGTTATACTGTACAAACTTAATGGTGATGTGATCACAACACCACTTTGTTTCCAAGTATCATTACTATTTTATAGTTATTTTTCATGGTGGAAGCAATGCTGTTTATAACTATGATTATCATTGCTGATCACATGGTATGGAGCATGTCATCATGCAGTCGTGACATCACTGAGCCACCATTGCAAAAGATGGTATGCTCTGAATCTAAGATTTTGGATTTATAATCTTCTTTACTACAATTAGTTTGCAAAAGACTTTCTGTCTAACATTTTGGTTTAGGTTTCTGCCATTTTAGATCTCCTGGATTTTATGTAATGACTAGGGGGCTCTGCTCTCTGCTCACTTCGTTCGCCCACCCGGGTTTGTTTTACCGAAAATGCAATTTAAAGAGATTGTTATTTTCATGGGAATTGTTACACATGCATTATTTTCCCTTTTACTTTAAAACTGTTATAAAAAAAATACTTGTCCTTTATTCCCATGCCTGGGCATGGCTAAATCTCTTTCTCGTAGGATTTATAACATTGCTCACGTTGTGAAGGGGGGGGTGGCTGAACGCACACTAAGGAAATGCCGTCGGATCATGTTGTCTTGCTGCTGCTGGCGAGATGCGTGTTTTGTTTGTCGCGCTATGCGTCAATCATTTAAAAGCCTGTACAGCAGCTGTCCTTTTCCCACTTCGTGTCTCTGCCGCTCGCGTTGGGGGATGCTGAATGCACGCTAAAGAGAAGTAGTTGGATCATCTGCTGGCTTGCTGCTGCTGCTTGTCACGATGTGTGACTATCATTTAAAAGCCTGTACAGCAGCTGTCCTTTTGCCAATTCGCTTCTCTGCCGCTTGTGTTGTGAAAGTGGCTTTGCGGAATTGAATGCACACTAAGGAGAAGCAGTCGGATCATATGCTGGCTTGCTGCTGCTGTTCCTGGCGAGCTGTGTGTTCTGCCTGTCGCTGTTTTAAGACCTGGGAGCACATGAAGTGTGTCTGCCAAAAGCATTCCAACAACTGCTTGGTTAGATGTCCGCGAACTTGTATTAAGTGTTGTCTCACTGCCTTGTCTTGCAGGACGTCAAATTGTCCTCTGAGAAGATCACATCTCGTCTCCCTAGTCTGCCTCCCAAGATTTTTTTTTATAATAGAGAGATCTGAATATATGTATATGTTTTATACAAATTTTTGAAGTATAATTTTTCATATTTTTATGTATTTTCTGTTAGGTGTATAGTTATGTACCTTACTTTTAAATGTGCCTCCTTTCCATGTGTTTTGTGGGTGGAGCACCAGGTGGCAGAGCCACTCTGACACAGCTGCTAGGTCATCCTTATGGCTTTATATTCTCAGCCAGAAGTAGGACCCTTAGGTTGAGTGTTCAGTGTGTGGTGCAGTTTTGTCTGTATTATTTTTGACGGGTTTACTGGTTTCTTTGATTTCTTTTGCTTCTGTCCCTGCTTTTTTCTCACAGATTTGGGATTTGGACTTGTTTGTGCTAGGATTGCTTTTTAGGTAGCTTCTTTATTGCTCTCTTTTTGGCATTTTCTTGTATTTTCCATTCTTGTTAAGAGGTGTTTCTGCCCCTTAGGATACCCTCTTTTTGATTTTGAATCAGGATAGTGTTCTGGTTTTGACAACTGTTTATTTTTAATTTACAGTTAACAACTTTAATCTGCAATTTAGAGTTACATTTAACCTGCTGGTCCATCCTTATTCCTACCTGCTCAGTTTGTCTGCACTGCCAGTACCAAATGACAAGGGGCCTCATGCGTAACGCAATGCATAGAATTTACAGTAAAAATGGCATACGGACAAAAGTGGAAATGTTTGTACACACAAAAAAATCCAGATGCATAAATCTGCGCATTCTTCTGCTACTAAATCCCAGCCAGCGTGAAAAGTAACGCACGTGCACGCGCCTGCTGCCAATCCCAAACCCCTCCCAGAATTATGCCTCTTTGAATATGTAAATCTCTATATATAGCCCTTAAGCTCAGCATTCTGTGAAAAGGCAATGGCAAAAGCACAGGGGGAAAGAAGAATTTTAGCGAATACCAAGTGGAGGCAAGGAAAAATGTACTTTTTGTTGGTTTAAACAGTGGTATAAACAACAAAATGAAATTGATTGAGTGGCATAGAGTGTCGGAGAAACTCGAAAGCTCAAGTTCACAAATCGCACAGTGTCCGAAATAAAAAGAAATTGTCAGATATCAGTCGCCATAAAAAGGTGAGTCATAGCCCACCATCTGAGTGTCATATAAAAGCTTATTAAGGTACAGAGAAAAGAAAAAAAAATAGGGATGCAGTGGGGAAAAAAGCTCAAAATGTCAACTTTAATCTCACCTTTTATTGGCTAACTAAAAAGATTACAATATGCAAGCTTTCGAGGCCCCTTCTTCAGGCAAGATGCAATACAGAAACTGGAGTTCCCTGCGTTTATATACACACTAGGACAAATAACAATATTGGTTTTGTATTTCATTAAGAAGAAGATGTCGCTGTCCATGTGTGCCAGTTTCTTCCACTGGGTCTTCAATTCCATGTAGTAGCGGTACATTTTGGTGTCTTGTATGTCTGTAGTACTAGGGTGTTGTACCATGTTAGTCATTATGAATGTAGTGAAAAGGCAATCTTGAAATTTCCATTTTAATCATGTAGTTTATTTTGTCATTAAAGTAAAACATCATAAACTTCATCTTAAAAGCTTTAATTTACTAGTTTCTCAAATACCATCGTAACTAAAGAAGCATGTTAAATGCTTGATTTTGTATGTGTTCTAATATGTGCTCTGTGTGTGTGAATCACTATGTGTGTCTTAAATGGGCTTTTTCTTACTCTGACAAGACACAGAATCCATTACATTCATGATATTACAGCTCTCTGAATAATTTAAATACGGAGATGTATACTTGATATCATTTCAGTATTCATATCATATCAATTAAAGCATGTATTAAACATGGGAACATGGTGGGGAAGTGATAGTGATGAACTGGCGCCCCATCCAACGATTGTTCCTGTGTCACGCAAGATGCTTGCTGCACTGTGTGCGGCCTTCAATTAAATAATTTATTGCAGCAGTACTGTCTCTTTCAAATGCACTAATCCCCAATTCCTGTCCTACCTTTTCTTTCACCAAGTATTCAGTCGCCACACAATCAGCTCAGTAATAGATATCAAGCCATCTGTAAGCTTAGAACCCTGATTTTTCAAAACTTTTAAGGAACATTGAGATATGTTTAATTTTTCCATCCATCTATCCTTCCAGTGTCATTCCAGCCCCAGCAAGAAAACAGCGTTAGTCAGGAACAATCCCTGAACGGGGCGCCAGCTCCTTGCTAGCGCTGCATCACAGTGTCCTCACATGTTTAATTATTAAAAATATCCATCCATCCATCCATTATCCAACCCGCTAAATCCTAACTACAGGGTCACGGGGGTCTGCTGGAGCCAATCCCAGTCAACACTGGCAACAGCCCAGCCAACAACCCTGGGCAGGGCGCCAGCCCATCACAGGGCACACAAACACACACACACACCAAGCACACACTAGGGACAATTTAGGATCGCTGATGTACCTAACCTGCATGTCTTTGGACTGTGGGAGGAAACCGGAGCACCCGGAGGTAACCCACACAGACACAGGGAGAACATGCAAACTCCACGCAGGGAGGACCCAGGAAGCAAACCCAGGTCTCCTAACTGTGAGGCAGCAGCGCTACTGTGCCGCCCTATTAACAATATAGATTATTTAAATGATGTTAACATTTTATCTGTATAATGTAATAAACATATTTTGCTGCATTTCATCTTAAAAATGATATCGTCATCATATGTTAATACGCGGTTTATAAAGTGGCGCAGGTTGAGCAATATTATAACTGCATCGCAAGTTTACAGTGAGGTAATTGTACTTATAAGTACAAACAGTTCTACAAGGAGCACTTGATGGACTGATTGAGTGCGTTTATAGTTCTTCGGATGAAACTGTTTCTGAACAGCGAGGTCCGTACAGCAAATGCTCTGAAGCGTTTGCCGTATGGGAGCAGTTCAATAGGCAGCATGGCTGAGGCAGTGTGTGCTAAAAGCTGTATACTGATAATTCTTTTTCTGATCAGCTACTGTACAGCTGTGATTCCACACTCAGATACGGTGATATAAATACTCTGAGTGGTGCAGTGAGAGTAATATTGAAAAAGATGATCTAAAAAAGAAATGAAACCACACAGGAACAGTATAACTACTTTGACGCTGGGTGCCACCAGTTTGTAAAACCAAGCGGAGAACTTGCGTACGCCAGGGTTTGAGCTACCGTGAAAATGTGCGTGGCTTTACGCCAAGTTTAGGTTTTATACATCATGATTTGAGTGTGGATACGGGAGTACGCAACATTTTTGTGCGTACGCACCGTTTATACATGAGGCCCTAGATGAGCAAGAACTTTACTGGATTACCTTTTGTCTCTTAAGGAAGTGACCTTTAAGTATTGGCCATCACAGCATTTCCCGTCTTCAACATGTCCAGTTTATGTAAAATTTTTTATGACATTTTGGAAATGTAGTTTAGTCACTTACTGCAGCCTTGTTGATACAAACTACTTTATACAAACAATATTAGTTTAGCCATTTCTAAAACTCACCTAGAAGCACCACAGTGTTTGTAATTACCACCAAGCATACCCATTTATTTGTGAATTTGCACCACTAGCATACCTGTTTTGGCCAGTCACTACTTCATTAATTTAAATCAGTAACTGTGTTGTTAGTGAATTTAACAAATACATAGAATGACTGTAGTTTCCTTGAAAGGAGGTTTGAAGATACAGTAAATATATAGTATTTTGACATTAAAACTGTGTGCTCAGGTTTGATTTCTGTCTTGTCTTTGATGGTGACTAGACAGCCTCTTCTTCTCTCAGCAACCCTGTGGATTAAATTGGTTTGATAATGGATACATTATGCATATGAAAAATTGTAAAATGGGTTTTTAGAAAGTAACAATTTTGTTTTAGGTCTATCATATTATGAATGCAGTGCTGCTGAATTTCACTTTGTCTCTAATTCATTTAGTTTTAAAAAAGTGTGAAACAGTTAAATCACTGTTTGACATAATCATCTTGACTGTTACTACTGCTAGTGAGTTTTCACTTTATGCATTTGAGCTTTTTGCTCTGATTGAGTTACAGGAATGAAGAAAGTGAAACGAGACAGTGCTCTGGGTGTCTTGGAAAGAGCCAAAAGCTTCTCCAGCAACCAAGGAATTTCAGAACGTGTTTTCAGTGCCCATGGTATGACTGTAAAACATTGTTTCACTTTTGAGTATTCATTTTCTTCTGCGTTTGTTATGAAAATAGTAAAGGAACAATTTAAATATATTTTGCCACTACACACCCAAGTGACGCTCAGGTCAGCAACGTACGGTATTTCTTTTTTTCAACTGATACACTATTTTGCTGGTTAATAACTATGAGTTGTTGGGTGTGGGTGTGTGTGCCCATATAGATGAGAATGAGGAGACCTGCAGCATATTACATTTGTAAAAGAGGTGGTTTTTCTGAAATGTTAAGATTTGGAAGATAAGTAAATATAGAAAGAGAAGGTATAAAATTGCTTTGAAAGATTTAAGTAATTTACTAAGTGAATTTAACAAATTAACTGAAGAATATATTTTTGTATGTGTATTGAACTGAGTTATTTGTTTATATTATTAATAAAAACTTAGAATATTTGAAATTTAAACTGCTGTTTTTTTGTTCATGAAGTTCTAAGTTAAACAAGTGAAGTGCCTAAGTGATACATTCAAGATATAGATAAATGATAAAAGGCTGACTAAAGTCAATAACTAAGCACTAAGAGATTAGTTATACAAACTCTGGGTGCTGTGTATCAGTAATTAAAGAGTGAAGAAAGAGCTACAGGAGGAAACTCTGCTTTTGCCCTCTGATGCCTATTAGAGGGTGTTGCTTGACAGTTATTCAGATGTATGGAATACATTCTTTCAGCAAATTATCTAAATAGATAACTTTCTGTACTTCAATCTAATATTTTAGTAATTACCAACTGACAGTATCTTCAATTTGGCTTTCTTTTACTTTTTAAGATCTTTATAACATTTTCAAAAACTTCAGGTGCTGTGCCTTCAAACTGAGGGTGATGCAGCACCCCATTCCCACACCAATGCTTCCAGCAGTATGCTATTGCACTTTTGCATTTCCTGACATTTAGATGTACAAACAAAGAATTAGATTTAGTGATTTTGAAAATGGATTAGATGGTTAGATATGTATGGACAATCAAAAATCTAATATGTTCATTTTTATAATGAGATTTTTTGTTAAATACTTGGGAATTGGGGTAAACCTCCCAGTTACATCTGGTTAAAGAGCTCAATAATGGGGAAAAACAGAAAAAAAACTTCTGATATGCCTCACTTAGACAAATGAGTGCCCCTAGAATTCAAAAGCAGTATTAAAAGGAGGACTATGTTCATTACACTTGGGTAAAGATCAGAAGTGAAATGATTTGTGAGTCGCAACTTAGTTCTAGTAAGATCCTTCTCTAGTTGGGCTTCTTCAAGGCAGGGTAGTTTAGTAAGTCATATCAAGATCAGGAGTCAATGGATATCCAGTAAATGGACACCTTCCAGAGACAAAGCAACTTTACTGAAGTGTTTTAGTCTTTTCACAGTAACACCTTATTCAGATCAGCTAGCACATAAACACAAAACATCATACCAATTGCTTTTTCTACTTGTGTCACCACTAACACTAGAACTCCTGTCAGATATTTTGTATTTATGAAATACAAACTAATTAATTAAATGTAGTATATTATGCTTTACTTGCAGCCCCCTTGGTAAACTACAAGGTGGTAGGAGGTATAACACCTTTGAAAGGGTAAGGTGAGGCCTGTGGCTGCCAAATTAGTAACTGCTTGACACTGTGAAGATGAAATACAGTTTTGCATGAACAGGGAACAACAAGTCCTGTTCCTTTTGTGGAATTTAAGTTTTTAGTGTGTTTGTTTTTATATATTTACTAGCCGAAGCCCGCCGTAGCATACGGCAGTGTAAGAGTATGACCGGAAAACGGTGAGAAAGGAATTCAGTATAACAAAGGCTTAGGAAGCCACTGTCTCAGTATAACGAAAATAACAAGGAGCGAAACCAATGCCAACGGTCGAGAGAGTACCTTCCTGTAGCAGGCTATGGAAAACATAGACATATATAGATAGACGCCGCATTCACTGTGTTGCCCAGTCGACACAATAAGTCAGCACGTCCGCCCTATTGCGAGTGGTAAAAGTGCCATTTAAACTAATACAGGTAGACATGGAAACCGGGTTTTCTGATGAAAAAACAATAACGTTTTAAACAGTATCGTTTACATACAACAGATTTTGGCGAATCGTTTACATGCAATTATTTATATCCATTTATACACTAAATGCGTGTGTATCCCATGGTCTTAGAGTTGGTGGTCAGGGCTCTGTGAGTTGGCGGGCGTGGCTCTCTGTCTTGCTTGCCCTTAGTTAAAGTTGACGGGCGGGGCTCTGTGAGTTGGCGATCGTGGCTCTCTGTCTTGCATGCGGTGTAAAGTCAACGTGGCTCAGAGGTGCATGTGGACTTTTGCACAGACGAAAGCGACTGAGGCTGTGTTTGGTGAGTTGTTGCGTGCCTCGAGAGCGACACTGGACTCGGGAGCACGGTTACAGTTGGCGTGCGTGGCTCTGTCATGCGTATCCCATGACACGGTAGGAGGGTTAGAGTTGGCGGGCGGGGCTCTGTTGAGCATATCTCATGGTCTTAGAGTTGGCGGGCGGAGCTCTGTCTTGCTTGCGCTCACTGTCTTGCATGCCCTCAGTGTCTTGCTTGCGCTCAGTGTCTTGCGTGCCCTTAGTGAATTATATATATAGATTCTAGTGATCTTATATAACATCAGGGCCCTGGAAATAATGTCACATAAGATCCCACAGATGAACGTGAGACATGGGAATGGTGTATGTAGTGTTAAGTATCAGACTGCACAATAGATAAACGTAGCACTTCATCGTGTATCTACACTAAACAGGTGCGTATATGTGACTTGCAATTGTTGCCCCATCAAGGGTTTGTTCCTGCTTTGCATTTGATGCACTCTGATTATTACAACCATAGAAGTGGATGCAGAAAATGAATAAATGTGTGAAGCTTTGTAGGGACAATAATTTAAAAACTACTGAGATCAAGTAATGTATACCATAGAAATGCAATGCAGATTTTAGATATTAAACATTCTGCTTCAACAAGTCTGTACTTTGAACCTTACCCTAAGGTAGAAAATGGAGAGGATTGCCTACACCATGCTTTCTTTGAGGAATGGCTGAGTTATATCTTCTTGAGTGAAATCTATATAAGACAACATGTCACTAAACAACTATGAAGGCAGAAGTGACAAAGGGCTTTTGCTATCAAGTAGAATTAAATGCATCACTATCAAATAAATAAATTCCAGTACAGTGATCCCTTCTCGATTGAGGGGGTTGCGTTCCGGAACCCCCTGTGAAAGGTGAAAATCCGCGAAGTAAAAACCATACGTTTATATTGCTATTTTTATATTGTCACGCTTGGGTCACAGATTTGCACAGAAACACAGGAGGTTGTAGAGACAGGGACTTTAAAACACGGCAAACAAACATTTGTCTCTTTTTCAAAAGTTTAAACTGTGCTCCATGACAAGACAGAGATGACAGTTCCGTCTCACAATTAAAAGAATGCAAACATATCTTCCTCTTCAAAGGAGTGCACGTCAGGAGCAGAGAATGTCAGAGAGAGAGAGAGAGACAGAGAGAGAAAAGCAGACCATCAAAAATCAATAGGGCTGTTCGGGGCTTTTAAGTATGCGAAGCACCGCCTGACAACACAGCCACAAGGACGGGAGCAATGTGAAGGTAGTCTTTCAGCATTTTTAGAGGAGCGTCCGTATCCTCTAGGCAAACAGCTTCTGTGCAAACAGCCCCTCTGCTCACACTCCCTCCGTCAGGAGCAGAGAATGTCAAAGAGTGAGAGAGAAAAGCAAACAATCAAAAATCAATACGAGCTGTTCGGGCTTTTAAGTATGAGAAGCACTGCACGGGAAGCATATCGTATATCATTGAGGAGTTTTATTTAATACATAATACGTGCTCTGATTGGGTAGCTTCTCAGCTATCCGTCAATAGCATCCCTTGTATGAAATCAACTGGGCAAACCAACTGAGGAAGCATGTACCATAAATTAAAAAACCCATCCGCGAAATCCGCGAACCAGCGAAAAATCTGTGATATATATTTAGATATGCTTACATATAAAATCTGCGATGGAGTGAAGCCGTGAAAGTCGAAGCATGATATGTTAGATTAATCATTGAGTCATTAAGTTTAGTCAGGAGCAAGTGGATGTAGATCTGTGGAGACAATAATATGCCAAAATGGGCCAAGCCATACATGTGCCCGTGGCATCTTTCACAGGTTTTGAGTAAGCTGGATACATTTTGGAAAGTCTAAGCTTAAACAGCTAAATATAATGTAAAATATTAAGTTGGATTAGCCCATCTCGCACAAACTGAAAATATTGAAAAGTTAATCTCCCATAATTTCTAATGTCAAAATCCATTTTGATTTGTTTTAAATAAAAGATGCAATCAAAAGACTACTTTGGATGCAAAAGGCAGAGAATGTTTATGAGAGAAAATGGCAAAAATGTTCGAAAATAGCAAGTCCAATACAGTGAGTAGGCAAATGATAGAACACCAAAACAAAAGGGCAGATTGAGCCTGAAACACCAAAACCAAAAGAAATTGCTGAAGAAATTGTTTTCACTTACCTAAAAGTCAAACAAAGCACTGTCACGTTCTGAGCAAACAGCTAACACAGCCGCAGCCTTGACCTTGTTATGATTCTCCCAGGTCAAAATCACCAAAAGATTATGTGCACCCAATTCTTTCTTAAACGTGATACGTTCATTAATTAAATCAAATAAGAATCCAAACTCTAGACATGTAAAAATTCTAAAATGAAATGGCTAAGTTTAAAATTAAGAAGATTAATAAACTGAAAACTATAAGATATTTAACTTCAGAGCCAAACATACAAAATCATAAATACCAAAAGCAAAAGTCAAAGCCAGGAAAACAAAGAAAAAATGGTTAAAGAATAAAGGAGGATGGCAGTGCAGGAAAGCAAAGAACAGCTTTAAATGCCCTCAAGTAACAAAGGTCCTAATTAATGGCCACAGCACAGGAGGGCTATAAATGAATCTGAGTTCCCACGCTTGCAGGCAAATGAGATAAATGGAAGATAACTGGGAGAAAGGACTAGCACAAAGTAAAATATACAGCTGTGAAAATATAAATAAATAAAATAAAAGAGTAAAAGTAACAGTGAACTGCAGGTTTGACAAATGGCAATTGCATGTGCACCCATAACCCATGTTCTCTTGTGAATGTAGTGGCAAAAAACAACATTTATCCTTTTTACTGATGTTTAAATCCTGGAAATTTAATTTTGATTACAAAAAATTTGAAGTAATGTGACTTTCCACTCAACTATCTATGTCACTATCAAGTTATGTCCTTAGTGCAGTTCAATGATGAGCTGGTTGTTAAAATGATTTAAAATGGCTGCCTTAAAGGCTAATAACTTTTGGACTGCAAAACTTAGATGTCCCAAAAGGCAGGCAACAGTATAGTATATGAAAAACAGACAGAGGGTTTTTGCTAAAATGTGAGTTTTTGCTAAAATCCTAAGTGTGAAAGAATTGCAAGCACAAATTCTTGCTTTTTTGTTGCATCCCAAAACTAGAATAACCTGAGCTTCCATGGTACCATTTTAAATAGAGATACCCATTAGTGATAACACATACAACACAACATGAATCATGGAAAGGCAAACAACTCAGAAATTTAAACAATATGATTGCCACCATGGAAAACAATACCAAACAGTGGGAGATGGTAAATAAAACTAAAACAAAACAGCACAAACATTCACAACAGCCTACATAAGGAGAATCCTCATGAATAACAAACTGCTGCAGGATTCAATCACAAGATGCTGGACGTGAGAAGCAAATGACCTTACAAACTTTGTGCTTTAAAACTCTGTTTTAGCCACCAGAGGGCAAACAGCTAAACTTACTGAAGTGACATAACCCTACATCCCGACATGAATAATGAGAGATTGCTGAGAATAGGGTATAAGAGTTTAGTATAGGGACATAAGTACAGCTTGTGACACTTGTGAGTAAAGTCAGAAGCAGAGGAGCTACTTAAAAAGGCAGCTCTTTTAACTTTAACTGTTCACTTCCAGACTCCCAAAGAACTGTGTGGTCCTTCCATATCATGCAGAACCATCCTTGTCATATGTAAAATAACAGCAGCAGGCACTAAAAGAGGTAAGAAGCTACTTCATGATGTCAGAAATGAATGAATGTTACTTACCATTTTTGTCTGCTCTTCTAAATATCTGTAAAACAAAGACAAAAAACATAAAACGTCAGAAGAAAAAAGTCACCCAAAAATTACATACAATAGATTCAGCTGATCAATTTTGGTCAATCTGTTCAAAACACTTTATGAAGTAATAGATCACTTTCCACAAAACATGTGATCTTTCTAGGTACATAGCATATACTGTACTTGATTAAACAAATTTAACAAACTAGTGCTAATGATCAATGACATAGTGTAGGCTGAACCAAAATGAAATGAAATGAAAAAAGTGTAGGGTTATAACTGGGCAAGGGACAACCATACAACAACAGTGGGTTGTGGTAGATGTGATGGTTCAACCTGAGAATCTTAAAAAATGGCAAAAGTGAGCATAGTGGCAAAACACAAAGACTTATCTGACATCATCAATGTCTCTGCCAACCTAACAATTTGTGGCAGGTGTTTCTAGACCCAGTGATCGTCCATGGAAACCAAGTGCAGCAAACAAGAAATACATCAAGCCTACTTCCCTTCAAAATCAGAAGATATCCTCCAAGGTGGAAAAATAGTCAAACAACCCAGTCATGCAAAAAAAGACTAGGGTGCAGTGAAAAGAGGAACAGGGTATCCTGCAACAGATGGTATGGCCTATTAACAAGCTATTGGGACTTTTGCACAGTATTTTATATAAATTGGTTACTCTTGATTGTTTTCATAAATCCTCCCTTGTCACCTTTTTTGCTATTAAGAAAACTATTTTTATACTGTTTTGCTCTTCTTAGCTATAGTCTGGGTGTGGAGTTTCTTAATAGTGCCCTTAGAAGCCACAAAATACATACTGTATGTAAGTATACTAAATGTAGAGCTTATAAACTGTTCTAAGTAAGTTGACTACTGCCTATACAGACTTTATAAGGATTATCACTTTAAAGGGTTTTTCTTTACACCTTTACATGCTACATGGGAGATGGCATTTCATTACATTTCATGAGAACTGTATGCCATTATAGCCTAACGCAAACATTTTTACTGCAAATTCAGTTCACAATATGTTATGTTTAATGTCTGCTATTTTGAGAACTGAAAGTTGATTCTTCTTGAGTTGGATTAAATTGAACAGCCTGATGTGCTGTAAAGAAGGAAGTTTAAGTGTCATTACATCAGAGGTTCTCAACCTGTGGGGCGGGCCACCCTGGGGGGGCACGAAGTAACAAAAAGGGGGGCGTGAAGATGTGAAAAAAAGAAAACAAGAATCAAAAATATGAAAAAAGCATCTGTTGAAACCAAAACAAATTAACTAAAACTACATTCTGATACTTGAACAATAAATATAGAGTTAGATAAATGTCGATAAAAGTTAAGTAGGTATAATAAAATATGCATCTACACTTCAAAAAAATGTTAGGGGGGGGGCGCGATTAAAACTGTTATGAAAACTCGGGTCGCAGATACTTAAAGGTTGAGAAACGCTGTATTACTGTACATCATTTAAAGTTTAAATATCAGCACTGAGTCAACACGACAACTATACTATATTGAACTGTCATTTAGTGATTTAATTGTTCTGTCCTATTCATATATGCCAACTTGTTTCTATAAACAACTCCCCATTATGAATCTACAGCTAATAATTAATATTTGTATGCACTTGTTGTCTTTTGACAACACACACAACTATTATGACCTGAAGAAATGGAATCTGTATACCTACTAAACGATCAATGAATGGATAGCATATAACTGTTCGCGTTGTATTCTTTGAACTGCTCTCTGCCCAGAGTCCTTGTCAATAGTGCTGCAAAAGACCCACCTTTAACACAGTCACAGTATTAAACACCAATGTGAATTAGCTACTTTATATAAATCATTCATTTTTTGGTGGATATTTTTGCTATCATTTTCATTTGACTTCACTTAATTTCTGAATGGTACTTCACATATATAACATGTGCTGCTTTAAAAAGGCAAACAGCATTACTAAAGATCTAAGTCATCCATTCGATTTTCTTACTCCTGGGAAACAGCAATTGGCCTTTGGCACTGACATCAGTAGATTTATGGCTAGTTTCTAACCAAAGATGGTAAAATAATCTCTCTCTCTCTCTCTCTCTCTCTCTCTCTCTCTATATATATCTATATATATATATATATATATATATATATATATATATATATAGTGACGGATGGCCGGGACGCCCTTGCACCATATGCAGGGCAGCAAGCATGGGAAACACAATATCTTCCCCTGGACGCCAGATGGCAGCCTCCCTGGGTTGCAGCGGTGCCTCAGACTTCCATAGGGCTTCATGGGAGTTGGAGTTTGGTGCAGCCCTGTTGGGTTCCACAGGCACTGCCAGGGGGTGCTGCAGCAGGAGCTGCTGGCCCCTTTTGGGCACTGGTTTCACCACACCCAGAAGTGCAGTCGGATGTCAGCAATCAAGGACCTGGAGCACTTCCGGATACCCAATAAAAGGAGCCAGCGACCACCACTCAGCAGCCAGAGTCGGGTGGAAGGTGGACGAAGCTAGGAGGAGGAGTGGTGGTAAAGAAGAAGAAGAAAGTGTGTGGTTGTTTGGTGGTGCTTTGGGGACTGTGTTGTGGCTGGGGGACACGGGGAAGACGTGCCCTCCAGCTGACGAAAAATAAATAGTTTATTTATTTTACCCATGCATCCATGTCCATCTGTGTCGGGTCAGGCGTCTATATAGCGCCTTTGTTACTATATATATTAATGTAATTGTGTTTATTTATATCCAGAGACAACCGACTGAAGAAAAATTCTGTCTTCACATCATAATAGAGTGCTGACTGTTTATGTAGAGAAAATTAACACTCTTCTTACTTAGCATCAGAAATAGTGCCTCTCACAGCATTATGGACAATCTGTTGAATGATGGAGGAGGTGTTTTAAGTGGTTCCAGGTTCACAATGGCATCAAAGAAAGATTAAAAAGGTGCAAAAGTAATTAAGATAACAGCTCCTATCTTGTCATTTCATAATGTATAACTTTCTATAGGTTTATAATCCCAAAGACTTGTCTTTATTGATGCTGCATAGAGGCTTTGCTGTTCTGTTCTCAGTTTCATTAAAACATGCCAAACCTTAGGCTCAAAATTAAGTAAAACTGAATAACCATTTAAGAGCTTAGATTGTTCTAACCATTAAACATTTCTTAAGTTAGGAAAATGACTATGACATTTAGATTTATGATATTCTCATTATTACTTCCTGCACAGGTGAGTATGGGTCTTGTCTCATCAAATCTGCATGAAAGGCTGCACTTCATTATGATAATGCTACACGTTCAAAGGGGCTCACTTTTTCAGCAATGTAGCTAATTGTCAGTCAAAATTAGACAATAATGAAGAATGGCTCCGAAACAGTAAGGATATCTTTCCCTGCAGAAAGTTCAGAAACAGGACATTTGATGATACTGTGTGTGGCCTGAAGGGGTTTTCGAGATTACTACTGTTGGCTGACTCATTTTAAGCCCAGAGAGGTGCTTTCACACTAAGTGGACGGGGAGAATTAGTGAGAAAATGGACTTGACTTGAGTACTTGCTCAAGACCATATAAAATATCTGAGGTGGGATTAGATTCCACGGACATTCTAACTGAAAACTACAGTATGCTATTTAGTGCTTATGTCCTGTTCTTCCCAGGATTACATTTTAGAAGACTCCCTGAAATACATATAAACATACATACATAATGAAACTTCAGTAATCCAATTCTGGGTCACACAGTCCAGAATGTACCTTAGCAACACTAGGCACAATTCTGAAATCAACCTTGGTAAATGGTCCTGGTCCATTGCAGGGTCTTCTTACATAAACACCTACACTGGGACTAATTAACTAACTTACAGTTGGTTGTGTATGAGTGAATATCCCCCTTGATACAGAACATACAGAACGGAATCCTGCCTTAGCCTCATTGTGTCTGAAATTGGCTTCAGCTCCTCCACCACAAACACGCCTTGGATTAAACTGGTTCAGAATGGATGGAGTGATGGATCACACATATTATATTTTTATAGCAATAGGATATGTTAGACTGAATGGCTTATCAGTTCCATAACATAACAAGGCACCTTCAGAACACCTTATTCCAATTTATTGTCACGGCGAGTCATAACCTTACAAAAATGTAAGGTATTGCACATAGGAATTAATAAGTATAATAATTGTAATAATGATGTCTCTGTTTTTAATTCTGGCATAAATCCACCTAGGAAAAGTGCTCTTATCACATCTAAAATTGTTAAAAAGTGTCCCAAAGGGGCTTCTCAACAGTTGCAAAATTGTTTTGAGAAAACAGACAAGGATATATTTGAACATCAGGACCTGGAATAGTACACTACAACTGTTTTGAGCTATATTAATTTTTGGATATAAACTGTCAGTGTGGACAAGTGTATCCGGGACTATCCCAACCAGAAGCCCTGGATGACTAAAGAAGTCCAGTCCCTGCTCAGGGAAAGAAACACCACTTTTAGCCCTGGGGCTTCATGTATAACGCCGTGCGTAGAATTCACACTATAACATGGCGTAAGGACAAAAGCAGAAATGTGCTTACGCACAAAAAAATCCAGATGCATAAATCTGTGCGTTCGCCAACTTCCCCATTTTTCCGCTTCACAAATCCCAGTCAGTGTGAAAAGTAATGCACGCACCTGCTGCCACTCCCCAAACTCCTCCCAGAATTACGCCTCTTTGAATATGCAAATCAATATAAATAGCCCTTAAGCTCACCGTTCTGTGAAAAGGCAATGGCAAAAGCACAGGGGGAAATAGAAGAATTTCAGCAAATACCAAGTGGAGGCAAGGAAAAACGTACTATTTGTTGGTTTAAACAGTGGTATAAACAACAAAAGGAAGTTGATTGAGTGACATAGAGTGTCGGAGAAACTCGAAAGCTCAAGTTCACAAAGTCGTACAGTGCCCAAAATAAAAAAAAAGTTGTCGCATATCAACGTCACTGTGAAAAGGCGAGATGTAGCCCACCGTCTGGGTGTCATATGAAAGCTTATTAGGGTACGGAGAAAAAAAAATAGGCACACAGTGGGGAAAAAAGCACAAAATGTCAACTTTAATCTCAAAATTTCCACTTTAATCACATAGTTTATTTTGTCATTAAAGTAGAACATCATAAACTTCATCTTAAAATCATTTAATTTACTAGTTTCTGAAATCCCATCGTAACTAAAGTAGCACATTAAATGCTTTGTTTTGTATTTGATCTTCTATGTGCTCTATGTGCACTACATGCTTCTTAAACGGGCTTTCTCTTCCTCCGACAGGACACAGAATCCATTACATTTGTAATATTACAGCTCTCTGAATAACTAAAATACTGAGATATATACGTGATATCATTTTCATGATGATAGGAGTTAAAGCATGCTATTAAACATGGGAATATGGTGGTGCAGTGATTGTTCATGCCTCATGCAAGATGCTTGCTGTGCCGTGCGCAACCTTCGATGAAACACTTTATTGCAGAAGTACTGTCTCTTTCAAACGTACTAACCTCCAATTCCTTTACTTACTTTTCTTTCTCCAAATACCCAATCACCACACAATCAGCTCCGTAATAGACGTTAAGCCATTTGTAAGCTTAGAACGCCAATTCTTCAAAACGTTTAAGGATCATTGAAATATCTTCATAGTACTTGTTTAAGTATTCTATCCTTCCAGTGTCGCGCCAGTCCCAGCAAGCATACAGCGCGAGGCAGGAACAATTCGTGAACGGAGCGCCAGGTCCTTGCTAGCACAGCGATACCGTGTCCTCACATGTTTAATTATTAATAATATAGATTATTTAAATGAAGTTAAAGTTTTATCTGTATAATATAATAAACATATTTTGCTGCATTTCATTTTAAAAATGATATTGTCGTCATATGTAAATACACGCTTTATAAAGTGGCTCAGGTTATGCAATATTATAACTATCGCAAGTTTACAGTGAGGTAATTGTACTTATAAGTGCAGACAGTTCTACAAGGAGCACTTGATGGACTGATTGAGTGCGTTTATTGTTCTTGGGATGAAACTGTTTCTGAACCGCGAGTTCTGTACAGGAAAGGATCTGAAGCGTTTGCCATGTGAGAGCAGTTCAAATAGGCAGCATGGCTGAGGCAGCGTGTGCTAGATGCTGTATACCGATAATTCTCTTTCCGATCAGCTGCTATAGATCTGTGATTTTACACTCTGATACAGTGATATAAATACTCCGAGTGGTGCAGTGAGAGTAATATGAAAAAAGATGATCCGCTGTGGCAACCCCTAATGGGAGCAGCTGAAAGAAGAAGAAGGTGCAGTGAGAGCAACAATGTTAAAGCAGCTATGGTATTTGGAATAATTTGACCATTCTGTGGACCATTATATTGTTACAGGTTAATTACAATCAGATTCATCAAACTAATAAACAATATGCGGTTAATTTCAGTGTATTTATAAAGCCACGTCAGAGAAGAAAGGGAAACCACACAGGAACAGTAGCACTGCTTTGATGCTGGGTGCCGCTAGTAAGTGCCAGGGTTTTAGCTAGCGTGAAAATGTGCGTGGCTTTACGCCAAGTTTAGGTTTTATACATTGCGATTTGAGCGTGGAAACGGGCTTACGCAATATTTTTGTGCGTACGCATCGTTTATACATGAAGCCCCTGGTGATAGAGCACGATACAGTGCTGTCAAAGTAAAACTGAAATGAGGCATAAAAAAATGTCAAAGCTGTTTGTAAAAGAAAGATTAAGGACTACTTTTACAGTAACAATACAAGGTAGGTGTGACAGGGGGTTCAGCACTTTGCCAACTACAAATCAAGCAACCCCCCAGCTGCTGATGGTGATGTTTGCTGGCTGAGGAGCTTAACCACTTCTTTGCCCACTTCAAGGCAAAGTCACCAGAGACATCATATCCACCAGCTCACAACAGCTGCATCCTCAAGGTGGAGGAGCATGGTGTGAGGCGTACACTGAGGGTGGCGAACCCAAAAAAAGGCTATGGCACCTGATGGAGTGTGTGATTGAGTGCTGTTGGACTGCGCGGATCAGCTGGCTGGGGTCTTTACCAAGATCTTCGACCAGTCTTTATCCCTGTCCACTATTTCACCCTGCCTGAAGTCTTCTATTATAGTCCCACTGTCAAAAAAAGACTACCATCAGCAGCCTGACTATTGTCCAGTGACACTTACTCCTGTTATCATGAAATGCTTTGTGAAACTGGTCCAGAATCACATCATTTCAAGCCTCCCATCCACGTTAGACACACACAAGTACACTTACAGGGCAAACAGGTCTATACAGGATGCCATAGCCACAACTCTCCATGCTGTCCTAACCCTCTTGGAGCAGCAGGGGAGTTATGCTAGGTTGCTCTTTGCAGACTTTAGCTCTGCATTTAATACCATCCTTCCTCAAAGACTTGTGACCAAATTGACAGACCTGGGACTATATCATTCCATCTGCCTCTGGATTGTGGACTTTTTCTCTGATTGCTCCCAGAGGGTAAGAGTAGGCCCCCACATCTCCTCAGCCCTCAGCCTCAGCACTAGTTCTCCACAGGGCTGTGTGCTGAGTCCTTTTCTCTTTACCCTCTATACCCATGACTGCACCCCTACACACTCCAGTAATGGCATCATCAAATTTGCGGATGACATCACCATAGTGGGGCTCTTCTCTGGTGGAATGAGTCCACTTATCTGGACGAGAGGAAGTGGCTGTATGGGTGGTGCAGAGACAATAATCTGGTTCTCAACACCACCAAAACCAAGGATCTGATCATTGACTTTAAGAGGAAAAAATGGATATTCAGTCCCTTTTTATTGGTGGGGATTGCATGGAGAGGGTCTCAGACTTCCAGTTCCTGGGTGTGCACATTGAGGAGGACCTGACTTGGAGTGCTAACACCTGTCACACACATGTGTTTAGGGGACAACTAAAGGGCCTGAATAGATGTAATTCCAAGCCGGACCAGGGGGTGGCGAAGTGCACTGATTCTCTCTCTCAATTCCTTGCACACCATTCTCGGGAAATCCCGCCCGATTCTGGGGCAGCCTATGACGTCACTTCCGGTTCCTGTCCTGATGACATCGCTTCCTCTGCAGGCCTTTAAATTTGCCATTTTGCTTCCAGTTAATCAGTTCTGTTTTGGACTGTAGTGTGAACATGTCTGTTCTCTTTGATAGTTTTTGCAGCCGGGAAATATTATATGGGTGGTTGCCCCAAACCTTTCCAATGGCTCTTTGTCGTTCGTGTGACAAACCACTAAGCTGGTAAAGAAGGCACAGCAGAGACTTTACTTCCTGAGGATCCTCAGAAAGAATGATTTCACCCAAAAACTGCTCATGTTTCTCTATTGTTGCTGTATAGAGAGCATATTGACTTTTTGCATCTGTGTATGGTTTGCCGGCTGCACTGTATCAGAGACAAAAGGGCTCCAGGGGGTCGTCAACACCGCCTAGATGATTATCGGATGCCCTCTCCTATCGCTGGAAGAACTTAACAGTTCCTGCTGTCTTAAAAAGGCCCTGAGCATACTTATCCATCCCACCCTGGTCACTCTCTGTTTGAACTGCTGTCCTCGGGCAGACATTTTAGGACAATTAAAACATAGACAAATAGATTAAAAAACAGTTTTAACTTTAAGGCTATGACTGCATTAAATACTGCTCATATTGTAAAACCTTAAAGGGAAAAAAGTATGCAATGAATACCTGCAGAATGTAAAAAAAATGTTTTGTATGTGTGGTACGATGTGTGTTTTAACTTTACTTATTTATGTTTAGAAGCCCTTTTATAAATCTTTATATTTATGTTTTTATAATTCTTCATATTTATATATTTTTATAGTTTTATAATTTCTTGTTGTTTTGCACTGATAGGTTGGCATTCATTGTATATGTACAGTAACAATAGAGATATTCATTCATAATATATAATTACATTTATATAGCGCATTTCTAACCTACTCAAAGTGTTTACATAGACAGGAGGAAACTACTTCAACCACCAACAATGTGCAGCATCCACTTGGATGATTCATTGGTAGCAGGTCTTGCTCCAGTATGCTCACCACACATCAGCTATTAAGGGGTGAAGGTGTGAGAGAGATATTTAAATAATAGGGGACACAGGATGATTAGGGGACCAGAACAGACAAGGCTGTGAGTAGCAATGAAGCCAAGGCATTGGGGTACACCCTACTCCTTTCAAAAGATGACACTTTTATGACCACAGAGAGTCTGGACCTCAGTTGTACTGTATATCTCATCCAA
This sequence comes from Polypterus bichir lapradei, assembly GCA_026402145.1. Lineage (NCBI taxonomy): Eukaryota > Metazoa > Chordata > Cladistia > Polypteriformes > Polypteridae > Polypterus > Polypterus bichir. Next base: position 80,533,517 of record JANRMT010062806.1, read on the forward strand.
AGCACGGCACCAATTTTAATAGCACAGTCTCCCCGTCACTGCACTGGGCCATTGAAGTACACCCACAGACCACAGATTACACACCCCCTGCTGGCCTTACCAACATTTCTTCCAGTAGAAATACTTCATTTGAATACACAACGACAGTTTCTAAACGTACACCTTATGAGAATGATCTAGTCATAGTAACTATCTACATCTTTAAATGTATATATCTGTGAGGCATCACCTGCTGTACTGTTTACAGTTTTGATCTCTATATTACGAAAATGACATGTGGCAGCAATAAAGAAAGTCCAGAGGAGAATGACTAGTGTGTTTCAGAGCCTGACATATATGAGCTATGAGGAGTGATGGGAGGAGTTGAACCTGTTCAGTTTAAGCAAACAGAGATTAAGAGATGACACGATTGTATTTACATGAAGTATTTCTAATTAGGAAAACAATTACCAGAGTGGATTCAGACTCTTACATTAAAATAATGTTTGTAACAAAAGCACAGGGACATAGTTAGAAATTTGTTAAGGCCAGAATTTGCAAATTAGAAAGCTTTACTTCATGCAAAGAACAATAGACACATGGAGTAAATTATTTTAAAGACAACAGTCAATGCTTTTGTAATGCTGTCCCATATTACATTTTAGTCTTTCTGTGTTATTAGATATGAAGCTAATTAGGGCCTAATCAATTAAGCAATTGATCCCACTGTCTGCAAAAGCATCTACGTCCAAAAATATAAATATGTATGGATGGACTCATCATTCATTACTTCTAATTTTTTACTCCTGAAGCTCCTTAGATTTGTGCTATATAGTGCAGACCAATAAATAACTAAAACAAACTGTAATTTATTATAAAGCAATCATGTCTGCTATGTCAAAATGTAAAGGTATTATGCCTTGTTAATTTTGCAGTTAAAAACATATAAAGCGCAGGACCTTCTAGTCTAGTTTTGACTTAACATGGGAACTGACTTAATCAAGACTATGGAGACAGCAAAATGAAAGAACTTCTGCATTGCTTCAAAGTTCTAAAGAGTCTTTTTTATTTTCTTCGAGATTAGTGGTCAGCACACAGTAGGACTCTCAGGTTGTTATAATATGGGTATTTCACAGTCACACTAATGAGAAAGCCACATTAAAAAGTTTTGTTTTGGGTGAGGCTGGTCTTTTTTCTTGTCTTTTTCCTAAGCCTTTTTCAGCTGCATTTTGATTATCATAAAAGAAATCTTTCCCCCTGAAAGCTAGTGGGTGTCCACCTTCTGTCAAATGTTGATTTAGTCCTTTAATGAGCATTTGAGATGTGATAGGAGGTGCTGCCTATTCATGATTAAGTGATAGAGGTATAGCTGTGAGGGTGCTTAGCACATAACATTTCAAATAAATACATCATTAACTTAGTAAGATACTGCTTGATGACCCTTACCTTAAGGTCAGTCATTACTGTACAGTACCTTTCAGCAAGGACGTCATCCCAAAGTGTGTTAAATAAACAGAGCTTTACAACTGCAGTACATTATTGGGCAGGGCAGATTACTCACATGTAATGAGGATAGTGTAATATTATTATGATAAAAATAATTGCTTAGAAAAAACACTTTAGAAATCAATTGTAATAATTACTATATGTTGTAACACGAATGTAAGTTTAATGTCACTGTGCTCTGTGCAAGAAATTGTTTTATGGATTCTTTCACATGTGCAGGCCAAGTCTGACACACAGGGGCTAGTTTGCCTGCATTTAGAAAACCACTAGTTTAGCAGTTTGGAGAATGAAGGGGACAACTGTGAAGGCATTGTACTATTCCTGAGATGAAATTGAATCCTTTCCTTTCCTTGTTTGGAGACCAGAGAGGGGCCTGCAGGTGGAGCAGACAGTATAAATATGATGGAAGCAGTCAAACCCTTCGAAGCTGATGGATGGATGATGTCATCCGTCCGGAAAATCCTTTCAGCGCAGTGATGAAAATGACAAACTATACAAAAAAATGTTGTCATGGCTTCCTTTCGTCTGTTATGCCGCGTAAATCGTCATTAAAGAAAGCTAAGTTATTTTTCTCTTATGTGATTTTTACCGCCGTATCACTATGGGAGGGATATCGCCTTTTACATTATATCTACATAGTTTCTGGTTACTTAAAACGCTGCAATTTAAAAGAACTTATTACAACAAGGGAGCTTTTGCTTCTAAAGGAAACACATGTTAAAACTAGAATTGATCAAATATTAGGAACTGACCAGTAATCTGGCCTGAGGGAATGCAGGTAGACTGAGATGAACAGGCAATCTGACTGGGGACATGCTGAAAGAAGAATGGAATAAAGAAGGGTGTTTCCTGATACTATGATATCCCATTGGTCAGGAAGGTGCATCAAGGAAGCTGGACTAACATATTGACAAAGGTAACAAAGAAAGTCTCTCTCTCTCTTCCATTTTCCATCCATAAAGGAGAAGATCACCTTTTTTGGTGGCCATATGTAGATAGGCCATGCTGGATCTGGAACAACAAGCAACCTGGTAGTCTACAATCAGGTTGTATTATTTTGCTTTGTTTACATCTGGCTCAGAAGCAAGCTCCTTACAGTATGGGCTAATAGGAGAGCTCCTTCAGTTAGCTATGAAGTACGAGTGTGGTACTTTCTGGTGGTATCAATTGATCTCTCTTGGTGTCAGCAAAACCCTTTCTGTCAGTATAGGCAATGATGTAGAGAGTCATTTTTCAGAGCCACTTGAATGAATGTGTTTTATAGATGCAGCCAATGCAGTGCCCAGGTTTTTACAAGCATGCATATCCACATCCCTTTGCAGGACTCTTTTCCCAGGTTATCATACCTCCCTTTTAAATCCAACCTACTACACCCAAAATATTTTATGTAGGAATAGGCAGAAACATCAAGGTTTTACCCCATGTAAGCAGGCTTTTATAGCAGATTCATCTTTTTATTTGGGCATTTAACATTTCATGAGAAAGTCAGTTAAATAATTTCTAGCCTACTTTGTAATAAGCATGTTTGAATTACACGAGGATAAAAAAAATAAAAAAAAATAATGGTGAACAGGTAAAAACAATATGGAAGCATAGCCTTATATAACACAACATAAAATTTGCAGACCTGCTTAACCCAATTCAGAGGTACAGGGGACCGCAACCAACCTCAACAGCATTAGATGCAAGGCAAGAACAAACTGTGGATGGGGTACCAGTTCATTATGGGGCACACATGCATGTTCAATATCAGCTTAGAGTCTCCATGTACCAATTTACACAGATTTGGTAGGAGACCGGGATGCCCAACAAACACAGGAAGAACATGAAAATGCCACACAATGCCATTCCCAGTCATGGGAATTAAACACAGGATGCTGTGTGAGGTAGAAATACTAACCATTGCATCACCTCATAATACATAGTGCTTCAGGATTTTTCTTATACAGTTACGATCTGCTTTTAAGGATCATCTACAATAAACTTTTAATAGAAAAAAAAGTGGTCATTCCATAAGCTCTAAATCAGCAGCTTTTTCATCACGCATACAGGTTTAACATCTCTCACTGGTGTACTTTCAAAAGCTAACAGACAGGAAAAAAGAAAAAATGATGCAAGATTAAAATGCCTGGCCCCAGCCGTAAAGAAATTGGAAAAATGTCAATGCTTTTCATAAGCACATTTTATAATTACGTTGTGAAGTCAGGCGGCCTGCAGCAGTCAAGTACAGAGGCTGCAGATGCCAAGAAGACCTCTGTGTTTTGTGCTTCATTTCCATGTGAATGGCCACTTCACAGACTCATTCATAAATTCAATGATGTTGAATGAGGACTTGATTGGTATCTGTTCTATGAAAAAGTCTTCTAGTCCTCATTAGCCTGCAATTACATTGCATATTTAAAGTATAGTTTATATCTCTTTTCTTCACCTAAAGTCACACAAAAGGTATGTTTAATATGTAGCTCTACTCTCCTAGGACTATATAAAATGTTGATTTAATATCCTGTGGTGGGCTGGCGGCCTGCCCGGGGTTTGTTACCTGCCTTGCGCCCAGTGTTGGCTGGGATTGGCTCCAGCAGACCCCCGTGACCCTGTAGTTAGGATATAGCGGGTTGGATAATGGATGGATGGACGGATGATTTAATATCCTGGTCATCTCCTTAGCTACTCAGCATCTTGAAAGATTTTTTATTGGAGTGCTATTCCTCCTCAAACACTCAATTCAGAGTTTGCCTGAACTTGCTGAATTGGCTCTTATGCTGCTTTGAACTATTGCTTCATATGAAGTTGACAATTTGCAAAACAGTTCATATCTGGGGGTATCTCTTTTTACTCAATTAGGAATCATTGTTCAGCTACAGGTCTACCAACTGATCATTCAAAGTAAGACTTGCCCCATCTTAATTTAGTAAGATTACAAGTTAACTGAAATCCTGAACCTTTTGTTTGGAAAGGGTTCAAAATATTGCGTGCATATTCTGAACTTTGGTGGCAGTAGTGGGACCATTTGAGTCCTCATTTTTTCTAAATACAGTAAACCCTCTTTTATCGCGGTTAATCCGTTCCAGATTCTGCCGCGATAAATGAATTTATGGATTCTTTATTTATAAATCGAATATTTTCGCAGTTAGAGCATAGAAAACCTGTTTACGACCTTCTAAATACATTTTCTAACATTATTAGAGCCCTCTAGACATGAAATAACACCCTTTAGTCAAAAGTTTAAACTGTGCTCCATGACAAGACAGAGATGACAGTTCCGTTTAACAATTAAAAGAATGCAAACATATCTTCTTCTTCAAAGGAGTGCAAGTCAGGAGCAGAGAATGTCAGAGAGAGAGAGAGAGCAAGAAAAGCAAACAATCAAAAATCAATAGGGCTGTTGGGCTTTTAAGTATGCGAAGCACTGCAATAAAGCGGCTGCAATGAAGGGATCAATGTGAAGGTAGTCTTTCAGCATTTTTTTTAGAGGAGGCCAGTGTGCAAACAGCCCCTCTGCTCACACCCCCTCCGTCAGGAGCAGAGAATGTCAGAGAGAGTGAGAGAGACAGAGAAAAGCAAACAATCAAAAATCAATACGGGCTGTTAGAGCTTTGAAGTGTGCGAAGCACCGTGCAGGAAGCATATCGTATATCATTGAGGAGTTTTATTTAATACGTAATACGTGCTCTGATTGGGTAGCTTCTCAGCCATCCGCCAATAGCGTACCTTGTATGAAATCAACTGGGCAAAGCAACTGAGGAAGCATGTACCATAAATTATAAGACCCATTGTCCACAGAAATCCGCGAACCAGCAAAAAACTGTGATATATATTTAGATATGCCTACATTTAAAATCCACAATAGAGTGAAGCCACGAAAGTCGAAGCGCGATATAGTGAGGGATCACTGTACAATAGTTTGAAAAATGATACAAATTGGGAATATTTCTTACGGTAAGTGTATAATGATAGTGAAAAAAAATAACATACAAAACACTGCAAGAATGCAAGCTTAATTAATTTCAAACAGATTATTATTATGCAGGAGCTCTTCCCAAACAAACTCTACAAAGACCTGCACACAGGCTGGAAAGCAGGACAGGTGCTTCACTGGTGCATCCAGCAGAGGCACACTTAATTCGGCCAATTCCCATGGGAACCTGCTGGTTTCAAAGAGATAGCAAGCCTTCAGAAACAGAAACTAACCACAACAACTAACAAGTCCAAAAACACTGTGACTATATTGTATAAAGGGGCAAATGAAGAATCTTTATAAAATAAAAGATTTATTGTATTTCAAAAATTCTGTGTAATCCATAAATGGTCAATGTTCACAATAAGGCATAATGGTGCCCGAAGGCAACCCGATAGCAAACAAAGCCCCATAAACAAAATCCAAAGAGAGAGGCCAAAAACAGAATGTAAGAAAGAAACACAGAATCAAATAAACAATAATATTTTAATAAACACAAAGAAAATTCACCAACACCAAGTGTAAATGGCAATGAACCACATTAGACCTTTCGATCTTCTCATCCTTTATAGGGCTTGGGGTGGTACCACAGTAATGAACCACCCACAAAGCATAACGAACATATGTATAGAAAATAAACTGCATAATAATAGAGTAAGATAAATGGAACATAAATGAACATCCCCTCCTTGAACCACCACCTTATTGTGGGGGAAGGGTTTGCGTGTCCCAATGATCCAAGGAGCTCTGTTGTCTGGGGCTTTATGCCCCTGGTAGGATCACCCAAGGCAAACTGGTCCTAGGTGAGGGATGAGACAAAGAGCGGTTCAGTAAACCTCCCATGAAGAATAAAAACTCTGGACGGCGTTCTCCCTTGCCCGGACGTGGGTCACCGGGGCCCCTCTCTGGAGCCAGGCCTGGAGGTGGGGCTCGATGGCGAGTGCCTGGTGGCCGGCCCTGCACCCATGGGACTCGGCTGGGCACAGCCCGAAGAGGCAACATGGGTCCCCCTTCCCATGGGCTCACCATGTATGAGAGGGGCCAAGGAGGTCGGGTGCAGTGTGAGTTGGGTGGTGGCTAAAGGCGGGGACCTTGGGGGTCCGATCCTCGGCTACAGAAGGTGGCTCTTGGGACATGGAATGTCACCTCTCTGAAGGGGAAGGAGCCTGAGCTAGTGCGCGAGGTTGAGAGGTTCTGGCTAGATATAGTCGGACTCACCTTGATGCACAGCTTGGACTCTGGAACCAATCTCCTTGAGAGGGGCTGGACTCTCTACCACTCTGGAGTTGCCCCCGGTGAGAGTCGCCGAGCGGGTGTGGGCATACTTATTGCTCCCTGACTTGAAGCCTCTTCATTGGGGTTTACCCCGGTAGACGAGAGGGTAGTCTCCCTCCACCTTCAGGTGGGGGGGGGCAGATCCTAACTGTTGTTTGTGCGTATGCGCCGAACAGCAGTTTGGAGTACCCACCCTTTTTGGAGTCCCTGGAGGGGGTGCTAGAGGGCAAAACTTCTGGGGACTCCCTTGTTCTGCTGGGAGACTTTAATGCTCATGTGGGCAATGACAGTGAGACCTGGAAGGGCGTGATTGGGAGGAATGGCTCCCCCAATCTGAACCCAAGTGGTGTTTTGTTATTGGACTTCTGTGCTCATCATGGATTGTCCATAATGAACACCATATTCAAGCTTAGGGGTGTTCATATGTGCACCTGGCACCAGGACACCCTAGGCCTCAGTTCAATGATTGACTTTGTGGGCATGTCGTCAGACTTGCGACTACATGCCTTGGACACTCGTTTGAAGAAAGGGGCGGAGCTGTCAACTAATCACCACCTGGTGGTGAGTTTGCTTCGATGGTGGGGGAGGAGGCCTGTCAGGCCTGGTAGGCCCAAACGTGCTGTGAGGGTCTACTGGGGATGTCTGGCAGAGTCCCCTGTCAGAAGTAGTTTCAACTCCCACCTCTGGTAGAACTTCGACCACGTTCCAAGGTAGGTGGGGGACATTAAGTCCAAATGGGCCATGTTCCGTGCCTCTGTTGTTGAGGTGGCTGACTGGAGCTGTGGCCATAAGGTGGTCAGTGCCTGTCGTGGCAGAAATCCCTGAACCTGTTGGTCAGGTTCACACTCCTCAGCTTCCCTGGAAAAGTCTTTTGGGGGGTCCTGGAGAGGAGGGTCCGTCAGATAGTCGAACCTCGGATTCAGGAGGAACAGTGTGGTTTTCGTCCTGGTCATGGAACAATGGACCAGCTCTACACCCTTGGCAGGGTCCTGGAGGGTGCATGGGAGTTTGCCCAACCAGTCTACATGTGTTTTGTGGACTTGGAAAAGGTGTTCGACCGTGTCCCTTAGGGAATCCTGTGGGGGGTGCTCCGAGAGTATGGGGTACCAGATCCCCTGATAAGGGCTGTTCATTCCCTGTACAACCGGTGTTAGAGCTTGATCTGCATTGCTGCCAGTAAGTCGAACCTGTTTCCGGTGAGAATTGGACTCTGTCAGGGCTGCCCTTTGTCACCAATTCTGTTCATAACTTTTATGGACAGAATTTCTAGGTGCAGCCAAGGTGTTGAAGGGGTCTGGTTTGGTGGGCTCAGGATTGGGTCACTGCTTTTTGCAGATGATGTCCTGTTTGCTTCCTCAGGCCATGATCTTCAGCTCTCTCTGGATCGGTTTGCAGCTGAGTGTGAAGCAGCTGGGATGGGAATCAGCACCTCCAAATCCGAGACCATGGTCCTCAGCCGGAAAAGGGTGGAGTGCCCTTTCAGGGTTGGGAGCAAGATCCTGCCCCAAGTGGAGGAGTTCAAGTATCTCGGGGTCTTGTTCATGAGTGAGGTAAGAATGGAGCGGGAGATCGACAGGCGGATTGGTGCGGTGTCTGCAGTGATGCGGGCTCTGCATCGGTCTGTCGTGGTGAAAAAGGAGCTGAGCCATAAGGCAAAGCTCTCAATTTACCAGTCGATCTACGTTCCTACCCTCACCTATGGTCATAAGCTGTGGATGACCAAAAGAATGAGATTGTGAATACAAGCGGCTGAAATGAGTTTCCTCAGCAGGGTGTCTGGGCTTTCCCTTAAAGACAGGGTGAGAAGCTCAGTCATCCGGGAGGGAGTCAGAGTAGAGCCACTGCACCTCCGCATCGAGAGGAGTCAGATGAGGTGGCTCGGGCATCTGATCAGGATGCCTCCTGGATGCCTCCCTGGTGAGGTGTTCCAGGCACGTCTAACCAGGAGAAGGCCCCGGGGAAGACCCAGGACACGCTGGAGGGACTATGTCTCTCGGCTGGCCTGGGAATGCCTCAGGATTCCCATGGAACAGCTAGAAGAAGGGGCCAGGGAGAGGGAAGTCTGGGCATCTCTGCTCAAGCTGCTGCCCCCGCGACCCGACTTCGGATAAGTGGAAGAGGATGGATGGATAAATGAACATGATAGACATATGCAACATACTTTAATTTACACAGCAAAGACATAAAGAAGAACTTAAACTGAGAATAAAGAAAGAACACAATCAGACCAAACCAGAATACAGATCTGTTGTGTAATTCATATTTCCTACCACGTCCTCTTTGTTTTTTAGTATTTATTTTCCTCGCCTGCCAATATTCTATTATCCCGGGATTCTGGATTACTGCATAATGCGGTGGAGAAGGTGACATCAAGATGTCCGCTGATCCACTAAAAGTAGACATGGAACAGTGGTTTGACTGTCAATGCTGTATTTTTGTCATTCAGTTTGCTGATATTGAGATTTTTGTTTTCTTTTGCATCTGTGTATTTTGCAGATTATTGTACTTTGCTTTTAATCACATACAGTTTTTTGTGCTCCTGTGTCACTGTCTGATATGGCTTTACCTGTACTTCTGTTTTTGTGATTTATTTTCATCATTAAAAGTAGTTAATTTTAGCCAGGCATTCATAATCACCACATTAGGACAGAATGGTTAAGCAAGCAAGCCCTTCTGGGCTTCACCATATCATCTTTGTTTAAAGTTCTCCTTTTAGGCTAGTGTTAATGTAAGGGCTGCAACACTCAATCAATGTAAATGACTAAAAATTTTGGTCAAATTTTATTTCTTAATTGACTAGTTGTTCCTGCCCCCCGCCCCCCAGCCTCCAAACCACTGCTCACTGCCATTTTGCAACTATCTGTGCTTGTTTTGAGTGGACTTATCATGACAGCAGCTGTACCACATTCGGCGCAAGAAGGTTCCCCCAAATTTAAAGCAAAATTCTCCTCTGTTTAGGAGTATTTCACCTGAAATTCTGAAAAGTGGCTGTTTGCTAATTGAGTAAAAACAGATGGTGTTCCACAATATATAGCTCAATGCAATGAACACCTAAAGAGGAAGGATGCTGGTAGTGAAGCACATGTCAAGCCAATAGTTCTTTAACTGTTCTGAAGTAGGATAACTTTAGAAATTCATGCTAGTGAATAGTGTTGGGAATAAAGACATAGCCATGGTATTTCTTCGGACAAAATGGACAAATTATCTGCTGAATGCATTTGTCAGTTGCCACTATTATTTCTTGAGAGTGCACTAAAGTAAAACAATGTTTCAGTACATAGACTAGTCTGTGAAATGCACTTGCTTGCTTTTTTTCTAGCAGAGTTGCATTTTTATCCTTTACCAGATATTTTATGCCAGGGCTGGCAGCTTGTAACTCTTTAACTGTCACCGCGTGGATCCAAAAGAAAAATTGCTTCTCAGGGTTTGTCCAGCTACATCCTTAGACCTATATAAACATACGTCAGTTTTGTAAAGTTTTTTAGGGATTTTCTCCAATTATTAAATTGTAAATAAATCACTTTCAATAAGTGATAAGGCTGCTTCACTACGATGTATTTTTTAAATCCAGTGCAGTGGACGCATCGTACTAACACACAGCTATCTGTATGGCAGACGCTGCTGTTGCTGCTGGGAAGCTGGCTCTTTTAAGAGATTCAGCTTCTACTGCCATTTAAATTGCCAAATGCGTAGACCGTACAGCTCAGCAAAATCCTGGTTTTAATGTTAAAAGGTTATGAAAAAAGCACATCTTAACTTAAATGGTTTTGGGCACATTCCATGTTCTCTCCTAAGCTGGTGCGGACAGGTTGGTAATCGTTCCGTCGCCCATGAAAGAGCGCCCTGTAAGTACAATATGCGGGTTTTCTGAATGCTGCTTATGAAGAGTTCTCTTCGTTTCCTACATCTAAAATAGAGTATTAATTTAGCAGAAAATGTTCAGCACAAATCAGCAAGATGAGCCGTACTACTTCATTAGGCCTTTGTGGCCTAATTTTGTGCATATGGTGCATGTGAAATCTTTCTATTGTTTCACTGTCATTCTGCTTTTAATTACAAGCCATTTCATAAGGTCTTTACACAGCCTAAGGTCTGAACGCCTTGTAATGGTATCACTGGGAAGCTCCAATGCAAAATACAGACGACACCTCTGAAGAAGCAGACCTCTGTTGATATTAACAAACTTTATTTTATATAATTCATTTGACATTGTACAATATTTCAAAGCTTTTAACTACCCAGCACATCTGCTTTCTTCAGTTCGTAATGCACCCTGTTCACAATCACGCAATCAGTTGTTGCTTGGTACTTAAACTGCAGCCATGCCAACTCTACTGGTTGCCTTTTTATGTTTTGATATTACGTTTTGTTTCCCTTTTGCTTACTGGATAACCTAACATGCATTTTACAACAGCAGACTGCTTGAAAAGCATACAATATATTTACATTTCTATCAGTAAGTATGTAAGTAAAATGTATTTATAAAGCGCCCTTCACAGACATAACTTCACAAAGTGCTGTACAACAATAAAACACATTAAATTGCCAACCAAATATAACAAAACAAGAAAACGTAAGGAAAAACAATAGAATAACAAGAACAAAACTAAGAATAAACTAAAAGTCCAAGCAGAGACTACTTAGCAGTGTTCAAAAGCCTGCTTAAACAAAAATGTCTTAAGTTGCTTACTAAAAGAATCAACCGACTTACCTGTAAGCAATGCTAGCAGCAGACCATTCCAGAGCTTTTAGCCTGAACTGGGTACGCAGGATGACTAAGAGGCCCTGTTGCCCAGACCTAAGTGCCCACCAAACTGAAAGGTGGTTCAGGAGGCCAGTGAGATACTCAGAGGCTTGTCCGCAGACAGCTCTTTAAATAAGCACCAAAGTTTTAAAACAAATTTTAAAATAAACCGGATGCCAGTGCAAAGCGTACAAGATGGAAGTAATATGCGCTCTCCAACTAGATCGAATTAAAAGCCTAGCAGTTGCATTTTGCACTAAATGTAGCCGAGAAAGGGAGGATTTATTCTGACCTGTATACAGGGCATTACAGTAGCTTAGACACAAGGAAATAAAAGCATGTTGTCACACACGTGCATTTAAGAGACAAGTAAAGGGCCTGGGGAAACTGTAATACTACACCAGACCAGGGGGTGGCAGGGTGTGCTGACTGTCTCTCTCAGTTTCTTGCAGACCATTCCCAGGAAATCTCACCAGGTTCTGGCTCCTCTAATGATGTCACTTCCAGCTCTGGCACCTCTGATGATGTCACTTCCGGTCCGGACTAGATGACATAATTTGCTTCCCAAGCCCTTAAAACCGCCATCTTACCTCCGAATGATCAGTTCTGTTTTGGACTCAGTCTTGTGAACATCTCTTTTCAAATATCTAAAAACGTTTTGCAGCTGGGAAATAATATACGGGTGGCTGCCCCAAACCTTTATGATGTCTGGAGATTCATTTTTATTACAATGTACAAGCATCTCCAATTCTGGTCTTGAGGCTACAGTCCTCGATTAAGAAAGGTTTAATAAATGAAAGAAACAAGAGTGGCTAACAGACCCTACATGTGAATCTAGGCTTATTAACTGATCAAAAATAACCCCCAGATCACATAAATTCAATTTGACAATTGGAGAGACAGAAGTCATCTTAAAACTAATCTCAGAGTGAAGGGTAGGGGGAGCAACAATTAGAACATCCTGTGTTCAACTGCAAGTAGTTATTACAAAGGCAAATATTAATCTGTGACAAGCAGTCAACCAAAGTGGACAATTTTTCAATTTGATTGGGTTTAAATGAGATATAAAGCTGTATATCATCTGCATAAAAGTAATATAAAATGCACTTCTAATCTGAGACAAAGGAAGAATGTGTAAGGAAAACAATAATGGGCTGAACCCTGTGGTACTCCACAAGCCAGGAGAGAAATAGCAGACATAAAGTCTGCAACGCATCCAAGAAACTCCTGTTAGTTAGATACAGTATGAGGAGAACCAGTCCAATACAGAACCAGAGACCCACAGTTATGATTATACTAAATCATAACAGTGCTTTTTTTATTAATAAAACTATCCATCCATCCATCTTCCAACCCGCTGAATCCGAACACAGGGTCACGGGGGTCTGCTGGAGCCAATCCCAGCCAACACAGGGCACAAGGCAGGAATCCAATCCCAGGCAGGGTGCCAACCCACTGCAGGACACACACAAACACACCCAGCAAACACTATAGCTAATTCAGAATTGCCAATCCACCTAACCTGCATGTCTTTGGACTGTGGGAGGAAAGCGGAGCGCCCGGAGGAAACCCACACAGACACAGGGAGAACATGCAAACTCCACACAGGGAGGACCCGGGAAGCGGACCCAGGTCTCCTAACTGCGAGGCAGCGGTGCTACCACTGCGCCACCGTGCCGCCCTAATAAAACTAACATCTCTACTATTCTATTGTCATTTATTTTACAATTAATGAGAGTTACAATTTTGAGTTTTCCTTTTTTTTTTTTGTGTAGTGGTGCAGTGATAGTGTTACCAGCCTCAGGCCTAGGGGAACCTGGGCCAGGTACAGGCCACTGTTGCTACAGGGTGTAGCCACAGCGATATGGTGAAAGACCATAAAAGAAGCAGGCAGCAGTCATGAATCTCATACCACACTTCTCTGTTCTCTTTTATTCTCATTATCCAGAAATATATAAATGCTTCAGTCTCTGTGAAACAATGGTGCAAGCCAATTTCCTCTGTGGAACAAATAGTGTAAACACATTTACTTTGGTTCAACAATGGCCAGCTATCTAAAAGTACCTGATTAGAAACCAATGTCCCCAGAACTTGTTAATTTTCGAAGGAAGCAGGCAATTCTGTATCCCCACATTGTGTGCAGATGAGATACTAAATCAAAGCAGTCTGACTATTCAAAGCAGGTGACTCTTTAGCAAGACAGGTAAATATTTATGTCCTGTAGATAGCCATCAACAATAACCTGTAGCAGAATTTTCCAGAAATTTTGCCTTTTCTTTAAAACACTGGTTTATAGCACATTACACTATGCAACACACAGAAATGTCATTTTCTTTAAAACACTAAATTCTAGCCCATTACAATAGCACTGCTGCCTCACAGTAAGGAGAACAGGGTTCCTGTCCCAGGTCCTCCCTGTGTGGAACTCGCATGTTCTCCCTGGGTGCTCTGGTTATGTCCCACTGTCCTAAGACATGTAGGTTAGGTAAACTGGCAATGCTAAATTGGCCCTGGTGTGTGAGTGTGTCTGTGTGTTTGCTCTGCGATGGACTAGTGCCCTGTCCACGGTTTGCTCCTGCTTTGCTCCATACGCTAGCTGGGATAGGCTCCTGTGACCCTGGTTTGGATTAGGCAATTGAAAAGTAACATCTTTTTATATTATATTAAGGTTTTTGTTATTTTTGTTTAGGTAAGTAGGAAAAATCCCAGGCTGGATAGTCAAGCAGTTGTGGATGAAGATGCAGAGGAAGATGAATAAATGTTAACCTGCCTAAAAAATGAAAGTATTTTTGTGTTCAGAATTTCAATATGTCTGCTCTTTCATTAAAAACAATTCAAAATTGCCTCCAGCACAGATTCACAGGGTCATTGAGCTCATTCCTACAGCGCAGAGCAGGCTAATTTTCTTTAGGAGAATGCATTCCTTTAAGGTGGGAAGTGACAGCCTTCACATCTTCTACAACTCTGTGATGGTGTGAGGCGCAGCCGGGATGCCCCTTCAACACTGGATCCGGGGAAGCAGCCATGGGATGCACTGTACGTCCCCCGGAACGCGTGGTGGCAGCCATCCTGGGTTACATCAGGGCCACAGGTGTGGGACTTCAGGACTCAGACCTGTTGGGCTTCGTGGCCACCACCCGGAGGAGCTGCACTGCTTAATGAGCCTCTGTGGGCTGGAATGCAGCCACACCCGGAAGTGCAGCCTAATTAGGCCAATTACCACCTGGAGCACTTCTGGGAGGGCTACAAAAAGAGCCTGCAGCCACTACTCAAGGCCAGAATTGGGAGGAGTAGGAGTAGGAGTAGGAGTAGGAGTAGGAGTAGGAGTAGGAGTAGTGCCTGAAGAAGGGTTTTTGGTTACTGTGAGTGCTTTTTGGACTGTGTTGGGCCTGTGGGACACGGGGAAGACGTGCCCCATGGCTGAAGAGAAAAATAAAAAGCCTTGTTGTTTGCCCATGTGCCTCAGTGTGAATCTGTGCCGGGTTGGGTGCCTATATAGCGCCTTATTCACAGATGGCCAGTGTGATTTTTTTCTATCCTGTGGTGTAATGGGCTGGTAAAATCACTTCAACAGAGGCCCACCAAATCAATAAACTAAAGGACATTCTTAGTTATGGGTTGCACTCTGAACACCCTGGAGGTAGTAGTGAAGGAGTGCATAAAAAAAACCAAGTGCCATTATGAACAATGCTGCATATCCTCTATCTGAAACACTAACAATGAGGACTTTCAGCCAACAAATTATTCAGCTGAAGTGTTTCCAAAAAACACAACTGGGGCTCCTTTATATCAACAGCAATATTTTTGCATAATGCCTCACTGTAACCGTGACTATGAAGTCACAAGTTTTCTTTGTAAATTTTCTTCCTTTTTAGTTTTTCTGGTATGTGTTCAGACAATATTGTGCATATATTTTATTTATTTATTTATTTATTTATTTATTTATTTATTTATTTATTTAACAAGCTTGTCTACAAAGCCAAATTTTCCTCATAGGACAAATAAAATTTTATCTATTTGTTTTACATTTCAGTAACCTAGATGTAATAACATTAAATTGTTTGCTGGGTACGAGGCATCATTTCATGTCTAAATGGCTACATGGGGTGGTATCTTAAGTGCGGAGTTATAGACCTGTCCTCCCTAAAACTGCTTATGGTTTACAGTTACCAGGACAAGAGGTGCCACCAGAAAACACTGTAATCTTTAGGCCTTGGATGTGATTGTAACCCTTGGCTCAACTCTATCAGTAGGATGGGATATAATGGCTGCCTCTTATCATAGTGTAAATGAGTTTGAGTCAGAGGGTAAATTGAGGAAGGAAAAAGGAAAGTCAAGAAGAGAAGAGTGGGAGGAGAGGAGAACA
This sequence comes from Polypterus bichir lapradei, assembly GCA_026402145.1. Taxonomy (NCBI): domain Eukaryota; kingdom Metazoa; phylum Chordata; class Cladistia; order Polypteriformes; family Polypteridae; genus Polypterus; species Polypterus bichir. The sequence continues at coordinate 80,549,342 of JANRMT010062806.1, forward strand.
AAGCAGACACATCTGGCCTGGATAGTGAGGCCCAATAAAACTCCAGGGTTTCTTCTTTTTGCCATTTGATTTGTAATGCTGTGTTCTTCCTTTGATCATCGCTGCGTAATGAATGTGCGAATCAATAAATGTACCAATTTTATCCCAATTTGCACAAACAGTTCAGAATTGGAAAATGAATTTGTCTGGGCAGTATTATTATTATCATCATCAACATATCTGTTCTTATTATATTACTTTGAAGTCTGGTTTGGAGGAAACAGAAGCCGGACATGTTCTTTGTACAACTATAAATTATATTACTATATACTTATGACACCTCTGTAATAATAGCTGAGGTAGAGCAAGATTTGCCAAATGTCCCGACAAAGACAACTGAAGTGCAGCTGCTGACTATATAAAGTAGACTAAGGTAATGTCAAGTGGTTTCTTTGGCAGAGCAACAACAGATGATGAAGTAGTGGAGATGGGAAAAGATTTCATCTTGTGCTCAGTGATGCACAAAATAAGGCATTTTGTCTTCTAAGGGAAAGAAGTCATGACAAACCAGGACACGATAATGAAATCCAGAGACGCTGCATTGACAACAAAATGTAAAACAATTGGAGCAGAGAGTTTCCTGATATAACAACATATGTTCCCCAGAGCAGAGCCCAGAAAGATGGTGCTTTTTAATGTAAATCTGGGGAAGGTTACAATGCATATCATGGACACCAAAAATGGCAATAACAGATGAGATATTAAGATAAAACCCAATTGGATTAACCTACAATCAGTCTAAAGATAAAATATTACAGTAACGTAATGAGAAAATAAGGCTTACTTAGGAAAATCAAAGGTGAGAGATGAAGGAGAAAGAAAACAAGATGGAAGATTATTGAAGATACTTAAGTGCAACTCTAAAACTTGAAAGCCACAATAAGAGAGATGTTTAGTGATTGATTAGGCATTGGATTGCAAATAGTAATAAATGACCAAATGTCATTCATCCCATTATCCATTTTTTAAACCCACTTATTTCAATTGTAGGGTCACAAAGCATCAAGCATTTATACAAGTGCAAGCATGGGCTCCCAAACCATGACAGGTCAAAATCACAACAACATCCTTAAATATTCACACCCATTCAATTTGTAATCTTGGGGATGTGGGAGAACAACTGAATAAAAACTTACCCAGACTCAAATTCATTTCAGCCTATTTGTGTAGAGTATACTCTCTAAACATTTGCATGGTTTACATGTGTAATGTATTAACAGCTAATTACAAATCATACCACATTTACTTATGTTAAGACAGAAATTCTATTGAAAAGACAATACAACAGTTTAAGTTCAGCAATTGCCGTGGATTAATTATGACAATACAAAATGCAGTGTTAACACAAAATGGCCAGTTGACAATGGAGGAAAGGAAAACAAAAATTTAAGTAGTCCTACAGGAAAAAACAAAACCCTAGAATGTCTGAGGTTATAACAGATGACCTAAGTGAATTAGCCATCTTTCTCCTCCTGGATATTCTACATACAGTAAGACCTGCAAACAATAGATGCCTTCCCACTGCATGACCTTTTTTCAGGAATCAGGGACTTTTTAGAAACTCAGGAACTTTTGTATCATTCCCAGCACATGAACTCAGGCCATTGGTGGCTTCTGGTACTTTTTTAAGCTCCTACTCCAGGGTATGTTCTCTTTGTTCAATCAGGAACTATCGTAGGTGGGGCTGATCCTGTTCTGATTGGTTGACTACAAGCACTTGCACCATCTTAAAAATATGTTAGTAGTTTGGACTATGGAGAATCTTCAGTGAAGCTGGTGTGGTGCACATTGCACTGTATCACTCTTTACAGCTGCTTCCCTGGTGCACTGCACTATGTACTGCATTGAAGCAATAATCTCCCCCGTGATGTTGCAACCTCTTTAAAGCAGTAAGGTGGGGATGCCTCTACCATGAACTCCCAATTGTGCCACATTCTGCATCATATCACTCTTCTTTGCATAAAGGTTACAGTTCCTGTTACAGTTTCTTTGCCCAGTGGGAGGTGGGCAGTCTTGTGGCCTGGAACCCCTGCAGATTTTGTTTTTTTCTCCAGCCCTGTGGAGTTTTTTTTTTTTTTTTTTTTTTTTTTTTTTTTTTCCCCCGGCCCTGGGGTTTTTTTTTTTTTTTTTTTTTTTTGCTTTTTCTGTCCATCCTGGCCATACTTTATTCGTTGTTAGTATTCTCTTAGTATTGTCTAATCTTATTTTTATATTTTTCTTGTAAAGCACATTGAGCTACATCATTTGTATGAAAATGTGCTATATACTGTAAATAAATGTTGTTGTTGTTGTTGTTGTGTGGTGGGAATACAACATGTGAAAGTGGCCCAGGGCCTGCATTATGCCGGCACTCGTTCATTCCTTAAAACAAAGTTGCTGTAGTGAGAAAACACCTTATTTTAAGTGCTGTCAGGGTTTGTGCTAGGGCTCTGCTTCTGACATGGTTCTGAAGCATGCCTTTTTAACACGGAGTACACTTCAATATTCTGTCTGTAACTTCAGAAATGTGAGTTTAGTTGTATGAGACAGGGAAGCTTTACATTTTATGAATCCCTGGAGAAGGAGTATGTTTCTTCAGTGGAAAAACGCCTAAGGTTTCAGTAATTTGATTTTATTTGTTATGGACAGGAATGGGAAAGAGGTTAGAAGTCCACATTGCTGTTTTCTACATCAGGGCTGCCAAACTCAGATAATCATGGTTGCTAGTTTTTGCTTCTACTGGTCTCTTATTTAGAATCCAGTTCTTGCTTCTTAATAAAATGCTATATAATCCAATATCATTAGGACACATTTCAAATAATGCTGAAAGATTAAGTAAGTACTGTATTATGTATGCTGGAGCAGTTCTTCACTTTTTTCTCTACAGATATAGTACTATAAGATAAACTACTAGATGCAATGAGACTAAGATAGTTGGCTAGTGGTTGGCTTTCTTTGCATCACACTGGTAATTGGCAGATTATTACAAAACAAAAGATGCAATTACACTTGAGGGTACTGAATCTTAAAAAGATAGTCAGGAAAGCAAAAACATATATGTGTTAGTGACAGTGACTGCCTACTAATTATAAAGTTGCTGAAATAAAAACCCCAGTACAGCCACTGTGGCACTCAAGGATCTGAGTCTGAGACCCCATTCTATGTAGTGCCCCTCATAACCAACACTGAATCAGAGACTAGAGCTTGGACGGAAAATTAAATCAGATACTATTACTATAATTAAATAGACAGAAAGTGAAGATGACTGGCTTGAGTGCCTCTCACTGCTGCAGAAAACAGTCACCATGTAATACACTTGTAAAAGCTTTTGTTTCTTTTTCTTAATTGTTTACTCCAAAATATTCCTTCACCTATACCATGCAATGACTGTACAACAACTACATTCATCTCTTGCATATTTAACCTCATTAATGGCAAGAGACATTTATTCTCTATAGGCACCTAGAGTTAAATTTTGTTTGCCATAGCTGCTGAGCAAATGACTGACTAACTTCATCAAGCAGAGCTCACTTGTCCAGATCTTTATATCTGGGGCAAGTGATTCATAAAAGACCTTTTCCTTCGCTTTGCAGATTTACCTGCTTGTACATCACAGAAACTGTGAAAGCAGGGGGGCTTCATAAGCTCATCTAAAATTTATTGAGTGCTGTGCACCAAAGAATCACGAAATAAAAACAGTTCTTATGATAATTAGGCTTCCATAACCTCTCTGAGAAAGATAAAAATTACTTGTGCTGTGCTACTCTATAGCAATCATGTCCCATCCGCCTACATGAAATTTCCTTCCCACCGCCTTCACTTGTAGAGATCCCTGCCGAAGGCTCCAGTTTATAATCCTGTATTCTTCTGTGCAGCACGATGCAATCTCTGCCTATGTCTATGCAAATGAGCCACTCTGTATATGTGTCAATGCAGAGGAAATTAATTGGACCATCTCCGAAACTGGAGCACTCGAGCCGGGGAGCAGCGACTCTGCCCTGCTTTAGCACAGACAGGGGTGAGGGAGTGCCACACTCTTAGGGAGTCAAATCCAACAGGCACATTTTACATAATTAAATAGGAGATGAGTACAAAGATGATTGTTTTGTAACTTCAGTCCAGTACTGCTCTTGTTTAGTACCTCTTTGTCAAAATGTATCATAAAATCCTTTACAGCATTAGCCATCTGTCAGTGAGAACACCTTTACAAATTAGTTACAGTTTCACACAACATATGCTAATTTTATACCATATTTTGTTGTAATGTACATACAGTAGCACTTTACCAAATACAAAGCAAAAAGAAAACAGATGATTCTTCTATCCTATTTCACCAGAAGATTCTTTCTAACTGTGTAGAATGTAACAGAGCAAATGTAAATAGATGATCATTGTATAGGGTATTCCATGGGAAGAATGTTTAAAAGGTATCTGACCAGCAAAAGGGCAAATGCAAACAGATAGTCTTTTTATAGCATCTTTCACCATGAGCACGGTTACAAAACAGTTTACAAAATTAAAGGTCACATGCAAATGACTGACCTTTACATTATGCATTTAAATCCAAGGAACGTTCCTGAGTGAAAGGGTAGCACGGTGAAGCAGTATAACACATGTCAGTTTTAATGTGGCTCTGTGTGGAAGCAACACCTTGTTTAGCATTGGTTCCTACCTTGTGCCTGAGGCCAGCAGGCTAAGTTACAATCAGGCCCCTAACTAAAAAAACAAACCTTCCAACATTCCCTGAAATACACAGAACTGGATTAGGCGTGATGAAGTATTTTATGTTTTATTGGATACATAGTTAAGTACAAGTGGATGGTCTTTATATGGTGCATTTCATTGTGAGCACCCTTACAAAGCATGCTACTAGAAACAAAGCCAAATGCAAGCAAATATTCTTTATTTAAATCCTTTCACTTGGAAAACGTTTAGTACATACTTTAGAAGATAAAAAGATAAAGGCACACTAATGGTCCTTATATGGAGGAATGTCTTTCCACTATATGCATATTTACCATTCTGCATTATTAAAATGATAAATGCCAAATGCTTACTCTTATATAGTACCTTTCACTGAGAACACACTTGCAGAGCACTTTAAAGAGCATATCTTTATTTTATCTCAACTCAACGGTGATAACTTCAATGACATTATAAACTGAACTGTGAATTTAAATGAGTTCATTTTAATGTACTGTATGACCTTTGATGGTAAATTCCAAAGGGTTGCTCTTTCAGTGAATACATAAAAATCGGGCACTTGATTTTTATAAAAAGCCACAAAAAAGAGTGTGCACTTTTGCATAGAATATCTACCTGCATATCTACTGTATTTACTAAGTTGCTAAGCTAGTTTAGGGTCATGAGGAGACACTGTCTAATCTCAACACCCGCTGCCTTTGTGGACTTCACTTACCATAATCCTAGTGTAGTTATTTTTTATTAGTGGCTGTTTATATATTTATCATTAGTTTGCCAATTTCACCTCTTTTCTGTTCTTAGCTTTCATAGGCAGTGCAATTGTGTAGGTTTATATTTATGACTAGATCCATTTTGGGGCTTTGGACACAATATTTTAAATGCATTATAAACACAGCATGTGACAAACGAGGTCACAATTGTCACACTATAAAAGTATGAACATTAAAAATCATCCAAATTTAAAGACGTTTCAGATGTTTGTGTTTGAGCATACTCACAAGTTTGGTTCAAATTCTAGTGCTGATTTAGGCTGGCTTTACAACTTTGAATTTAATATAGCTCCTTATACCTTACTGATTGATCTTACATCTGACATACTGAATTAGTGTATTTTCTTACTAAAGCCACTGTGATTATACAAACTGTCTGAGTGGACAAAAATCTTAGTTCTTCTTGAACATAACATTATGCAATGGAGATCATCAAAAAAAAAAAAAAAAACATAATTGTGTTTCTTCCATCCATCCATCCTTTATCCAACTTGCTATATCCTAACTACAGGGTCATGGGGGTCTGCTGGAGCCAATCCCAGCCAACACAGGTGCAAGGCAGGAAACAAACCCCGGGCAGGGCGCCAGCTCACCGTAGGGCACACACACACCCACACACCAAGCACACACTAGGGACAATTTAAAATCACCAATGCACCTAACCTGCATGTCTTTGGACTGTGGGAGGAAACCCACGCAGACACGGGGAGAACATGCAAACTCCACGCAGGGAGGACCTAGTTGTGTTTCATCAAAAGAGAAATAAAAAACACCAAAGAGCTCATGTTGGTCTTCTCAAAATAACCAACATAGAGTAAATATACAGAATAATATACAAATTAAAGAAATGTTATATTAAAATGCAGGTGAAACACACAAATAGCACCATCAATACAATGGCATCACACTCTGTTTTATACTTCAGGAGTGAAAAGAGGAGGCTTACAGGAAAAAAAAAATACAATCTGGGAAGCAAAGTAATGACGGATAATTGGGAACACCTATTGAGCAAAGACCACTTAAACTCTGCAATGAAACATTAGGATTCAAAGACACTAAAGCGACCTTGAAGCAATGATCCCAAAGGATTAGTCCTACATAAAGGCATGATTTTTTTTCCACTTTTAAGTTTATTTTTAGAAACTAAACACACTGAAAACTGGACATGTTTTGGGCCTGGACAAGCAGATAAGAATCCTAGAGGTGTTCTCTGATCATTAGTAGTTCTTTTCTTTCCCATTCCTCTCTTATGTCTTACAGTGGATCTACCCAGCCTAACCAAGGTATAACGTAGGGCTGTCTCCATCCCTTGCCTCTCTTACACTTTAGATTTGGAATGCACTGTACCAATCAAAAGTAATTGCCTAGTGACACATGCCAACACCTTGGATGGTAATGCACAAGGGTGACAGTTTAGCTTTCACCACTAACTAACTGAACTAAAAACTTTCAAAAATGAATTCAGATTTTTGTCTCTTCTTGCCTCGACTATTGCAACTCATTATACACTGGAATTAATCAGTCATCCCTTGCTCATCTTCAACTGGTCCAGAACTCTGAGGCCAGGCCCCCGACAGGTCCACAAAAACATAATTACATTAAACTAATTTTAGTTTCTCTTCACTGGCTTTCTGTTCGCTACAGGATTGGGTTTAAATTCTATTGTTTGTTTGTAAGTCTCTAAATGGTTTAGCTCTCTCTTATCTCACTGACCTCCTACACCTTTACTCTCCCTCACAATCACTTAGGTCCTCTCACCAGAAGTTATCGGTCATGCCGAGATCAAGACTTAAGCTCAGAGGGGACTGTGCTTTTGCATTAGCTGCCCCTGAGCTTTGAAATAATCTACTTTTTTATATTATGTAAGCACCAACTTTGGTTACATTTAAATCCAGTCTAAAAACTTATCTTTTTGCCTTAGCTTTTTAAACTTTCTTGAAAGCATTTTTTCACTTATATATTTTTGGTGTATTTAAGTACCTTATTTATTTTTTATTGGTGTATTTATGGAAACTGTTAAATAGTGCAACTCCAAGAAAGCCATCTCCCCCGCCAGAATTTTAACTATGGAAGTGAAGAAAGTTGCGTTTTCAGCAAGACACTTGAGTTTAAAGATTCAACAAAACACCATTTCAAAGTGGCTGGGCCTCGGTTTGAATCCCCGCTGTAATGCTTTACTCCTGTAGTTTGACGGTGAGCTGTCTGCGTTGAGCATGTTTGCGTGCACAAGATGTTTGATGGCCACCACTTCATCAGACAATATGTATCATACCCATTCAGGGCTGAGCTCTGCACAGAGTCATTCCATGGCCTTTTCTACACTCATTTCTTCTCCTTTAGCCATGCATCATTCATTTCCTTCATAACTTCTTGCTACTCTTGGGCTTGCACTTCACTTAAAGTATGGGGTGTGGGAGTAAGACAGAAGACTTCTTGCTTCAATTCATTTCTCTTTGTGTCTGATGAATCTGTTATCTTAGAATGCTAGCATTTTGACCTTTTAATTTTCTTTTAGAAGTGTCAGGTTTCTTCCTATATTTTTGATTTCAACCATCTCAGCGTGTTTAATTGTAACTCTGGTTGTTGACTAAGACTCCAAGCTCATCAGCTGCAAGAATCATACATTTCAGTCCAACTCTAATGCACCTACTCTGTCAAGTACTGCTGAAACCTCCATCTTAAAGCACAGCCTCATCTATTATTGCAGTTTGATCAGGTAATAACTGAGAAGTGCCATCTTTCCTTTACCAGGCGGCTAAACTTCTGTCATTAACTGGAAGTCAGATTTCCCCTGGCACCTCCACTCTGTGTGAGCCATCTTTTCTGCTATGCCCAACAACTGACCAGCAGTTGGCTTCTTGAATGCTTTTTCTTTCTACTTTTTGCACCCAATGATAGTTTGACACACATCAACACCTTCTTGCTAATACAAGCTTTTTGCCTTTTCTTTTAATAACAGCAGCAGCAGACCGAGCATTGACAAATGTCACTTTTTCATATTTCTCTCACACAGAGCCAAATGTCATTAATAACTCTGATGCATGTGAAAAAATGAGCCCAAAATAGAAAAGTTATGAAACCTGGTAATATGGAAGTGACCTTTAGTACATTTGTTCTACACCTAATGAATGTTAGGGTCTCTGGTGCACACACAAGCATGGAATTGCCTCTCAGAAACTACTGAGCCCTTTCTTTGCAATGACCACTACACACACAGCACACTATTCTAACTTCTGCTTGCATTTACTGTATTTGCTTTCTTTCCCCTTAATAATAAGTGTCTTCATATTCTAGAGTAATGTCAGGTTAACATGACAACCATGTCACTTGATGGGACTGAATAGACCATCAATACTTCAAATTAAAGCTACATAGATGTCCCCGAAGGCTCAGCTCATATCACTACCAGGGTCACACTAATGGGAGGAGAAGCCCACAATACTGTGTCTCAGGGCATCATGAGCAAGAGGCACTAAACTTCAGAAATTAAAGGCAAGACAAAGATGACTGAAGCCAGACTGCTAATTGCTGACATTTTGAAGAAAGCTTGATGACCTTAAAATCAATAAGTATTTAATGGTAAAAGGCTAACAGTTTAGAGAAGCACAAGAAGAGGCTCCTGAGTCAAAGTGTCATCCTCTGGAATGGGCATGCTTACTTTAAGTGAGGCTCCATCACCACTCTGACTATCTTCTTTAAGAACAGTTTTAAAACTGATCACCTCTGTGTCATCATGGACAATGTTTTTAAGCAAACCACAAAGCTTGTACCCACAACTGTCAGATGTATAGCATCAGTCAGAGAATTCTCTACCCATAAATGGTGAGACTTTCTTTCTCATATCTGATGAGGACATTTCTGGATGGCCAACCCAACAAATAACCAAACGTTCAATGAAGTGTGGCAACACAGAACACTTGTCTACCAAGGAAAGCCAATGGTTCAAGGCCAACAAGATTCACCTTGAAGGAATGGTACTGAGAAGAACTGGAGTCCTGTCTACTGGAAGTCTTGGTTCTACATAAGTTGCATTGCATTTTAAGAGGATAAGGATGATGAGATTATCCTATCATTTATTTCAAGTTGCTAACAATGTCAGTAGCTCACACACAGCATATGAAACTGGCAGTGAAGACTCACTCCTTCCGATCAATACTTTCACCACACACGACTCTACCTGCTCTGGATTCTAGGAAAAATTTCCATTTTTGGGGTTCATAACAAGCATACTTCCTAACTGGGTTTTACAGAAACCAAACACTCTTGCTTTAGTTTTGTGGAGTTGACAAATGAAGCTGCACATTCACTTAATGGTGATCAGTTCTTGGTGGATTGTAAACATTAAAACTATATTTGTAAAGAAAATGAGCATGATGGAACTTTATATTGCTGGATGGTGGAATATCATAGCCAGGTTACAAACTGTAATTGATTTTATAGGAGTAAATCTATATGATGGAGGGCCTGTGGTTAAATAAAAAATGCATCCATTCTGTTTTTAGCCTTCTAGCATAGAAAGCTGCACTGCGGCATTTGTCCATCAGCCAAGAGAAAAAGTTAAAGAAATAAAGATGAGATCCAAAACATGGTATTTACTGCATTTACTGCAGTTTACTGGTGCAGACTCAAAAAGCACCAGTAAAACTGAAAAAGAAAAAAAACATTATTAACAGAAATGATTATAAGTATTTAACTCACAATACCAATGACTGTATTTTGTATTAAGCATGCTGCAGACAGCTACTGTATATGATTTTTACTTCTATATGATTTTTTCTTCATTTAGGTAGAAAAAGAATTAAACTTATGCACAGAATTATTGACTAACTTGCATTCCTTTATGAGAAAATGCTGACCTTTTGATACTAACAGAACACCCTGTGATATTATAAATCAGTCATGACACTTATGTATTAAATAAGAATGTGCTAAGCTAACTGAGCAAATGTAATCCTTGATATTTTATAAGCAATGTGCGTGCAAAAAAAAAGGAAGTGAGCATTGTCTGAAACCGCCGAGATGCATACACCCTGTAACCGTTAGGACAAAACTTGCTATAATTGGTATTATGTATGTGTAAGTTAGCAGAAGTGTATTTCTTAAAATTGTGAAAATACTGATCACTTTTTATCTGTAAAAAAACACTGTGTTTTCTCTGCTTGTACAAATTCAGGATGTGGACAGGGGCTACAGCAATCCATGTAATAACCTCAAGATGAACTACTATGTTTTTTTAATTCTTGTCAACGAACTTGAGTATTTAAGGAAGTCTCTCTTTTCCTGCTGGCAGGCTGACGGTCTGTAGCACACTGGAACGTGACAGGTCCTGTAGCCTCCTCTCTCCAAGAATAAAAGAAATTGCTTTTTACTTTTTATTGGTGTCCGCTTTCTGTTGTTCTCGACTTCAGCGACCACAAAATACATATCTTTCTTCTGATTAGGGGAAGGGCAATACAGTGTGAGCACAGAGGTACAATATGACAAACAAGGAATGAACATGATATTCAATCCTTGTACATCAGGGAGCACCAGTATAGCGATAAATATTCTTGTGGTTTCTAGCCCTTTTTGACATATGAATTCATTCTTTGACCTCCAGATGTATTGTCTGATTGCTTGTTGTTCTGTCCACTTACGTATGAAAACTGTGGAAAAGAGCAGCGTTTGTGAGATATTATTTGACAGTACACTTATGATTTTCAATGACACCTCTGACAACATTTGACTTATTAAAGTGTTGAGTATTCTCCATAAGCCTTATAGAAAATACACATTTCAGAAAATATAAACTGAGACAAAAACTGAGAACACATACACAGGCAGATGCAGATGTTTCACACTCTCAGACTGGGACAAAACAAATTTAAAGCAATCATTTATACAAAACAGAAAACTTGCAAGCACATTTGAGTGGGGTCTCACAGCTTAAAATATTAGCAGTCTTTAACATTTGAAGAATAAATGAAACATGGAAACATCCATCACCAAACCTGCTGTGACTGAATCAGGTACAAATCAGAATCCTTTCCTGGTCGAGATGCCAGTCTCTAGCATGGCACACTGATACAGGACAAATTTAGGGTCATCAGTTTAACTAACACACCCACTTTTGGGATGCAGGATGAAGCCCCATACTGTTAATATTGTATATTTGTCTGAAATTTCTTACGAGTTCAGGATATAGTGCGTTTGTTTAAAGCCATATTTTACAGTTAGAGCATAGGGAAATGAAGTGTTTGGCTTGGGGTCACAAATGAGTCAAATCTACATCATTAGCTATTAAAATCCAATGTCTTAGCCACTACACCCCACTGCCTTCCTGAACTTGAAGGAAATAAAAACACACAAGTCACAGAGAGAACTGCACACAGACAGTGCCTCGGCAGAATTTGAACAGGGGGCTCTGAAGATGTTTGATTTTTATTCAACACCTACAAACCCAGCAAAAGAAATTTTCAAAAATCTTAACCCAGTTTTGACAATGACATTACCTACATTGCAACAAAAGAGCTGCATGATCAACCAGGGCTTTAGAACAGTAAAGAAGCACTGCTAACCACTACACGACAGTGTGAGAAAAAGTTATAAGAAAATATATACATGCAATGAAAAATTAATTTCTACTTAAAAAAATAATGATTACTGTAAAAACAAGAACAAATAAACCACCAAACATTTTCCATTGTTGTAATTCTAGACTGAATAACTGAAGTCACCAACTCATCAGTCTTGAAGTACTAGTGTCTAATGACCTGTGTGCTGGCGCTCAGGCTAAACTCTTAACTGAGCACGCTGATGCAGCATGCAGTGGTAATGACATTCTGTATTGAACCCTGTTGAAATGCTATTGTTGGCGATCATAATGGCAGGTAGTACAGTGTTTGAGATGTTGCTGTACTCCGTGAGTATGGCTGCTTTTTGTGACAGCCAATACATCATTTGACTGCTAAGTTCACAGTTACAAAGATGATCAGGGTTACAATGCTGAAATATCAGTGAGGTTAGGAAAGGTGAATTCAGTAATTACTGGGGCAATGTTCGAGGCCTTACTATAGTGAATTAACTTTGTATATAGTGTAGCTATGCAAAAAACAACATACGCTTTGACCTGATTGGTCACGTTTGTATTGAAAGATGCACTGTGGAGGAAAAGATAGACCATGTGGAGGAAAATACAACCACTATGAAATAAAAAAGACACCTTTGCTTTCATCTTCACTGTGCCCAGCCCTAATTTCTGCTTAAAGCTTCTCTTCCACCATGAACCATCTGAAGAGGAAAAACAGACTTTTAACAAAAATTATTTGCTTTTTCTTCAAATGGGCTTCTTTCAATTGATTGTAAGCAAATACTCAGACCAAGTGCAGTTCTTAATTTTAGTTTTACAGAGTTGTAGTCCTCATTTTGAAAAAGGGTGGGAAAGACAAAGTACAGTATTACTGTTTACTTTTTGAATACTGTTTCCACTAGATTGTGGATGATTTGTGAGGTTTTTCATTTTTGTTATCTGTTTACTTTTTCAATATTTACAAATCACGCAATATTGAAATACACAAAACCGCCCAGTGTGTAAAGCTAACCATTTTTGTTTCGTGGTTACAGTGGCAACGTGGTGCTTCATACTCCCCAATTGATGAAATCTTTTGCGTGACCTCTGGGTTAAATATGTCCATGCTGGCCATGTGTAGTTTTCGTCATTGGATAAAAACAAACATTTGTTCATTAGTGAATCCTGGGTAAAAACTGGCCAGTTAGGCGACGATTAGTTCTTTTGGTTTCTTGACTCTCCTTTTGCTTTCAGTTTACAAATCACAGTTTCCCCTTTTTTATTTCAGGTTCTCATTTTTCATCTGTCTTTCTGGGTTTTGACATCTTACTCCTTCCTTTTGACTATTCTCTAGTTTAGTGTTCCTAATCTCCTGGCAAGCCTTAAACTCACAATAAACCCGTGGGACACTGTCCTTTATCAAAGATTACCCGATTTTGCTATGCAGCAGCCAGGACTCCTCCCTGACTCAAGTCTGTTTCATGCTTTGTTAATTATGATGTATTTACTTTCTTTTTGTATATTATCTCTTTGTAATATATATTGTACTGTACAGGGTGGTCCAGATCTAATTATGCAGATCCAGATCGTCTGGATGACTTTGATTTATGTGGGGACGATTCCAGTTCTGCGCAAAGACGATTCTTCATGTGGTCAGTTAGCACACTTCTCAATGGTCCAGGATTTTTCGGGTGATTTTCTATTTAATAAACTTAATAAGTTATAGCATAATGAAAATTGCATAATTAGATCTGGCCCTCCCTATATATATGAATTATATTTTTTTATTGTTGCACAAACGAGCATAGGGAATACTACTCGAAGTATCAAATAGTATTATAGGGGAAAATTTTGGTGTAATGCCGCCACTACTAACACAATCTTCATTCTCTTTATAAATGGATTGAAAACAGTCTGGAAGACTTCTGATGTCACTTCCACTTCAGAATCATTAAGCCCCACCCTTGCACTTCCTCCACTGCTCAACTGCCTGCCTGGAGTAGATGTTCATTCCAGACCTAGCTTCAGAAGAGGAAGGATCTACTCTTCCAAAAGCTACTCTATGACTGAGTCAGCCAACAAATGTCAGATGAGATGTGCACCCTTTTCCAAATTCTCAATCTGTTTTCTCCTATAACCAGAACATTAAACAGAGTTTTCTCTGAAGCCCCAACTCTTCCTTTGTTTCTATTTCATTCATTTACTATATACACTGTATATATGTTGTTATATACTCATCTTGTGCCTTTTTATTGAAACTAAGGAGGTAGGGCATCCTAACCCAGCAGCTGGAGGACTACCCCCAGCTCTATTTAAGACCATTACAGGCAATAAGATGGCTTTTGTAGCATTTGATCCTACTTTTACCTTTCAGCTCCCATTAGCATTTGGCTTGTTTTTAGGAGAACAATATGGATTTGTGGACTGGTTCTGCTCATTTTGGTTTACCTTGCTCTGCATACCTTTTAGAAACAAATTTTGCTTTTGTTTCAGTTTTGTCTTTATTTAAATGTATTTTGAAAATAAAGTCAGTGAATATAAAGAATTGTTGCTTTTATTAAGGAGGGACACTCTCCCTTTCTGAAATTTTTAAATATTGAAACTTTTACTCCTTTTTGTTGGGTTGTTCCAGGCTAAAAGTCTGCTTCTAGATTTTAGGGTAATGCGGACCTTCATAGTAGGCCTGTCTAGTACTCTGAGGCCTGTACTTCTGAGATAAGCTTGTGTCGTTAGTTTGTGAAGCCAACAAATTCACAGGAGATTTGTGTTTTCTATTTAGTAAAATGAACTTTTTTATTGTGCTAGAGATTGCCAACATAATGCATGTAGATCAGAAAAGCAAGTAAGGATTTCACTGTACTCTGTACACATGACAGTATTACTACAACTGCTACTATACACTGGCATTCCTGAAACCTGAGTTTAATCATGAACATCTCCATTTAAAACAACAACCTTTACAAATTTATTTAATTTTTTAAGCACCTTTGTACAGTGAACACCACCTCAATGCTCCTTACGATTTTAGTGCTATAGCATCATTTTTTGACAACATAAAGTTTTATTTGCATCTGAAGCACAAACAGATGAAGTGACCCAATAGTGGTCACATAGCTCCGTGACAGCCAGGTTACAGTAATCCTTTTCTTTTTTAGAGCTTCCCATTTTTAAATTGTTTAAAAGATGCATTGACACCCACTTACTCTGCTCTGGAGCTGAAGTATAAAAAGTGGATTCAAACCTGCATTTCATGCCCTTCTTCTTTCTGCTGCTTTTACGAAGTGGTATAATATTTTTTCTAGATTTGAGTTCAATCCGATGTTTAAAATAAATACTTGCAGGTCCACATTCATATGCACTCTTTTGTTAAATTAAACAACAAACATTGAAAAGGAAACAAGAGTCTGCATGTATATATTAATGTAGGGACTTCTAGAGCACCATCCTTTGACATACATAGAAATGAAGCGGTTTTAGAAACTGGTATACATGTTCATGGCTACAGAGGTGTACAAAATGTGAACTTAAAAGCTAATTGAGAATTTCAGATTTTGTACACTGTTTGCACAGCTTGGAAAAAAGCCAGAGGAAAAGAGAAGGCCTGCTATCTGTGCTTATGGATGGCACGTCTCCAGGACTGAAAATTTCTTTTTGTGTTATTTCAGTTTCCTACAGTCTTATACTGGAGTAAACATGTTAGGAAAATTGATGAGTGGATGGATGAATGTGTGCTCGAAGTTCAACATGATAAACTGTCATTTTCCCATTTTTCAATGATGTTGCCTTCCAAAAATGGAAATAATCATCCTGTTTTGAGAACTTTGCTCATATTCATATCATCGTCATGTATTTAACACGTCAACAATGCAATTCTATTTAGACAAGTCTAAGACGGGTGGCAAAGAATTACAGGAAATAAATTTAGAAAACAAATTACATCAGGGGTGTAAGCAGGCAGCTGATTTGTACTATTACAGCCTTGCAAAACAATAAAAAATGAATAAATGTTAGGCTGTGCAGACAGCCATGAAGTTCAACTAATATTCAATCCATTACTATGGATCAGTGAAATTCATAAGCCTTGCACTCATATAACCTACTTATGAATGTCATTTTTTCAAATACCATACATATTTTATTTAAACTTATGATTATCATGTCATATTGCTTGTTTTTCCTTTTTATTATACATTCATCCTTTTGTCTTTATTATTACACTGTATCAGTCTGTGAGAAAATATTTATTGGTTTCTGCCTAGAGAAACACGGGTATGAAGCTCTAGTTAGACAGTGAAACTGGTTTATTGTACCAAAGTAGTAATATTTTAACATTATAAAAGAGTGTTAGCATGCCCTGACATTGAGAGTCCACAACTCCTGAACACCAGACATACATGAGTGCTGTGGTTTCTGACCTGTTTAGCCCTGGAAATTTTGAATTGCAGCCCTCCCTTCGTCTTCCAGCCAACAAACTTCTGCAATGGTCTGACCCTACACTGTTAAAAATACTGGTTCTTTGATGGCACTGTATGGTTCTTTACTGGGTTATGTGGTCCTTTGTAAAACCATTACTTCTCCATACATCATTTCATCCTGGGAAGGGTTCTTTGCATATGAAGAAGGCTCTTTCTGCTTTGAAGAACTTCCCAATATGTAGAAGAAACTGAACTCTTTAATGTATGGTAGCCAGCCTATCAGGTCAATAACAGATTAAAAAAACTTGGACTTGGTGTTATTGTATGCAGCAAGAGTCTTTTTAAAATCACAAGCCATTGGCATCTCCCAAATCTGTTACCATCTAGTTATGGTTATTTATTGTATGGTGCCTGTTACTTATCTAAATAAATAAAGGTTCTTTCTGGAACCTTCATGTGGATGTGTCTTTTGAAAATCAAAAATGTTTCCCCTATGGCATCACTCTGAAGAACCACTCTGGTCCCTTTATTTTTAAGAGTAAGCTGGGAAAGATAACAAAGCAAACATAACCAAAGCACTAAGGGCAGCTCAGCAAACTGCTGCATTCATCTCTATCTACTTTAATTATGGAGCCGTAACTTTGGATTGTGCTCAATTATTCTATAATAGAAGATAAATATAAAACTATTATCTGTGTCATAATACATTTGTATTGTTGTTATGGTTATTTTGCCACTGCTGTGGATTTGAGGCAGCACTGTAAGGAGGACAACATTTCCCAGCACTGAACCAGCTCCATCCATGAAGCTAACTCTCCCTCTTGGAAACAGACAACATCTTACACACTTCAGAATGCAACCTCATCAGTCTTGAGGACTATGTGGATGGATGGCCTAATCATACTCTTCAAAGTTCTAAAAGGCATCAATAAAGAATACTGAGCACAATTCTTTCAGTTAAACAGAGAATCATGTACTCAGGCACACATTTGGTAACTAAAGAAAAATATACTCAAAGAGAAACCACAGACATGATTCTGTAAAATCTCTTTCAAAAGGGTTGAATATCATGGTTGTAAAGATTTTTTAATTTTAAACAATACTTGTATAGTCAGTTCATTTCAACAATTCATTTAGAGAAGTGCTTACATTTTAACAACATCTCCTATTCCATCTGCTGCTGTCAGCAGGTAGGGAAAGGTATCAGCTAGTTAAATGGCATACAGAGAAAATTGTGAAAGGCTTAATTTAGTCCTTGGTTTTCTTCAGTAACCTCCGTTTTCTGCTACAGATGTGCATGTTAGTTTAAACACAAGCTGTCTTTGTTCGAGCGAGTGATGTTGTGTGTGGGAGTTTGCCCTGTTTTGGTTACAGCTTTGCAGCTGAGGTTGTTCGGATGGCCTCCTGCTCAACTTCATGTTGTAATGAAGAAACTGGGGAGGAACATGTAAAAGATTAATTAATTCTAAAAGCCTATAAAAGTAATACTTTTACATGATGGGCAACCCATTCTCAAACATGGGCTCAAAAAAGCTTGTCTAGAAGTTCAGCCTATGCTCAGTCTGCGGCCCTTATTCCATATCATAAGGAGGTCAAAAAAAATGTCTGAACTTGACAAACCACTGATGACAGAAGATTTGTAATGGTTGTGCTAACAGATAACTTAGTATTTTTCCAGAGTGGGGTGTCCAATTCACGTTTTTGCATTTGTATTTCTACTTTTTGTTGTTAATTTAATGTGTATAGAATTATAAGGTAATCAATGCCAACAGTTCTATTACAAGAGTTGATGCTAAAAAGCTACAGAAAATGGCTTATCAAAAATGAACATCAATGTAAAAAATGTTATTTTTGTTTTTATTAAAAAAACTACCAGAGTTAATGCACATTGCCTAAATAAGAGAAAAAGTTAAAAATAATTTTAAAATGGTATATTACCAATCATTACTATCCTTAAACCTGTACCATTTACTACATAACTATTGTTAGTATTTGGAGGAGTCTTTGTATGCCAGTGGTTCTCAAACTGTGGGGTGGGCCCCCCTAGGGGGGTACGAAGTAACAAAAAGGGGGGCGCAAAGATGTGAAAAAAAGAAAACAAGAATCAAAAATATGAAAAATACATCTGTTGAAACCAAAACAAATTAACTTAAACTACATTCTGATTCTAGAAAAAGAAATATAGAGTTAGATAAATGTCGATAAAAGTTAAGTAGGTATAACAAAATATGCATCTATGATATATATCATTAATTAAAAAATAACAAATTGGTATTAGTGGGCTTCTTTCAAAAAAACGTTAGGGGGGTGCGATTAAAACTGTTAAGAAAACTCGGGTTGCAAATACTTAAAGGTTGAGAAACGCTGTCGTATGCAATATTCTTGCAGTGGCGGTTTGTAATGCGGGGCACTGGGGCACTACCCATCAAAATATTTTTAAAACTCTACTTAAATAAATTAGGTAATGCAAAATAGCCATGGAATTTATTTTCACAATGTGCCTAGTGTCAGCGCATGTCAACATCCATTACAAATTTCATCCAATTTGTTCTTGTTTAATTTCTGTGTGAATACCTATATTTCCTGAGTGAAGGATGCCAGCCAGATGAGAGTCTAAGTCATTGATCTTTTGGCAAGCACGTAACCTGAGGCTGCCCTTTAATTGGTTGCTTTCAGATATTTTCAGGGATGCAGAACTCTGTGCCCCAGGCACTCCCACATTTATTGGTGGTGATTTTGCATTGTTTTAGGTTTTTTTAATCTAATGTGATTGGACAATTGTATTTCAGGTTCATGTCAATGATTCACAGTTCACACCTGCCATTAACGTAACTACAGATGAGTGAGCGTGACTTTACAGAGATGGCAACTTCAAGTTAAACTTCAAAAATCAAAGAAAATTCAATTATATCTTTAATGAAAAACCCCTTCATCAATCATTGACTTGGAGAAATAAAGGAGCTTGGACCGGACTAACCTGACTTAACAATTCAGCAGCAGACAAGGGATTGAGGATGAGCTTACCCACTGAATTTTTCTTCTTGTTATATATATTGGCCAACTTGATGTGATGTAAGTAATGCCTTTTTTTTTTTTTTTTGCTTTCCCTGTTTGCTGTTTCAAAATGTTGAAGCATTGTGGACAATGACATGACGCGGGTATGAGACCTAAAACATCTTTCTGAAAAATGCTAGAGGCGTGAAAATAGCCACAGTCATCTAGAGCAGTGTTTTTCAAACAGTGTGCCGTGGCCCAGTGGTGCACTGTTAGAGCTACCCAGGTGTGCTGTGGAAATATTAGTGTAGTTGGGTCTGAACTGGAGAGGGACAAGCTCCGCAGGTGGTCGAGACCTGTCTAAGGAGGACAGGTCTACCTGGAGAAGCTGCCATTAAAGCACCTCCATGATTGCTATGTTCCAGACACCACACTTAAAGCACTTCAAACATGCTGTAGTTGCCAGGAAGCCTCACAGCACTGGTGCAAAGTGGGCATATGAATTGTCTCTGAGGCAGAGAGAGGATGGCGAAGGGACGAAGCAGCTTGGAGAAGCCACCAAAGGCCTGAAGGAAAGGAGGGCAAAATGTATGTTTAAGGAAATGCAGGTATCCTGATTGTAAAGGCAAAATAAGATTTAGGTTGGACTTGTCCTGTGGGTGTAGTATACAAGACAGGTTTGGGTGTGAGTTATGTTTTAGGATATGGGGGTCTGTGGATCTTAGAGAATTTGTGCCCAGGTCAGGTAAGCCTGGCAAACTTGCATAGACCTGGACAGACTGGCAGCAAGTTTAGAACAAATTAGGGTGGAAAAGACTCTCTGGGTGTGGTAATGATAAACTGGGATGCAAGACTTGAGAAAAATCAGAGGACCTGTGATTGCATGATGTGGATTTATGGAATACGATGGAAATGGCCAAGAACTGAGCACTCTATTAGCAGTGGCAAAATAAGAATTTGATTGGACTTGTGCTATGGATGTGTTATAGTACAGATAGAAGTGCATGTTATTAGAAGATTACAAAAGTGGAGGTGCAGACATTATGGTGTGGGTTTGGGCAAAATGAGAAACTGGGAAAGTTGGCAGAGGACTGGGGAATGCAGAGACATGCGTAGTATGCAATTTGGGTGGCAGGTGCACCTGTTCCTTTGCACATCCATAGGGCAAGTTATGGGAAGAATAAGGGGACTGTGGATGTCATTGAAGTTTTGGAGCACCGCAGAAGTGGAAAAGCTGGCATCTGATTGGGTGGCATGGGTGAAAGGGTAAAATATATTTTAGCCTGGATTTGTCCTATGGGTTTGGTACTGGACAGGCCAAGATGTGTATTGACCAGATAGATAGATAGATAGATAGATAGATAGATAGATAGATAGATAGATAGATAGATAGATAGATAGATAGATAGATAGATAGATAAAGGCAGTATATAATAGGTATATAGATGTGAAAGGCAATATATAAGTGCAGCTTCAGTTTGTGCGCCGATGCCCAAATTTTATTTACCAGCCACCGCTGTATTCTTGGTTTGTCTTAATGGCACAAAGAATCTCAAATTGCAATAAATGACTCCTGCAATGGGTCTTGGGACGATGACAAAAATACTGAAAGAAATGTTTGAAAAGGTTCAGTGTTTTGGGAGACCCTCGGACCTTGAAGTTGTAATTGAAAGGCAAATATGCTAAACATCTGATTTCCATCTCAACCTGTATGGCTGTGTTCAGATCACATTGCGGTATTTCAGACCAATCACTAATTTGAAATGGCAGCTCTCTTTCTATACTGTGCCCAGTTATTATTTCCAAACTTCACTATAAAAGTAAAAAGAGGAAAAATTATACTCACTAATCACTAATCAGTATTAAATTTGAAGCAGTGGTGGGCCTAACATAAGACTACAAGTATATGACTTGAAAAGCAAAGCTGTGCACAAAAAAAAATAGATTGAGCTTTATAGATACAGATGTAGCAGTTATGTATATTAATAAATATATTTTATAATAAAAACAAAAATATGTACAATTATTAAATGTAACAACTCTGGAATGCCTAAGTACATAAGCAGCATATACAATTCGTGAATAATAACACAAGCCACTTTGAATCCTTGATTACTGTTCATGAGTGTGATCAATCGCCAACAAAGACAGAAGAAGTAGATTTAATCACAGTTTCCATGCTTAAAGGAAAAATACGGGTGGCAAACGTGTATTCGGAACTACGCTGTCAGTTCTTAACAATAAATCATGAAAAATGTTATACAACAGGAAGGAAATCCGAAAGATGAAACCCAGCCTGAAATAACAGACATAAAAATCAGTCGTGATAGAGAGAGGCAGACGGAGAGGGAGAGACAAAATGACTCTGAACAGCAAAACGAATACAAAAGAAAGAAGCGAAAGAGACAAGCACTAAAAGATTTTAAATGGTTGCAGATACAGAGGGCTGGTGGACAAACGGTCTTTTAAAGAACAGAAATGAATAAAAGAAAAGTTTCTGTTTTCTTGCTGCAGGTTAGCAGAGAGCGGTGCCTAATATGAAAGACACAGACGCAAGTCTGCCTTGAGCCAGACGTCAGTCCGGTTCACAGAGCGCTCATAACAGGCGAATTTGAACCATAAAAAAACATGAAACATAAAAACCCGAGGCAAAAGGTTACCCACCGTGAAGCAATGGGGTACAAGAAATGTGGCGAGGCAAGTGATACCCGGAGAATTACCCCGCTTAATTGAAATTGACGGTACTTCATTTTATGTGTTGCTTTAGATTAAGAGGCATACGAATTTCAAGAACTTAAAATACTCCAAAATATCATTAATTGTTGAAATATTTGAACCAAGTAGCACAGGTGTGTTATTCAACTCTATAAATGCCAAAAAGACAAATAATACAATCATTTTATTCTAAACGTAATTCAAATAGCGTTTGTAATTGAACGGCTGCTTTTGTGTTTATTAAGACCAACTATACTTCATTACTTTTTCATTTAAGCATCCCGAGATTTAAATACCAACGAAAGTAATCCTTAAATGCTTAATAATTCTGCTCAAAGTAATAATGATTAAGAGCCTAGGAGCAGCAGTAGCGGGTCAAGAACCAAGCTTTGACGGGAAGCCAGTCATATTTATCTATTGCACAATAAAAGATCAAGGGTACCGATCAGTTATCGATAAAACGAAAAAGTCACAAAAATATTTGGAGTCGCTCAGCAGAACGACACCGTACTAACTTGCACTGCGTGTAGACGCGGAGCTGTCCATGGTACCACCGCTGTCTTACTTCGTACAGTACTGCACTTTCACCCGAGACTTAGGAAACATGCGGAAAGATTTTATGTGTCTTTCCGAATGGGGGTTTAATTCGTGGGTAAAGTCAGACCCAAATGTTTCATTTATATTGATTGTAAAACGAGCGCTTTAAAGTAGTAAAAACATATCGTGCACATAACTCACGGATGGGATCAAACTTTAAAGCTAACTGAAGGAATAAGATCAAAGCGAGCCAGACAAACACTAACATATAATACACCCACAAGAAAGCAAAGTACTAACGAACTAGTAAGAAAATGGAGAAAATGGCTAGTGTCACAGTGCGATTTTTTTAGTAAGGTGACTGAGTGTGACCATGTCCCTGCCATTGCACACTAACAAGCTGCTCGTAAAATCTAGACGAAAGCCTCGGAGGCGTGCTATCAACTCTTAGGGCGGCATTATGGGTTAAACGTGCATGTGTAAGCAATATTAGAACTCCTAGAAACAATGTCGATAGCATTATACAAAATCCCTAATGAAAATTCATCTGCACAACATAAGACATTAAATATAATTGCGCTCAATTGTGTCTCGCAAGAAATCAAAGTAATTGATAAAGACGAAAAAATAAACAGTCGCAATCTCGATTCTGCCTTTGTTCATTAAAATATGAAATATGTTAAAAGGGTTGTTTTTCTCCTATTCAAAGCAAGTTGACAAAGCGTGAGTGTGAACGCCTCAGTAAATGTTCATGTGGTGTAAATAAATGGAGCCGTTAAGCGATGTTACAGTTCAACGGCGTGCATCTGAGGAAGCATCTGTAAATGCGAGTATGCAGTTATGTTATTAACATCGGTCTACTGCTTCTGTCAAAATTTCGACACATAATCCCTTTATTCGATCAGTTTCTGGCTTTGGTGAGTGCTACAGTCCCAACACGAAACGTTATTTAGTGAACTGAAAGTCCGAGTGTGTCCTGAGGTGGACTGGATCGCGTTCAGCGCCGGACACCCACTGATCCGTGCACTTATGAAGGCTCAAGAGCCGAACTAGTGAGAAGAACTTTCGAAACGCCCTGTTTGTAACATTTTCCTTTTTATGTTGAGAAGGAATGAACTCTAATCTATTTTTAGCCTTTGAAAGTTACAGGGATGAACGTGGAGCAGACCTGTTTAAGCTGTTTGAATATCATGTTTCCGAAAGCGAATGCAAATTACTTCAGTCTTGCGTTTATAATGCGCCTTTCATGAACGCATATTTTACACGTATATCTTGTACAAACGGGGAAGACAATAAACCTAACCATTGCTACATTACGTTCAGTCTGGACTGATTCAAGAGAGAGAGACAGGAATAAATTATGTGCAGATTATTTTAAATAAACATCGTGGTGAAAGGACTGGCACTTCTTGCCGTGGATGAGCCACACGTCTTATAAGAGAACACTTTCGAACAAAAACATCTCTTTGCACAGAGTTCGTGGCGACAACCCTGATAATATAACATGCAGCCTTATCTGGAATGACTCTTACTAAGTCTTATCAGATATCGATGGCTGTTTCGTTTATATAAATTTACTGAATCCTGTAAAGTGTTCGGTTCTATTACAGTGAACCTGCGCACCAAGGAAGCGGTTCGGAAATTAAATTTGAACTTCAGTGGTTTCCGCTTTGCTTTAATTTCCCACGGGAATGCCGGCAGCGAGCGATCGAGCAACTTTCACGCAAGCCGAGGACTAGAATCTCTATTCCACATTGTCGATGCTTTTTCAGAACTACAATCTTGTTATCCCCAGCCACTTTCCTCCCCCACAGAACCCCTTAAGGTACCGCAATTGAGAGGTGCGTCGGCGGGTCTTGCTACCTACATCGAGGATGACTGAGATGCCTTTTCGAGGCTCTCGGGTCGCAACCGGCTCCTCCTTGAGCATCTCCCGGCTGGAAAGGTTCTTGCTGTCGCTCATCTTGGTGACGATCCAGCGGACTAGCCCGTCAATGCCGCCGAGCTGAGCGCTGCCGCTGCCGGAGTGCGCAGCCGTCGCTGCCTCGCTGCTTGCAGCCCGCAGTTTCGGCTGTTCCTTAGTGAGTAGTTTGTGGACGCCGTCCTTGCAGTAGCGGGCTGCCTGATCGCACATCCTCCCGGCACAGAGCCTTCATGCTGAGAGCTGAGGGCTCTCCCTCCCACCCGGCTGACATCAGCGGCTGCGCCCCCCGCGAACGCACACCTCCGCGGTGCAGCGCTGGACAGCGAAGAGCGGCCAGTCAAGCGGGGGCTGGTGGAGGGAGAGGACATAAGAGTGCAGAAAACACTAACACTGTTGATCAATGTTAAAAAACGACCATAACAGTAAATGTTAAGCGGACGGGCCGTGTTCAAGGGGGTCAAATGTGAAAGAACACAAAGCAAAACTCATTGTTTTCCAGAAAAACGTTCAATTTTTACTAAAATGTATAGCATATTTTCAAATGCCAAATTCAAACACACAGCCAGTGGTGCTTTTGGGTTAATCCCTTCTCACATAATTTTCAAACTGATGCATGTTTTTCTTATTTATATAAAACTGAGGAATTCCTCCAGATGTTCACTGGCATGCTCTATAATATTTCTAAGGTAATAATTTCTGAGGCACTCTGTTCAGGTATCTAATGTTGGTTTACTGTGAAGAATGGCGGTAGTGGAGTCAGAGAAAGACAAAGCTGACCAATGGATGTTTATCTAATGCCTTAAACTTTAAAACTGAATGATGGTTAGCTTAAAAGAATCTATGTAACCTGAAAATCTCAAACCTGGTTTTGTCCAGCTCAGAGTTATGATGGGCCAGAGCCTATTTCAGCAGCTCTAGGGACGAGAATGGAGTCAGCCCAGTCCGGCAAGGCACAGTCACACACACAGTGGGCCAGCTGATAATAGACGCTCTGAATTTAAGAAAATTGAGGCTGCTGAGATAGACGTCAGCTTCATTCAACAACATGTAATAGAAAACAGGGTGAAGAGAATGATACATTCAAGGATTATTACAAGGTAAAAATATTTGTATCATTCTAAAAAGGTAATGAAAATGGGGCTTAATGTGTCAGTCAGTGTTAGTCATTAGAAAAATACTTTAAAACACTTCAGAGGAGTCTCCTTCAGCACCGCAGAATACATCAAACTCTATAGTGCTGTATTAATATTTTTAAATTGTATATGGGTCCACTCGTTCCATATGCACATACTTTTAAGTGTTACTTTAATGAAATGAGTTAACTTAACACTAATAACTCCATTGTGAAAATGAAATCCATTATGGACACTACAAAGCT
This sequence comes from Polypterus bichir lapradei, assembly GCA_026402145.1. Taxonomy (NCBI): domain Eukaryota; kingdom Metazoa; phylum Chordata; class Cladistia; order Polypteriformes; family Polypteridae; genus Polypterus; species Polypterus bichir. The sequence continues at coordinate 80,575,344 of JANRMT010062806.1, forward strand.
TCTAATAATCATGAATCCATGGGCTGCGTGATGGACAGTGGCTGGCACCTTTGTACATTTTACAGCTGTGATTATAGTGTATTGTAGCCCTTTTTTTTTCTTTTTTTTTTTTTAACCGTGTCCTTTTCGGCTGTGAAGTAATCAGAATTGATGTCTGAATGCTGGCGACTAGCCTTACAGTTTTTCTCTCAGGTGGAGCGTTACAGCTTCTGCTGACGCCACGCCTGATACCAAAACTTTATTAGAAATATTTTCAGATGTTTTTAAGATTCGAACCGGACACGGAGACAAAAATGAAAGAAAAAGAAGAGAGAAAAGGAGGAGATGGAGGTAAAGGGGGAAGGGGGGATTTTCGTATAGAATAAACAATAAATGAACCAGAATCCGCTTCTAGACCTGCAGAAAAAGAGGGGGGAAAAAAAAAAACAAACCACAAGACAAAAACATTGATGCATCAGCTACATGAAGATATATCAAAGTAAAAATGTTTGCTAACAATCATACAGTAATTATTACTAAGGCATTTAGGGCCAACCACCGCCTTAGGTCATGTGCTGAAGATGTCCAAGTCATACCTATGAAAGCACCATGTGAGCACCTGTGTGCGTACGCACGCTTGTATGTGTAAGGTTTCTCTATAGGAGCGTCCAATAGTGAGTGTTAAGGGCCACAGACCTGCCCCCAAAAACGTGCGGAAGATGGAGGGAGTTCCAAGCCCAGAAATCCAGTGGTCACCCCAGAGCGCGGAGACCCCAGGGAGACCGTCACCAGAGAAGCCCCATCCCCCCCTCGAGAGGCGCAGAAGATCACCCCGGGGGGCCACAACCAGCAGCCTGCAGAGTCCCGGGAGACATCAACGGCTAGCCCCCAGGCCCGCCCGTAGCCGCTCACCCCGGAGCCGGCCGGGCCCGGAACCCAGCAGCCCGGGACACAAGGGCGACCCACCCCGCCGAGGACCCAACAGAGCCCAGGGACCCAGATCCCACCAGGCAGCCACCGGGAGCGACCAGACAGATGTTTAAAAAAAAAGTGGCAGGGGGAGGGTAGGCGAAGATGTTGTAGCATTG
>JANRMT010062806.1:80576810-80614967 GCA_026402145.1 Polypterus bichir lapradei
TCTACTGACTTCATAGGAAGAGTCACCAGAGACATGAATGTCACTGCTAAGGTAAGTAAACCTCTCAACAAGGTCAACACTCTCTCTGCAAACAGACACACTGCTGATGGCTGTGCCCAAGAGGACATTAAAGGCCTGGATCTTGGTTTTTATCCAGAACACTCGCAAGCCCAGACACTCAGACTCGTCGCTCAGTCTCTCGAGCGCCCCGATTATAGCCACCATTTACTCAGTGAAGATCACAGCATCATCAGCAAAGTCAAGATCCGTGAATCTTTCTTCACCAACAGATGCCCCACAGCCGCTGGACCCCACGACCTTGCCCAACACCCAGTCCATACAAGCATTGAATAGAATAAGAGCAAAAACACACCCCTGACGAACCCCAGAATCAACTGGGAAAAACACAGAGGTTCTGCCTCCACTCTGTACAGCACTCACAGTACCAGTGTACAGGCCGGCCATGATATCCAGCAACCTCGAGGGGATCCCGCGAACCCTTGGGATGTCCCACAGGGCAGCTCGATCAACTGAGTCGAACGTTTTGCGAAAATTGACAAAGGCTGCAAAGAAACTCTTCCGATATTCGCGTTTGTGCTCCATGAGCACTCTCATTGCCAGGATACGATCAATGGTAGACTATCTTAGGTGTAAAACCAGATTGTTCCTGTCACTGGTAGGTGAGCAAGTGATCACAGATCCTATTGAGGACGACCCTAGCAAGGACGATACCCAGCACAGACAGCAGTGTTATCCCCCTGTAGTTGCTGCAATCCAGGCTATCACCCTTCCTTTTCCAGATAGGGAAAACAAGTCCCATTTTCCAGTCAGTTAGGATGATGCCAGTCTCCTAAATGGAAGCAAAGGTTGTTTGCAATGCCAGGAGGGCAGCCTTACCACCAGCCTGGAGAAGTTCACCCTGGATACCACAGATCACTGCAGCCTTTCCTCCCCTCAGCTGGTTCACCACCTGTGCAATTTCAGTGAGATTGGGTGGTTCACAGCTAATTGGAGGATCAGCCTCAAGATCCGTGGACCCATGGATATCCAACGTCCTAGCCGGAGGATCAGCTTTGAACAACTGCTTAAATTAGCCAGCCCAGCGGGTCACAACTGCAGTGTCATCCGTAAGGACCGTTCCATCACCTGTCCTGACTGAGACTCTCCGAGGAACAGATTTAGATAATAATAATACATTTTATTTATATAGCGCCTTTCCCATGCTCAAGGCACGTCACAGAGTTTAAGAAAGAATGGCAGGGTATACAGTATATAGCATTGTACTAAACCAGATAAATATAGAAAGAAGAGTAAGATAGTAAATTCAGAGAAAAAAAGCATAACAGACAACATAATTGATGGTCTAGCACACATGCACAGGTTACATGAGCATCTTGACGTGGAGGTAAACTGAAAGAAGGGTAGTAAAGTCAGGCAGAGCTAAAAGCTTTCCTAATCAGATGAGTTTTGAGTTGTTTTTAAAAGAATTCATGGAGTCAGCTGATCTGATTAATTTCAACAGGTCATTCCAGAGTCTGGGCGCTATACAGCTGAAGGCCCTGTCACCCATGGAAAGTAGATTAGTGTGGGGTACAACAAGATTGCCAGAATCAGAGGACCTTAGTGAGCAGACAGGCACATATTGATTGAGAAGGTCACTGATGTATTTTGGCGCAAGGTTGTTTAAGGCTTTGTAGGTTGTTAGTAGGATTTTATATTCAATTCTGTAAGACACAGAGAGCTAGTAAAGGCGAAGCAGGATGGGTGTGATGTGCTCGCTGCTGCTGGTTCGAGTAAGGACTATTGCAGCTGAGTTTTGAATAAGCTGGAGCTGTGATACAAGATTAGAAGGGGCACCTGCCAGTAGGGAATTACAATGATCGATGCAGGATGTGATAAAAGCATGGACAAGTTTCTCAGTGTTAGAAAAGGAGAGGAAGGAGCAAACATGGGATATGTTACGGAGGTGAAAGTAAGAAAGTTTGCTTAATGTGATTTATGTGAGCGGAATAAGAGAGGGAGGAATCAAAAATGACACCAAGATTCTTTGCAGTAGAGGCAGGTCTGATGAGATCATCGCCAAGATGGACTGGGAAGGAGCTCATTTTATTAAGTTCCACTTTAGTCCCAATTTGCAGGAGTTCAGTTTTGTTACAATTTAAATTTAGATGTGTGTAATGCTTTGATTCCTCTGTAAGCAGGACATGGGTCGCTAGACCACAGATGGTGTGTCACTTGCTCACAGATTCCTCTAACAAACACCTCCTTATCTGCCCTCAGAGCCCTCACAGCCGTCCCTCTCAGTTCCCGGTACAGACCAGAGTTGCCATTGAGCCGTGCACTGCGACTCCTCTCGATGATATCCAGGGTGCCCTGCGAGATGAAACACCTCCTTCTGGGAACACCGGTAACACCAACACAACCCTCAGCAACTTTCAGGGTCTTGTCACGGAAGGTCTCCCACATCACATTAGGATCGGCAGTCGTTCCAAAATCTGCAAGTTCCTTACACAAACTGCATGCAGACTCTTTAGAAACAGCCTGGTCTTGGAGTCTGGCCAAGTCCAGGCTCATTTTCCTAGTAGGTGGTAACCTACTGGACCTAAGCTGGATCCTAAGAGTAGCAACAACAAGTCGGTGGTCAACATTCACAAACTGGGCACTTCTGTAGACCCTGCAAGAGCCTCCAGTGTCTGCCCACGAAGATGTGATTGATCTCCGTCACCACACCACCAGTATTGGAGTACCAAGTCCAATGATGCGGTTCTGGGCACTGGAACCAGGATCCAGCGATTCGCAGCCCCTGACTTTTTGCAAAGTCAAGAAACATGGAGCCACTTTCACCAAGGTCACCAGACCTGATACAATCCTTATAGCCAGCCCTGTCAGTGCCAGTGGCTGCACTGAAGTCACCCATGACCAGAGGAGTGTCACCTTGTGGGCACCCATCAACCATTGAGCGAAGCTGCAAATAAAATGTCTCCCTCACCGAGATATCACTCAACGCGGTCGAAGCATACACTGAGACAACAGACAAGGCACCCAGGGACTGCCGTAATCTAAGTCTCATAATATGCTTGTTGAAAGGAGTGATATCGGACACCATTGGAAGAAGCCAATCTGCTACAGCAACGGCTGCTCCCAGAGTATGACAACCATCAGACTGACCAGACCAATAAAAGGTGAGTGCTGCCACTGAAATGCAGAGTTTACGCAGCTCATCCGAAAGCAGAGGAAGATGATCATCTTGCTGGAGAGACAAGACCTTCCATGCACCCACCCATATGGGCTGCCTGAAATTGGGACCCAAGTGCTGCCGTGCACCAAGTGACGCCTCAGCACCACACCAGTTCCGATCCCCAACAGACCTGACCCCATTGGCTCTCCAACGGTTTCAACTCTTCTGGGGATGGGGATCCGGAGGGCTTTCTCCCATCCTCTTCATGATGTGAGCAGCCTTTCTATGGGCAACTGCAGCAGAGCTATTCCTGCGGAGAGCAAAAAGGAGTTCTTTCTGTCGTCTCAGAGCTTTGTGAATTTTTTTTTTTACGGTGGCTGGAGTGCCAATCCTGCCACCAACCCCCATGATTTCCCTGCAAATTGGAAGACCATCAGTTTAATGTCATACCCAGGACACGTATGCTTATATCTATTTCTAGATATAGTTCAGTCGATGTTTTCAGCCTTGTTACCACTCGGGGGTGGGGTTTGGGGGGTCCCCACAAAGAAGAAGTATGAAGTGTGGCATCAGCCCAAAAAAACATATACTGTTTAGGGACCCTAAACACGGATCTAGTCATTTTATACAATTTTAAACTCTTATAGTAGGAGCTACAAATGCCCAATTTCCATATATTTTTTAAATACAATAGAAACATTATTGGGCAGCACGGTGGCGCAGTGGGTAGCGCTGCTGCCTTGCAGTTAGGAGACCCGGGTTCGCTTCCCGGGTCCCTGCGTGGAGTTTGCATGTTCTCCCCGTGTCTGCTTGGGTTTCCTCCCACAGTCCAAAGACATGCAGGTTAGGTGCACTGGTGATCCTAAATTGTCCCGTGTGTGTGTGCACCCCGCGGTGGGCTGCTGCCCTGACCGGGGCTTGTTTCCTGCCTTGCACCCTGTGTTGGCTGGGATTGGCTCTAGCAGAATCCTGTGACCCTGTAGTTGGGATATAACGGGTTGATAATGGATGGATGGAGAAACATTATTTGAGCAAAATGTCTTCTAACATTTGTTGACACACCATTTTTATACATGGCTTCCAAATACTAAAAATTTTAACATTAAACAGATCAGGTGTCCAACAAGTGCAAAGCCAAACAACCCTTAACAAGAATCCGCGAATGCTGGTATCCTGACATCTTCTTCGATTGTGTCTCAGGTCAACGTGTTTTGGGATGACTGCCCCACCATCAGGGCCAAAAACACAGCAAAGAAACTTGCATCTCTTAAACGTTTTCATCAACATCATCATCATCAGTTTCTTAACCATTAGGTCATTGGGCATTATGGATGTGCAGACAATCTTCTGCCATTCTTGTCTATTCTTCTGCTCTACGTGAACTGCTGAAAGACAATCCAGTTCAATCTTTAATACTGTCTTAACATCTCTTTCTCTGCCTAACACCTTTCTTCTTCCTCCCAGCATAGTCCTCTTTCATATTGTTTTTGCAAGGATGGATGTTCTAGTGATGTTCTCATACCATTTGAGCTTCTACTGCCTTACAATTGTCAGCAGGTCTAGAAATGGTCTGTTGGCTTTGTAGGAAATGTGTAGGATCTTATTGTAACAATTCTTCTCAAAGACCAAGATTCTTCTTTGGACGTCTACAGACAGTGTCCATGTTTCACAAGCACAGAGAAAGTTGGACATTACAAGCATTCACATCAATTTCTCTTTAGATGTGAGAGTGATACTCTTGTCATTCCATATGGTCTGGAGTTTTTCTAGAAACTATTGTCACAAGTAAACAGAGACATTTGAAGCTTTTCTGACATCTTACTTTGATATATTTTTTGATGCTGTTTATGGTTTGACATTAGTTTGAGCTTTTTCAATGTTGACTTCCATGCTATAATCTGCAGATGGCATGGAAATCTTTTATATATGAAGTTGAAACACATTCTGAAGCTGGGATACTGATAATAAAGAACATAAGAAATCTGACAGACTAGAGAAGACCATTCAGTCCATCAAGACTGTCTGTTTAGCTAATAGCTAAGCTGTCCCAATATCTCAGCCAGATACTTCTTAAAGGCTGTCTAGGTTCCTGCTTCAACTATATGTCTCAGTAGTTTGTTTACGATTCCCACAAATCTTTGCGTAAAGTAGTACTCCTTTCAGTTTTAAATTCACTACCCCTTAATTTCCACTGGTCTTCTCAAGTATGTGATTCACCATTAAATTGAAATAATACTGATGGAACTACTTATTCAGTGCCTTTGAGGATTTTAATGTACTAGATTAGGTCCTGACATAATCTCCTCTGCTTGAGACTAAACAGGTTTAATTCTCCGAGTCTGTTAAAGCAGAACATGTCCTAAATTTCTGGGATGCATTTGGTTGCTCTCCACTGCAGATCTTCAAGTGCAGCTATGTCTTTTCTTGCAGCATGGTGACCAGAATCTTACACAGTACTCCAGATGTGGTCTCGCTAGTGAATTATATAATCCAAGCATAACACTCCTTGATTTATATTCAGCAGTTTTTATGATATAAAATAACATTTTATGTGCCTTTTTAACGGCTTCTGCACATTGTTTAGACCGGGGTCCCCAACTCCGGTCCTGGAGGGCCCCAGTGGCTGCAGGTTTTCATTCTAACCCTTTTTCTTAATTAGTGACCTGTTTTGGCTTATAATTAACTTCTTTTTAATTCATTTTAATCAACTTGCTCTCGAAGAATTAGACCCCTTAATTGTTTCTTTTTCCTTAATTAGTTGCCAAACAATAATGAGATACAAAATGAGCCAAAACATGACCAACAAAGTGTGTCCATCATACAATATCTGAAAATAAAGAAAGATGAAGGTCTCAAGGATGTTGATCTGCTCAGGTCCCCAAAACATTTTAACAGTGCTCTTAGAAAAAAGAAAATCATCAATTTCAGAAATGTATGCCTTTGCATAATGAGAGCAGCAACAAGCCATGGAATTAAAGAACAGGTTTAATTAACAACAAGAATCCGCACCTAATTAAGCAGCTGGTTGGCGTGAAGTTGGTTGGTGTTTGAGACCCTGACTTAGTTGGTCTTAGTTGGCTCACTCACTTCACATTTCATTTCTGTTTAAGGAAAGAAATGAAGCAATTCAGAGGAACAATGAAGAAATTCAGGGGAAAAAAATCTTAAAAAAACAAGTCAATTGAAATTGATTCAAAAGAAGTTAATTGGCAGCAAAAACAGTACACTAATTAAGAAAAGCGTTAGAATGAAAACCTGCAGCCACTGGGGCCCTCCAGGACTGGAGTTGGGGACCCCTGGTTTAGACAATGAAAATGTAGTGTCAACATAAACCCCAAAATCCTATCCAGTTGTTGCTTCTTGTAAGACAGTGTCTCCCATCTTCTATGTATAATTGACGTTCATTTTACCCATGTGTAGCACTTTGAAAGGTGGCCTCACAAGATCTCACAATCTCAAATAATGTTAATACTTGAAAACCTTTTCAATTTACCTGCAGTTGCACCTGTCAAGAAATATTATGAAATTTAAGTACCGTTTATCTCACCCCAATGTCCTAGATTGTGAATTTTGTAGCTGATGGCCTCCTCACTTATTCACTTCAGTATTTAAGACCCTTTTGCCTTGTCTACTGTTATTTTTTGCTTATTGTCTGTTTGTTTTCTCTGTTTGCTTGTGCCAAAGAGATTAATCTCCTTTGTTCTTTCCTCAGCCCTGTGGTGGGCTGGCGCCCTGCCCGGGGTTTGTTTCCTGCCTTGTGCCCTGTGTTGGCTCCAGCAGACCCCCGTGACCCTGTAGTTAGGATACAGCCGGTTGGATAATGAATGGATGGATGGTCTTTCCTCAACACTTGGGCTAGTGCATTTTTGTCATCCCCATATATCCTTGCTTGGCATGAGACAGTAAACTTCATTCATATACAAATACATACTGCTAGACAAGTTTCACAAAAATGGCTGCATTCAGACAAAAAAAAAAAAAAAATATATATATATATGTATATATATATATATATACACATACATACACACGTAAATATAATAGCCATTGAAATTAGCTTTAAAACAATAAAACGCAACCAAGAATTAAAACCAATTCAAATGTTTAATATGGAGTTGAATGTGAAATGAACCTTAGGTGTATCCTCCCCCTGCACACTACTCTAAATACATTAGCTACTGTATTTCAAGCTGCCCTGCAAACTAAAAGACACCTGCCCTCTAAACTAAACAAGTGCAGTGTGAACATAAGAGACTTTTATCCGACATTGTTGCTGACACCTTTAAACAGAATTCAGAAACTAACAAAATATTACAAAATGACCTAATCAGTATGTAAACAATGTAAAATGTGCGGACCCGTCATATACAATGGGGGAAGGGGGCAAAAATAATTCAACAACCATAATAATAATAATCATAATAATAATCCTTAAAATAGAACAGCATAAGAGACGCAGACATGACTGAGTACAATTAAATGATTAACTGCAACTGTAGGCTTTGCATTGCTAAATGCTTATTTATTCAAAGCATACATTAAGTATCTCTGAAAAGGGCTTACAATAACACTTGTGTTACAGCTCCACAAATCCCATCCTCTGCTTTTCATCAGCTTCATTGACTTGAAGATTCTACTCTTCATATTCGCTCCTGCTCCTGGCACGCTAAAAAGTACTACATAGCATTATGGGCATACATTAGTGAGGATACAGGAAACAGGAATCATGGGTAACTGTTTAAAGATATCATTATACTTCAATTTTATTGAATTTTGTGATTATACTAGGCTACTCAGATAAGGTCACGAGACAAAATGTAATTTATATGGTAACATTTTATATGCTGCATAATAAAATTATAATAGTGCTGTCACCATCACTGTAAACTACAGGCAAAAGAGAAAGCTATCTAAAGTAGGTTTTGTTTATATTGCCATTTTTCACTCATGACATGCTGTATTTGATCTTTAACAGAAATGTGAAATACAAAAAAAATTGCTAGGTGTTATCTGTAGTGTCACACCTCAAACATGTATTTTCCTAGAGAGTCCAGCAGACAGATTTGCCAGTGATGACTTGACTCAAAGCATCTTTTAGCACTTGCCATCAGGAGCTGACCAATTTGCAGATGTCCTGCACTGTAAAGAGCTTGAAGCCTGCACATAGTTGGAATTTATGTATGCTTATTATGTTGCACCTGTCTGGTTAATTAATTTGCATTGATTTTGCAGATTAAGTATAGATATTGGAACACAGTCATATCAGATTTGCAAAATGGAACTGCAGTCTTGGTGTAGCCTCAGTAGGCTTTTGAATCAAACACAGCTGGTACGGATTTTCCAACTCATTATTACCATTCAAATGTTTCTCTAGCTCCACTCCAGGAGGATTGCACCCTCATAGATGGTTAAATGTAAAAATATGGCAATATGTTTAAAAACAAAAAATCAGGGAAATGAATACCAATTTGACAGACACGTGGCTTCAGAATCTGAAGACACCGTTTTAAATTCTCATGCGGTATTGCAAAATGTGAAATTTTTAAAATGAGAATATTCCTGACAACTCAGGGGGGAAAAAACCCACACCCAACAAAACTGATACAAAAATTCCACCCTTACCTCACCTCATGCATCGGCCCTGCTCTTCACTCAAACCCCACTGTCCTGGAAACATTCTAGTGTTTCTTTACTTAAACCTTCCCTAGTGTTATTATACCCATCTTGTAAAATGAAAAGAAACACTGCAACGTATTATAACTTTAACATTGTTATTTAGGTAAAGCAAAACCTGCTCCAATTTGTGCTTTACACAGCACAGCACTATATGATCCAACATGCTATTAACTTTTTTTAATCATTTCAGTATGCTGTACGATTGAGGATAATGTTGAGTTTGCTAAGGTCTTTACAAAATGTGGTGACATATTTAAATCCCTGCTATCAGTTTCATGATGGACACAATGGCACATCCATCTAAACAGTTCTTCTTTGTTGGTTTCAGCAGAGTCAGTTTCTGACATTCACTACAGGGCAGACTGGTGATGTTTGTGAAATCATCTTTAAAGTGATCCATCTATTGTCTGAAACTGCTAAGCCACATGCTGGTGACTATATGTTGTAACAAAGGCGCTATATAGGCACTGACCTGACACAGAGTGACACCGGAGGCATGTATAAAACCCAAATAAACTTTTATTTTTCTTCACCTGAGGGCACGTTTTCCTCGTGTCCCACAGGCAGTACACAGTCCCACAAACACCTCAAGTACTACACAAACACACTGGTCTCCTCCACCAGCACCACCACCACTCCTCCTCCCGACTCAGGCTCTCTGAGTGCTGGCTGCTGGCCCCTTTTATAGTTCACCCAGAAGTGCACCAGGTGCTTGATTGCCGAGTTCCAGCTGCACTTCCGAGTGTGGTGAAAGCACTGCCCATAAGGGCTCAGGAGTCCCAGCTGCAGCACCCCCTGGCGGCCACCCCATCTCCCATGGAGCCCTGCGGGTATCTGAGGTACCACAGTCACCCAGGGGGGCTGCCACCAAGTGGTCCGGGGGAGGTACTGTGCAGCCCATGCTTGCTCCTGTGGCACATACACAGAAGGGGCATCCCGGCCGGGCATGGGCCCCGGCCATCCATCATAATGTGTTATGCTTCAGTCAGGGTTCCCCCTCAGCTGGGGTTCAAATTGGTCTTTTTTGCCTGTTTTGTTAACTTTTCATGTTAACATTGTTGTTCATTTAGTTTGTATATGCCAAAACATCATTTTGAATGTACCTTGTGTTTTTTGGGAGGTCCTACCTCCTCAGAACCATTAAGGGACTCCTCTAAGCCCTATAATGTCCAAGGAAAACCCACAATCCTTGGTGCTGAATCCTACTCTGTTTATTGCTCTTTTTTGATTATTCTGATTCTCTGTCTTTTTGTGATCTTTCACTCAGCTTTTTGACTTCGACTGTTTAATTTTGTTTTGGGACGGTGATTTCTATTTCAATTGCCTGTTTTGAAGACATTGCCTTTTGTATTACTTTGTGCACCTTTGGAGCATCTTGTTTCAGAGCATTTTTTTTATAATAAGTCTTTCATTTATAAAGATTCAACATACGCACTTGTTGTGATTAGCTGGGGTTTAACAGTTTTCTCTCACAGTGGGCACTTTTGACATTTTTTAATAATAATAATTCTTTGCATTTATATAGTGCTTTTCTCACTACTCAAAGCGCTCAGCAATTGCTGATGAATTAAGGGCCTTGCTCAAGGTCTCAACAGAGCAGAGTCCGTTTTGGCATTTACGAGATTCAAACCGGCAACCTTCCGATTGCCAGTGCAGATCCCTAGCCTCAGAGCCACCACTCCGCCTCTGTGTGCCCCCCCAGCTCATAATAATATGCGTGCAATGGTGTCATGATTGAATATCAGCACAAGAGATTTCTTCCTTCATAAAACATTCACTCAACACACATTGTCAGTATATGTCCCTCTCATCCGTTTTCTTACACAGAAGTAAGAACAAGTGAATGAGTTAGGTTAAGACATTTTTCACTTGAATAGATACGAGTACAAGTAACAATACTGTGCATTTCAATATTGCCAGGCATTTCTTGGCAACTCCTATATGCTCATACCCTTTGTCATGATTATCATATTACTGGGGTTACACGTTGTCACACACGTGCGCATAGGAGGACGTTGTGTGGACCAAGTGAAGGTAATTCCATGCCAGGCCAGGAGGGGGCGGAGTGCATTAAACCTTCTCCTATTATCTTTGCAGACCAGCGGCGGGAAAACCTTTCTGAATCAAGAGCGTCACTTCCAGTTCTGGCGCCTAGAAGTGTGTCACTTCCGGTTCCGGTGCCTAGGAAAATGTCACTTCCGGTTCCGGCCCCTAGAGGAACGTCACTTCCGGTTCCGGTGCCTGAAACATCACTTCCTGTCTGACCATTTAAAACCGCCATTTCTCACAACCTTCAGCAGTTCAGTCTTGGACTCTCAACAGTCAACTTCATTGTTGCAGAAATCTAAATCCTTTGCAGCTAGGAATATTATACGGGTGGCTGCCCCAAACCTTTTTTTACGTGTGTCAAGGCTCTTCCTTTTACAGTGGCGTAGCCGGCAGGATGATGGCCTCCTGGAGAGATCGGAAGGCGAACTTGAACCTTGACTTGACACACGTTTATAAACCAACAAATCATCGGATGGGTAAGTACCGCTCCCGAGTTGCCGAGTGGGCGTCAGTTGGGGCGTGTTGGGGAAAACTGGAATGTGCCTCAACCCATCATCCTGTTAAAGGTCTGGGGAAAAATAGCTCCGGGACCCACAGGCTAGAGCCAGGTACATCAGGGAACGCATCGGGTGCTTATTATGACCTCCCGGGTGTGGGGACTGCCCCAGCTTATCCCACGAAGGGCAAGCCCTTTAATAAAGGTGGGAGAAACCCAGGCTGGCAGGTGGAAACCATAATGGGCTGGAAATTTAATACTGCCAAGGCAGCTAAGAAGCAGGCCATGGCTTTATGGGGTAAGGTGGTTGGTTGGTTACAGCCTCATAAAAATACCAGCCACCAAATAGCAGAGCAGGTGGCCTGTGCCTTATTACTCAAAAGCCTCCCCGAAAAACTCACCCAGCCACCCTGGGATATACGGATATTGCCGCCTTAGCGGAGATCATAGAACACTTTAGGGCAGAAACCGGCTTTGGGGCGTCAGAACGGGGCTTGTGCGAACCCGGGTGTGCTTGCGTCCCTAATACAGAGTCCCACGGCTATAAACTGAGGCATGTTCGGGTGGACCCTGAGACGCGCCGGCAGGCACTACGAAGCAACAAAGGGGTCTGCGGGGTGAAGTGGGAGGAGGTACGGTGTGCTCTCGCTAATCCGCTGGCCTGTTCACATACGGGAAAAGTGTTAGTCAATGGGATTAAAGTAACCGCTTTATTTGATTCCGGCAGTAACATTTCCATTGTTGCTTGCCACTTAATATTACCGCGACAATGGTGTAAGAATAAGACCCGCATTACCTGTATTCACGGGGATGTCCGGTATTATCGATCTGCCAAATGTTTTATATGCCAAGACGGCATCATTAAAAAAATAATGGTGGCAGTGATGGATGATCCGCCCTTCCCCGTGATCCTAGGAAGAGATTGGGGCGAAATAAATAGCGGTAATATAGAAACTTCTCCCCAATCACTAGGTCTAGTCATGGACGCGAATTCAGCGCCCTCAACTTCCTCCACGCCGTGTTTACAGCCGGCTGAGGAGCAGACTTCGGCCTCTGGTGATGACGACGAAAGACCCGGGACGTCGCAGCCTGAAACGTCATCAGTAAGCGCTCCGACTTCTCGTGACGAAACTCTGCCCCATGAGGTCAAATCCGATCCTCTCTCACATCTGCAGTTTCAATTCAGGTAGACGCCGGCTTCATTTAAAAGGGAAGAATGGAACGACTATTCCCTTAAATTTGCAAAAAATGCAGTCGTTCTAATAGACGGCCAACGCACGTCATATCCCATGCCACAAGGTCCTCACTTTGTGCTTAATAATGATCTGTTATATCGGGTAGCAGAACATGAGGGGCAGATAAGGTCACTGTTGTTAGCACCACGAATCTACCGGCGACAGGTCTGTGAACTAGCACATACCCATCTGCTGGGAGCCCATTTGGGCCCCGAGAAAACACTGGAGAGAATTAAGCTCAGATTTTTTTGGCCCGGAATTAACGAGGAGGTTCGCCGCTTTTGCACATCCTGTCTGGAATGTCAATTGAGGCAAATTCCTAGGAGGGACCGTGCTCCTCTAGTTCCCTTACCCTTAATTGATATCCCGTTTGAACGCATAGGGGTCAACCTGGTGGGACCCCTGGAACCCTCAGCCAGAGGTTATAAATATATAATGGTTCTGGTCGATTATGCTACTCGATTTCCAGAGGCTGTTCCGTTGCGCTCAGCTACTTCAAAAGCTATCGCACGGGAATTAGTGGGAGTATTTGCGCGTGTTGGCATCCCTAAAGAAATCCTGACGGATCAAGGGACTCCTTTTACCTCGCAGACGTTCAGGAAGACTGCCAAGCTACTTCAAATAAAGCATTTAAAGACCTCGGTATATCATCCTCAAACCGACGGTCTTGTGGAGAGGTTTAATCAAACTCTCAAACAGATGTTGCGTAAGGTAGTCAATGAGGACGGAAGGAACTGGGATCAACTCCTCCCCCTCGTCCTTTTTGCATATCGGGAAGCCCCACAAGCCTCCACGGGGTTCTCACCTTTTGAATTACTATATGAACGACAACCCCGGGGCATATTAGACATCCTAAAGGAAGGATGGGAGGAAGAGGCCCTCCCGTCAACAAATATATTGGAATATATCGCGCAGTTACGCGACAGATTTGAAAAAATTAGACCAATATTGAAAACACATATGGAGAAGGTGCAAGCAGCTCGATGTTATAACCGTGGCACGTCTCTCCGGGAATTCCGCCCGGGAGACCGGGTCATGGTTTTAGTTCCTACCTCACACTCCAAATTATTGGCCCATTGGCAAGGCCCTTATGAAATTAAGGAGAGGAAGGGGCTGGTCGATTATTTGGTGAAACAACCGAATCGTCGACCCAGCGAGCGGATTTATCATATCAATCTGCTGAAACCGTGGAAGGATAGGGATTCCGAGCCCTCCTCCGGACGGCTACGCTCTGTCTTTGCTCGTCAATTACACCTTAATTTCGGAGATAATTTGACTCGCCAACAACGTCAGGAGCTCGAAGCAGCTATCCTGTCTGTCCCTGAGGTAGTCAGTGAAAAGCCAGGTCGGACCTCCCTGGTTGCGCATGACAATGGGGTTATTGTCCGAGAACGTCCGTACAGAATTCCCGAGGCACAAAAGGCTGAAGTGGAGTTGGAGATCAGACAAATGCTGGAGCTAGGTGTGATTGAGGAAAGCTATAGTCCCTGGTCCAGTCCTATTGTTATGGTCAGTAAGCCCGATGGAAGTTGGAGGTTTTGCAATGACTTCTGTCGGCTTAACCAAGTCTCCCAATTTGACGCCTATCCAATGCCACGAGTGGATGACCTCCGCTAAGGAAAAGACAGCGTTCAGCACCCCTAGTGGGCACTGGCAGTATCATGTCCTCCCATTTGGATTACATGGGGCACCTGCGACCTTCCAACGTCTGGTGGATAAAGTGCTCCGTCCTCATAATTCATATAATGCTGCCTACTTGGATGACGTTGTCATCTATTCCAACACCTGGGAGGAACACATACAGCAGGTTGGAGCTGTGTTGCGGACACTAGCACAAGCTGGACTTCGTATCAACCCAAAAAAGTGTTTCTTTGGGTTGGTTGAGGCCAAATATTTAGGCTATCTAGTGGGCCGGGGTATGGTGAGACCACAGTGTTCCAAAATTGATGCCATTGCAAATTGGCCCCGTCCGATAACCAAGAGGCAAGTACAAGCATTTCTCGGCTTGGCGGGTTACTATCGCCGGTTTGTACCTCAGTTTTCCGAGAGAGCTACGCCCTTGACAAACCTCACAAAGAAGGGTCGACCTAATCATGTGGTATGGGATGAGATAACAGAAGCTGCATTCAGTGACTTGAAATTGGCCCTCACGTCAGCTCCTATATTAAAAGCTCCAGATTTTTCTGAACCTTTTATTCTCCAGACGGACGCTTCGGACACAGGTCTTGGAGCCGTGCTGAGCCAGAGTGTCGATGGAGTTGAACACCCCATAATGTACCTGAGCCGGGAAACTAGGTATGCAGCAGTGGAGCGGGAGGCTTTGGCTATTAAATGGGCGATTACTCAGCTGAGATACTACCTCTTGGGACGTGAATTCACTCTTGTGACAGACCATGCACCCTTACAGTGGATGGCCTTGCACAGGGAGTCCAATCCGCGGGTCACGAGGTGGTTTTTGGATCTCCAGCCATATAAGTATTCGGTCGTTTATCGCCGGGGTATTCTGCAGGCCAATGCCGATGCCCTTTCCAGGTGCCACGACTTCTCGGACCGATCCGCCCGAGCCGATGGGTCTGGACTGAGGGGGGGGCCATGTCACACACGTGCGCATAGGAGGACATTGTGTGGACCAAGTGAAGGTAATTCCACGCCAGGCCGGGGGGGGCGGAGTGCATTAAACCTTTTCCTATCATCTTTGCAGACCAGCGGCGGGAAAACCTTTCTGAATCAAGAGCGTCACTTCCAGTTTCGGCGCCTAGAAGAGTGTCACTTCCGGTTCTGGTGCATGGAAAATGTCACATCCGGTTCCGACCCCTAGAGGAATGTCACTTCCGGTTCCGGTGCCTGAAACATCACTTCCTGTCTGACCATTTAAAACCGCCATTTCTCACAACCTTCAGCAGTTCAGTCTTAGACTCTCAACAGTCAACTTCATTGTTGCAGAAATCTAAATCCTTTGCAGCTAGGAATATTATACGGGAGGCTGCCCCAAACCTTTTTTTACGTGTGTCAAGTCTCTTCCTTTTACAACGTGCACAACAATGAAATAATAAAAAAATCTTTTGGTTTCTTTTAAAAATAACATCATGGTATTGAGTGTGTAAAGCCTTCAATGTGTTTTAGTAATTCAAATGCTTTATTGCAAAGGCCAATAAAACAGGTTAGACACAGGCAAATAACTTTCTTCATCTGAAACCACCTTAAAGGCAGAACCAAAAGAGAATGGCCAATTCTAGGCATCATTACAAATTAAAATAAAAAAGCTTTAAAAAAAGAAACAAAAGAATGCAGTAGAATTGATCTGTCAGCATTAATTATCAGGAAAGCGCTCCATAATACATACACACGAGTATATTGATTTACTTTTTTTTTCCTTTAATGGGCAGTGAGAAGCTTTCTTCTGCATTGTAGTCAATGTAATTACATAATAAAATAAAGCAGTGAGTAAAACTTCAGTTGGTCCAAATGCATTTACTGTATTAGTTTAATTATATTGGGGGGGAATCACAATTGCTTCGGCTTAAGCAATTTGTATACTCAAATGTTTCCATCTTCAAATTTTTCTGTCAGATACAAAAGCCAAAATATAATTTCCTGCTTATTATCATCACAACACCAAATCATAAATGTGTCTTTTCAAGGAGCTAAAGTGACATGCCAGAATCTCATTTTGTGTCCTTAACTAACACATGCAGGGAAAGAGCCATCATATCAATAATATTTGAGGAAGCCACTCTCATGATTTAATCTGTCAGCTCACGCGTGGAACATTGTCAAAGATGGATTGTATGATATATGGGATATGTGTCTTACTGTTACGTACATCACGACTGGATGTGCCCACAGAAGAATGAGCAGGCCTCGCTGTAAAGTTCAATTGACAGCATGAACCCAAGTTAGAATGTTGGCTTGGATGAGCCAACATGACAAAAAGTAAAGAGGAAAAGCTAAAACATGGTTGTTTATTATCATGTCCATGATACAGCAGAATAGGCAAAACAGACATAGGGTCATAAACATCAAAAAAAAAGAAAAAACTAAAATAGCAGAAATGAATTATAATCTAAATCATCTACAAAAGGCAAACAAAAAAGCAGAAGAAGAAACACTTGCATAGTTCAAATGGTGGCTTCTGTAAAGGTGATAATTATGTAAAGCAACATCTGAGCTCTCCTTTTCAATTCCCCCTGCCCCTGCCATCATGTGACTTCTAAGCAATTAAGAGACAGGAGGGGTCAGAAGCAGATATCAGCTAAAGCCACAAGAAATGAAGGCGTACAGTATCTGAAGTCTGTTTCAGTGTGGATTCAAGTTTTAGCATCGAACACCAGATAGTTTTTTTGTAAGCCAGATTTACCGATAATGGAAAGCATCTGGCTTAAAGAGCTGAGGGGACTGCTTAGTCTGGAATGTATTAGGAGCTTCAGCTTGAGCAAACTGAATGATCAGATACTAAACAGACTTCAGGAAAAATATAAACCCTAACCGCTAACCCCTAACATGTAAAACATACAGAAGAATGGGATCTACAGAATTTCTACAGGGACAATTAAGAAAGCTGTTAAAAGGAATGCACATTATGAGATTCCAACAAGCACTATATAATTTGGAGATCCTCACCTTTTTCAGATATCTCTTTATTACAGTGTGCCATTTCTACTTTGTAACTTCTCAGGAAGTGCTCTTCTCTGCAAAGAAAAGACAAACAGAATAAAGAAATGATACACATGTAGGGAACCTTGTAATGACAAAGATCTTATGAATAAGGCACACATACAATAATATCTCCCTGTGCAAGTCAATATAATGATGAAGCTGGGTTTCCTAAAGTTTGTATAAATGGCTTGATATGTTCAAATAGCTGTCGTTTGAATTCAAGAAATGAGGAAAATCATAGTTCGGATGCCCAAATTAAATTTGTAAGACACAATAGCCCCTTCCACAGCTTATTCCTGCCATTCATCTGATGTTTTCAGAATGGGTCCTGGGTCCTAGTGACTCTGAACTGGATTAAGTGATTTGAAAATGTTATGTTGTGTATACAGACAGGCTGGCTGCTCATCCAGAGTTGCACCTAATGAAGTGGATTAGGTAGTGAATCTCCATCATCCTGAGCAGGATTACAGGCTGTTTTATCATGTTATCATATTACTTAACACAAAGAGTACCAACTAACCTCTTAGGTTGTTTCTTAATGGGGAATAGGAAGATCTGTCAAAACCAGCTAAACGACTGTTATCTGTGACATCTTACATGTTTCACTATTTGTATTGCACCCCGAGTATTCAACCCAGGGGACCTTTAATATCATCTTTACTACCAAATCTATACTTCAATCCAGTTTTACTCCCAGTAGAGAGACTGACAAGAGCATACTCTTGTGCACTTAAGGGACTTAAGCTAGACAAGGAATGTAACATCTCTTTGACACATATAGCAATTAGATAAACACATTGATTTAAGCTTTTACTTAAAAATATGTTAATTTAAATCAAAACAAATACCAACAAGTATAAGTGATACAAAGAATCATACCACATTGGGGGCTGGGGTTCATACAGTGTTCATTTAGTCCCAGATGACATTTTCCAGATTTTCCAATTCCTTAGTCAGAGATTATATATCCTTAATTGAAAGATGAAAAGAAACAGATTTCTTGCTGGAGACTGAGAGCTTCTTGGAAAGTGTCCAGCTAAACAGCAGGGTATAGCACGCTCCATGAAAATGCCCACATTTTTCCCCCAAAAAAGGAACTAAGCTGAGCACTTTACAAAGGTGTCCAACTGAACTGAAAGTGTCAATTTTCTAACAGAAACAAATTAACTAAAATAGAATGTTTAAAAAAAGTAAATTAAAGAGCAATTGCTTTTCCTTCTCTTTATACCCAAAATGTAAACTTGGCTTACTTGTCATTAAACCTCAGTAGCAAAGTACGCCATGACACTTAAGTTTGCTAAAGCTCAAGAATGTAACTAAATCATAAACACAATTGCAAGGTTAAATTCCCATGGGAATCAAAACCTGCACTTTTAACTAAGGAAAATTCTCTAGCCATTCTTTGTCTTTCAGCTTACCTAGAATACATTGCATTCTTGTTCAGCTTTCCGGTTTAAGACGTACTACAATATGTGAGATTATCGTCCATACATGTGACAATGTACGTGGATACGTAACATTTAGGTTCATTCAAGGACTGTGCTGTATCCCTCCATGGACTCAATTCAGTAGGTCGTCAGAGAGGGATCAGTGCGCAGAAAAAAAAAGCACTTTGACAAATGAACGCATAGGAGTCTTCACGGTGCTTGAAGTGTAAACAAATAAAGGACAGTGCTGACTGTTTTTTCTGCTTCTGGGCCATTGAGCAAGGCCTGTAACCTGCAATTACTCTGTCCTGGGAATGACATTAACCTACATCCACCCTGGCAAGCCAGTCCTCCAACCTTCAGTAGAAACTCGGGGGTTTGATGGCAGGATTACAACTCCAGCAGGGACGTTCGGTCAGTGGAGGCAGAGCCTCACCTGTCATTATGAAAAGTAAAAAAAAAAAAAAATAATGATAACATAAAATAAATTTGCCCACTGGTCTGTGCTATAAAATTGTTTTCTGTTTGATTCCAAAAATTTTGATAATTTTTATAGTCAAAAATCAATGAATTTACGCATTTCCGGTTCAAATACAGGGGAGAAACGCGAGTTGTGACACCTTGGACTGCACTGTCCCTCACACACTGGGTTGATGCATGCAACTGTTGCTGTCTCTATGTTGCCAATATCATGTTGGCAGACACGTTCATTATACACCCTGACTTTTCACAGTCTAGCTAATATCTTAAATGAATGTGACAAATTTAGTCTTGCTGATCGGACATAAAACCACAGTTAAAGACACAAGGTGAGGCAGGCAGTACCTTGCTGTACTGAAGGGGATGCATGTGAGCCCAACAGGCGCTCGTTGCGGCTGTTCTTCTACGCAGATGCTCTGGGCGCCAATAAGTTAGCGATATCAGAAAGTCAACTACACTACAGTGGTCCGTTTATATTAATTTTTTGTTCTGACTGACTGCCAAAATGGAAGATTAAGACTTTTAAAACTAAAGGAAAATAAGGAGGACTGATACAAGAAAGTGATGGAGATACTGTATTCCTGGAGATTGACTGGCGCATGGACTTCATTTACAAATAAAGGTAATACCATAAACAGTTTTCAATTTTATAAAAAATGGGATCAGACTAAGAAAAAACAATCCAATATTTAAAAACTAAATTTTGACCTTAAATAAAATATTCTTCCTTGTTATCCTTTTGTTGAACAGTCTGTATCAAATCTGATTAAAGCATCAGAATTAAAAGCTTTTAAAAACAACTTAATATTTCAATTAAGGTCAAAACTGAAATCCGTTTTTTACACCACTCTGTACTTTCATTGGTATTGAATGAGTAAGAATTGTGTAATTGCTACAGCAAATCT
This sequence comes from Polypterus bichir lapradei, assembly GCA_026402145.1. Taxonomy (NCBI): domain Eukaryota; kingdom Metazoa; phylum Chordata; class Cladistia; order Polypteriformes; family Polypteridae; genus Polypterus; species Polypterus bichir. Next base: position 80,596,913 of record JANRMT010062806.1, read on the forward strand.
AGAACACAAGGAGGGTGAGGAGCAAATGTGCTCTCTCCGCTATAAATGTAACTTTCTTTCTTAGCCAAATATGTGCCTTACCAATGTGTGTGTAAAGCTGAATGCTGATGATATATAAAACATAACCAGCAGTCAATGTGCATGCTTCTGACTGAATAGTGAATAAGCTACTCTTTTGGGTTCATATATTTGTAAATCTGACTCTGAAGGAGTCAGTGCCTCACCAGCCATGAACCTCACAGCACATCACTGAACTCCAGCCACTGTTTAAAAAGAAATAATATATTAAAAAAAAAAAATCTCATACTGTTCTACTCCATTTGAACTAGTGTGGCGCTGAGGTGTCACCTGTCGCAAGGCTTCACTCAGATCCTAATTTGGGATCCAGAGGTGGTGGGTGCGGCAGCGCGCTGTATCAGTTCACGCTTCCAGATTTAGTCAGCCTCGAGATGTGTTTCAAATTCAGCACAGCTTTTAAGGATGCTTTCCCCGTCCGAGTTTTGACGGGTAATTATTCATGTATGAAGTTGTGAGATTACGGTGTTTTGTGTCTGTTGGAGATTCATAAATATATTCTGAGGATGCTTGTGTCAAGAGAGCCACGTTTTATTGAATGGACAGCCTGTTAAATCGGAGACATTTTGATATTCTTCAGTTATTTATCGGGTCGCATAGCCTGAAATCGGGATGTCTGGTCACCCTAGTAAATTACACTGTCAGTAAAACAGTGAGTCATTATAAACGGCAGAAAATGGAGCTGTGACGTTTGTTTAGTGTATTTTAAATATTAAGTAAAAATTTACTTGATCTGTGCAGTGTCGTACATGCCACTACGTACCACTTTCATATCTAGGTAACATTTTCTTTTCCCTGCTTGCATTTTATGATTTTACGCTAGGAAAATCATTTAACTTACCTGTTACAACCTAAAGCACGTGGAGGAGGTGAAGGCTACTGCACTGCTTCTCTTCTGTTTGCGCTCAAGCCGTTGTGATGACGTCATAAAGCAGAAACAAATTGCGGATGTGGAGGTTTTCCCGCGTGCGCCTTACTACACTAGCAAATGGAGGATTACAGTCCCGCGCGCGCAGAAGCAGTCAATGACATCGACTTCCTATCAGCGAATGAATCTATTGCAATCGGAGGTGAAAAACAGAAACATATACAAAATACTCAAACTGGTGTAATCACTGTCAAGGTAAAATTGAAACAGTAAACTAATTTGTAGTTGGAGTCGTACAGAGCTTTTCTCTGTTTTAAGACAGACGACCTCGCGAACTCGCCAGTGCTTTTCAATGGGAGATTTTTAATTTTTTAAAATTGTGTACAGCACAATTTGTTCAAAATATCCTGATGAAAATATTAATGAATTATATTAATTAGTGAATAAGCGTGCCACATTTCAACAAAACTCGTCCCTATGGGCGGGTTGTTTCATGCAAACAGACACACAGACAGACAGGGGCTGTCACAATTGGCGACTTTGCACCTAAAAATAGATGGGTGAGGGATGGACAGACTCACATATTTAGGCGAGCAGATCCCTGTAAACACGACAAGAATATCACAATGTGAATCATAATTTCTTTATGATGAAAGTAATCCTCTACACATCTTTCAGTTAGACGAAGCTGAATGACAGAGGGTTAAAGTAATGTGATACAAGATGGAAAAAAAATGTATAAACCCCCCATCCCCATACTTATTATTCCGGTTCAGTTAGCTCAAGAAAGGCTAGTTTCCTCAGAATAAGAGCAAGAGCTGCTTTTAATTCTTCAGATTATTAAGTAAATCAAGAATGGGATTTGCATTTGATCTTTCTTTAGTAAGGGTTATTATCTACAGTACCTACTATAATGAGCTCCCATAATCCCCTGGGCCACAGGTCATTTCAGGAGGATCATTCCTTCAGTAGCTCATAAAAACATGCAAACATGTGCAGCAGCCTCATTTATTACATTTGCCCCTTAGACTTTCCCAAACTGAGAAAAGGCAACTTCTCATCACCTAATGTCAAAGAGAGAGGGGAGCCCCAATTTGGTTAAAATAAGGGGATTGAAATAATAATAATTACTGAGAGTGCAGGGGCAGCAATTTAGAAGATCTGCTCACCTCAGCGTGATTTACATTATTTTGGAGAAAGAGATTCTGTTGATCCTTAAGATAAAGTGAATACAGAATGTACTCAGACCCCTTCACTTTTTTCACATTTTGTTATTTTGCAGCCTTGTGCTAAAATCATTTAAATTCCCAAACATCAAGCAACACTCAATACTCCAGAATAACAAATCAAAAACAGGGTTTTAGAATTTTTTCCAAATGAAATATCACATTGACGCAAGAATTCAGACCCTTTGCTGTGGCAGTTGAAATCTGGCCGAGTTTCCCCCACTGTATCAATTATTATTGAGATGTTTGTACATCTTGTAGTGGTCAATTCAGTTGATTGAACATAATTAAGGCACACACCTGTCTGTTGTGTATCAGAGAAAAATCCCAGCCATGATTTTTGAATACATTTCCTAAAGATGTTAGAGACAGGGTTATGTCGAGCCACAGATCTGGGTAAGGCTACAAAAAACATCCTGCAGCAGTGAACATTGCCAAGTTGCCATCAATATTCTAAGTGGAGGAAGTTTGGAACAACCTCGACTCTTACTGCAGCTGATCACCAAACTGTGCAATCATGGAAGAAGGGCATGGTAAAAGAAATGAACAAGAACTTGATGGTCACTCTGGCTCAGCTCCAGAGTGCCTATGTAGAAATGGAAGAAACTTCCAAAAGGATAACCATCACTACACTACTACTATGATCTGCACTTTATGGCAGTGTGTCCAGGGACAAGCTTCAACTCAGGAAGGGAGGAATCCATGCAATGCTCATCACCTACACAATACCATACCAACAGTGAAGTTTGGTTTTGGCTGTGGGGTTGATTTTCAGTGGCATGGACAGGTAGACTATACAGAACTGAGGGAAATCTGAATAGAGCAAAGTACAGAGATATCTTTAATAAAAACCTGCACCAGAGCATTTTATACAGGGCCAGAGGTTCACATTCCAACAAGAGAATGGCTTAGGGACAACTCTCTGTGACCCATCCTGAGCCCGGACTTAATCCCATTCAAACATCTCTGGAGAGACATGAAAATAGCTGTCCACCAATGGTCTCCATCCAACCGGACAGAACTTGAGAGGCTCTTCAAAGGATAATGGCAGGATGTTGTGAAATCGTGTCATACTCATGTCCAGGCCATAATCAATGTCAATGAAGCACTCAGAAATACTTGTGTCAATGTGATATCTCAGTTTTTTTATTTTGAATAAATTTGCAAAAATTTTTAAAATCACTTTTGCACTTTGTCATTCTGGGATACAGAATGTTGCTTGATATGAGGAAAAATTAATTTTAATTATTTTAGCACAAGGCTGCAACATAACAAAATGTGTAAAAAGTGAAGGGGTCTACATACTTTCTGAATACAGTGTATATGAAGTTATGCCCAAAAATTCAGGATGAAATATTTAAAGTTTCATTTAAAAATGACCTAATACAGGGTGGTCCAGATCTAATTATGCAGATCCAGATCGTCTGGATGACTTTGATTTATGTGGGGATGATTCCAGTTCGGCGCGAAGACAATTCTTCATGTCGTCAGTTCGCACACATCTCAATGGTCCGGGATTTTTCAGGTGATTTTCTATGTAATAAACTTAATAAGTTATAGCGTAATGAAAATTGTATAATTAGATCTGGACCACCCTATAGTACATTCCAGTAGGACGATAGAGCCATCAGCTTTCAATAAGTGAGAGAGAGTAAAAATGCTAGGATATGGGTAAAGCCGTTAGTTGTATGAAGGCACTCATGCACGTACACACGCACGCACGCACGCATCCACCCACACAAGTATGAAAACTAATAGTTACCTAGTCTTCCTGGAGGCTGAAATTAGATAAATTTACCCTAATGACACACACCATATTTCATTTGTTTCTATTTATTCAGTATAAAAAAAGCCAACACACAGAAATCATGTGCACCTTATTATGATATGGAGTTTTGGTTTGTGAGGACTCCAAAAGGCTATACGACTTGCCAGAAACGTCACAAACCTGCCTAGAAAAGACAGCCAGTCCCAGTAGTTCTTAACTACTGCCTTTTTGCTTCGGTTTACACAGGCCCAAAGAGGGGCAGTGACTTTAAAAACATAAGGAAAAGCCCAAAATATATCTCCAAAATACCTCACAAGGGAGACAATGTCAAATATTGACTGATAGAGGCAAGTCGCACAAAAAATCTTTGTCAATGAAGATTTATTAACAAAAATACTGAAATAAGCAAAAAAAAGGATATGCTTACAAGGCAAACAAATTGAAATACAGAAATTCAAAGGAAAATCCAAGACACAATTAAGAAACTCCAGAAACCAGCAATAAATCAAAGGAAATGGCTGGCGTGTCTGAAAAGTTAAAAACAATTTTTGGAAAACACCACAAACCTGTGCACTTCAAACCCACTAACACACTGAGACAGAGACTCATCCTCCCCAAAGATCGGATACTGAAACAGAAGAAGAGCAATGTAATATATGCCATTCAATGCAGGGAAGAGTGTCCTGAACTGTACATTGGAGAGACCAAACAGCTGCTACACAGGAGGATGGCCCAGCAGAGAAAGGAGTAACACCTCGGGGGCAGAATCAGCTGTGTACCTCTATTTGAAGAACGAAGGACACTCATTTGAGGACATTAACGTCCAGATATTGGATAGAGAAGACAAGTGGTTTGAGATTGGGGTGAAGGACGCTTTCCATGTGCAAATCAACAATCCCTCACTCAACAGATGTGGAGGCCTTAAGCAAACCTGTCTTCAATTTATCATGCTGCCCTTTCATCCATCCCCAGGAAAATCAGGCCCAATTCACACCTTCACCAGGTGGACCACTCTATGGGGATAGGAGGGGCTGTTAAAAAGGTGTGACGGTTACATCTACTCACACCTCCCCCTTCCTTTATTTTACTCAACGAGCCTAATCAGGGCAGGAGTGAAGTGAAACTAACCTGGAGGATAAAATTGTGGCCTCTAACAACATTCCTCAGACTTAACAAAGCTGCTTTGATGAGCAGTGAAACTTATCTACCTAACAAGAAAGAAGTCCAGTTGCCATGACTCAATAACCAGATAACAACAAAACAGAAAATAAGTATAAACCAGGGAAAACGCCCCGGCTGTAACACATAGCACTGAACTGTTTCCTCATCAGTTAGAAAGGTAATTCATATGAGGAGCTGCTAATTGAGGGTACAGAACTGGGTGGAGATCAGCAGGTGATGCCAAGTCTGTAGAAATGCAGAACCTTTGGCACTCAGGCCGGCGCACTGAGGGTTGTGGTAGCTCTACACCAAGATGTAAAAGAAATCTGCAGTGATCTCAGATGAGCAACAGCTGTTACTGATTAGTTGGGCCACTGTTATAATGGCATTTTTAAATAATTGAAAGTTCATCCATGTACTTTCAGAAGAATTATTTACAGAATAAAAAAATCAAGGCAGTTGCTAATCATTTGATTGACCCAAAGAATTTTGGAACAATAATGCATCCTAGGGCTGGCATGACCAATGTGGAGTTGCTTGATTGCACCACAACATGTTTGTTGAGAAGCAAGCACTGGTTATCAGCCCAAGAACCCAATAGCCACTGCGAAGCTCGATGGTAAAGGAGTGATGATTTGGGTTTGTTTTATAACTACAGGACAAAATGATGGATTTCTTCAGATTTGTTTAATTCCATGAACAATATCATGAAGCAGTGGCTGTGTGCAAAATGGCACATCATTTCACATTCTTTACTACCATTCTTAAGGGCTTTCAAATTCAGCTCTGGGGGACCCCCATGACAGCAGCTTTTTATTCCAACCAGGTTCATAGTCACCCTTTCTTTTAACTGATCTCATTGTTTAGCTTCTGCCCTACACATATTTCTTAGAAACATTTGTACTCTAATTTTAAATGCACAAATTCATTTTGTACTTTTCGTTTTTAATTTATCCTTTTCTCTAGAGTTTCCTTCCTCATTTGTATCCAAATGTAGATGATTAGCAATGCAGATACAGGTGCAAACAACTCAGAATGCTAAAGTGGAGCAATGACTTCACCACCATGTTCACTTGTCTGCAATTAAGAAACACTTCTTATGAATAAGCAGATATGTGAATATGCCATTGAAGCAATTGTTCTCTTTTAGCATTCAGTGCTTTCAGCATTTGGATACAATTAAGGGAGCAAACTCTAAAGAAAAGGGTGAATTAAATCAAAAATGGCAAAGTACATTTCCATTTATTTGCTTGGCAGACACTTTTATCCAAAGCAACTTACAAAAGAGGTAAATATAATCAAGTTACGTTAGGCCAGGGTCTATTTGTTCAACAAGTGTAGATGTAATAACTAATAAATATACTTTTAACAAAGCAATTAAATAGTCTAACATCAAATTAAACAATTTAAAATATTACAGAGCAAAGCTTTGTTTTTCAATCAATTATACAGATATTTACAGAACAGGTGGGTTTTCAGTCGCTTCTTAAATACACTGAGGCAGTCAGCAGTTCCATTGAAGGTGGGCAGCTCTTTCCAGCAAGTGTTAACTACACAGGAAAAGAGTCTGAACTGAGACTACCTCGCAGAGGTGGCATCACCAGACACTGTCCACTAGCACACCTGAGTGGGAGAGAAGGAGCATAGCACCTCACCAGTGTCTCCATGTACGCAGATGCTGACCCACTGAATACTCTGTAGGAAAGAATCAGGGATTTGAACTTAATGTGTGCTGCTGCAGGAAGCCAATATAGCAACCTGAACAGAGGAGTGATATGTTCCCATCTCGACTGGTTAAATATAAGACAGACTCTGCATTCTTGACTATCTACAGTGGCTTGGCAGGACATGCAGGTAATCCTGCCAGAAATTAGCAAAAGTAGTCCAGACACGACAAGACCAAAGTCTGAGCCCGAAGTTGTGCTGCACACTCTGCCAGATAAGGTCTGATCTTGCAGATATTGTACAGCATAAACCTGCATGAACTAGAAACAGCAGAAAAGTGGTCATAAAAAGATAGCTGTTCATCAATCACCACTCCAAGGTTGCGTATTGACTTGGCAGGAGATAGCGACATTGAGCCAAGCTGTACAGAGATGGGGAGTTGAACAGTCTGGCTGGCCAGGATCGCAAGAAACTCTTTTTATGCCATGTTGAGCTGTAAATAGTGGTCATTCATCCAGGTTGAGATATCAGTAAGAAATGCAGAGACTCTAGCTGATACCGTATTGTCCTCAGGAGGGGACGATGGGTACTGTCTATCATCTGCATAGCACTGATAAGAAAAACGATGGGATTGGATGATGGAGCCTTGCAAGGTGGCATACAAAGAGAAAAGTAGAGGACCCAGCACCGATCCTTGGGGAACACCTTTGCATGTCTGGTGTGCCTTTGACAACTCCTCCTACCAGGACACACTGTATGATCTGCCCAAAATGCAGGACTCAGACCATCTGAGAGCAGTTCCAATGATGCCAGGGTTGAAGGCAGAGGAGAGATCTAGCAGGATCTTAAGTACTTAATGTTTTGGCAAAAAACAAATATTTTTGACCTATTTGGTCAGATGGCTAAGCAATGAGATCAATTAAAAGAAAGACTGGTGCACACTTTGTGAAATTGTTTGGAATGAAAACCTGCAGCCAGAGCAGTTCCCCACTCATATACATTTAAATGGTAGCAGACTTCTTTCTTTCAAAGAAAGTTTTGCAGGTATGTCTGTGATTGGCAAAGGGAGGGTTGTTTCGTTTTTCTTTTCCTCCGACAGGAGATTCAGGGTGTCTTTTTTTATTACAGCTCCTGTGTGTGATGACTAGTCAGAGACTATCTTTAAGCTGATTGGTTGAGGTTGAATGAATTTCTTGGAAAATAGTATATAACACTGATGTGGTTACAACAACAGAAACCCAAGGAACTCCACTGAGCCCAGATTCCTCACAAACATTGAGGTCACCATGAACTACTCTTTACAACTAAGTATTCTAAAGAAAAACTTGGGGCTAGCTTCTTGACATTTAAAGATTGCCTGAAGTTGGATCATGGAACAAGGAAAGATTCCTAACACCCTAAACACACCTATGTATGGCTTGAAAGTCTGAAGAAGACAAGAATTAAGGATGTGGAACAGCCAAGTCCAAGTCTAGACCTTAGCTACATTGGCATACTATGGCAGAACCTTAAGAAAGCTCTCTATAAACGACAGCAATGGACTGAAGCAGAACTGCAGGAACAAGTGGGACAAAATTCTGAAATATGATGTAAGAAACTGACAAACTCATACAGAAAATGACTGCTCTTGCAGCTAAAGCTGAGTGTGCAAGCTACCAAATCATGGAATGTTCTTAATTTTCACAAATGACAGCTGAATATTGCCATTTTTAAAAAATAAAAGGTCAAACCTGTTATGTGTCATTCATCACCAGATGTTAGGCTGATTTCACTTTAGGACTTCCTGAACATTTATAGAAGGATGGGATTTGAACGGTAGAAGGGTGCACTTACTTTTACCCATCAGTGTATCCTCATTTAAACTTCACTTGTGGGGTTGGTTTTCACGTTAAACCAACATACTGTAGGTCTCAAATGACTCAAACAGATTGCCAGACACAGCTCTGTGACAGAAACATACATAAGCATGGAATATTTACATAAATAAGTGCATGTTTTGTTAAATGAAAGGTGACAGAGAATATGGTAAACTTTGGTCAAGATGTAATCATACTATCAGAGGAACTTCTGGTTATTTGTCACTGAAGGAAAGGAAATCTGAAGCTCCAATAGCCACCTAGAGCAAATACAAATGCACTGCGAATGCCCACAGGATTCTTCAAAACCAAAAGCAAACACCAGATATCCTCTGTCTAATGTCTAAGGTACTGAGATCTGGAGAATACATCGGAAACTGGGGGAAGGGGGGGAGGGTTTCATTCAAATCCTGCTACATTTAGATTCATGTCTCAAACCCCACAGCAACTGCAGCATTTCATGGCCCATTTTTAAACACAGCAACTCGGTCACTGGTTATTACCACTTGCCTAATTAATTATCATTAATTATGTTTCTGCCTACACATGGAAATTCCCCGATGGAATCTTTCATTAAAATCTCGGAAGTTGTACTGCTACTGAATGTTGGCCCAGCTCTGATAAAACAGCCAGATGCTCATCATTAGAGTAAGGAAGCATTTCTGTATGTAAGATTTATCTGAAATGTGCTCGTCAATTGTGCTGACGACTATGAACGGGCTGTCTGTCTGGCAGTGTTCTGGCGCCTGATGCTGGATTGAGTTTGTCCTCCATCTACCATGTAATGGCTGAAGGGATAGATGCCATTTTATCTGCAAGATTTTCTGTAAATGATAAAAATATTGCATGTCTCAGATAGCTAAGCCAAGCAGAGAGAGAGAGAGATGAGGGTGAGGCTCATCTAAGGTGCAAATTCTGCAGGTGATATTATTTTTATTTTAAAACAAGTTCATCAAGAACAGAGGGGCACAGTTGGAAACTTGTTAAGGGTAAATTTCATGCCAACATTAGGAAGTTTTTCTTTATACAGAGAACCTCAGACACTTGGAATAAGCTACCAAGTAGTGTGGTAGACAATAACACTTTAGGGACTTTCAAAACTCGACTTGATGTTTTTTTAGAAGAATTAAGTGGATAGGACTAGCAAGCTTTGTTGGGATGAATGGCCTGTTCTCGTCTAGATTATTCTAATGTTCTAAAAACATGTATATTGCATTTGTCATTCCAACAGATGGCACATCAGAAACTTAGGCATTCCAACAGATGGTGCATCACAAACATCCATCCATCCATCCTCTTCCGCTTATCCGAGACCGGTTCGCGGGGGCAGCAGCTTGAGCAGAGATGCCCAGACTTCCCTCTCCCCAGCCACTTCTTCTAGCTCTTCCGGGGAAATCCAGAGGTGTTCCCAGGCCAGCCGAGAGACATAGCCCCTCCAGTGTGTCCTGGGTCTTCCGGAACACCTCAACAGGGAGGCGTCCAGGAGGCATCCTGATCAGATACCCAAGCCACCTCATCTGACTCCTCTCGATGCGGAGGAGCAGCGGCTCTACTCTGAGCCCCTCCCGGATGACTGAGCTTCTCACCTTATCTTTAAGGGAAAGCCCAGACACCCTGTGGAGGAAACTCATCTCAGACGCTTGTATTCGCGATCTCTTTCTTTCGGTCACTACCCATAGCTCATGACCATAGGTGAGGGTAGGAACGTAGATCGACTGGTAAATTGAGAGCTTTGCCTTACGGCTCAGCTCCTTTTTCACCACGACAGACCGATGCAGAGCCCACATCACTGCGGACACCGCACCAATCCGCCTGTCGATCTCACGCTCTTTTCTTCCCTCACTAGTGAACAAGACCCAGAGATACTTGAACTCCTCCACTTGGGGCAGGATCTCACTCCCAACCCTGAGAGGGCACTCCACCCTTTTCCGGCTGAGGACCATGGTCTTAGATTTGGAGGTGCTGATTCCCATCCCAGCCACTTCACACTCAGCTGCGAACTGATCCAGATCACAAACATTAATGCTTTAATGAATCCCTTTGCAAATGGCATATAACAGAGATATATGCATTGAATTTGACATTCCAACAGATGGCACATCACAAAATTTTGTTGTAATACATTTTATTATTATGAATGTTTGTGATGCACCATCTATTGGAATGGCAAATGCAATACATTCTATTACTACATGCATTGCAAAATACATTCCAATAGATAGTGCACCTCAAAGGTTAACTCTGTGGTCTATGTTGCATACTGAGATTTCAACTGCTCTTAGATGTGTAGCACAGCTTGTCTGACTTATTTTCCTGATGTTGTTTTGAGTTACTTTTCTCCTTCTTTTGATATGGCTTCATAAGTAACTATATACTGTGACAGATAGGGGGCGCTCTTGCTCCCTTGAACCCCTGTCCATGACTCCAGACACCAGGTAAAAGTCCAATACTAGACTTTATTAAATTGCCACAGTGCACAAAGCACCCTCTCCTCCACTATTCTCATACAAATTACAAATAAACACAATAAATCAATCCTCCGACTCCCAGACGCGTTGCCACCCTTCCACCCAGCTCAGCTCGCCGTCTGGGAGCTCCCATAGTCCTTTTATATTCCCTGACCCGGAAGCGTTCCAATCCCCAGTCCATGTGACTCTCAATCACTTCCGGCTCAGGTACAAGTCCTTTCTTTTCACCCTGGAAGCTCGTCACTCTTCCTCTGACTCACTTCCGGGTTATAGGGCACGAAGAGGTCTTCGGTCCTCCCTACAGCTCCCTCTTGCGACCCCTGTGGTATCCAGCAGGGTCTTGTATAAAAACTACATGTCCCATGACTCCCTGCTGGTCTTCGGGGCACCTCCATACTACAGGGAGGGCTCCATCTGGCGGGCTAGGGGTATTGGCCGGGATGACAAGCCGGCCACATCTCACAATACCTACTGTAAATCAGCAAAATAGAAACTTTAAGATATCTAATTTTAATTCCATGGCAAACCATATTGCTGTCCTTACCTTTAAAATAAATTATTTAAAAAAAGCAATAGGAATCCATCCATCCATTATCCAACCCGCTATATCCTAACTACACGGTCACGGGGGTCTGCTGGAGCCAATCCCAGCCAACACAGGGCGCAAGGCAGGAAACAAACCCCAGGCAATAGGAATACATAAGAAAAATGAAAAAGAACAGGTACAAAAACTTTCCATAATACCTTGTGAGAAGTACGTGCAGTTAGGGCACCAGCCAGGCAAGAAATTCCATCTTGAGCTGAGAGGGGGTGCTGTCACTGACAACTTTACACCTGTACTTCAGTGGGACGCTGGCCGGATGACAAATGACTTAATTTCTGCACCACCTGAAGAAGCCCCTCCCTTTACAATGGACCAATATAAAACCCTAAAGGCAATGCTTTGGTCATGGCAGATGCTGTTGTTTTGCACCCTCGTGCTGTTTCTTTCACTACTTAATTTTCTACCATTAAACTGGGTTACCAGTTCTTCATGCCCACTCTCTCTTTTCTGTTTTATGCTCATTTAAATCTGCAAATACAATATTCTGAGGGTGGGAGGGGATTAAAAAAATATATCACATTTTGCTCTACAATGTAAGCTCCAGGAGGTTTCATTAACTAAACTCAGCAAGAAATATCAAAAAATGGGAGATAAGTGAGGAATCTCTGAGCTGTTTATTGTGCTGGCACTGCACATATCTGGGTGTGCCACTTTCCTGTCAGCACTGTGGTTGTCTTTTCAAATGTAGTCTCTCTTTGTAAAGTCTCATGTGAGGGAGTTACTACATTGCAGCCAATATTATTATAAGGACTGGCTGTAACATTACTTCTTAAGAAAGTAGGTATGAAAAAAGAAAACTCTGAGATCTGTCTGGAGTGAGTTCATTCAACTGTGTCTTAGGGGGCTACAGCAGGGGATTGTAGGTGAAGGCAGGGAAATTGTACTGCATTTCCATTTGTCTCTACCTTTCAGAAGTCACTGACATGGAGGAAGGACAGTGACCCCAGCTTAACTCTGTCCATCTCCTCTCCTTCTACCATTCCTGCCATATAAAGGTTTCTCTTTCCCCACCACTGTCGTCTGATGTAGTGCAACAGATGTGCACAGTCAACAACCTCAGCCTGCCTTCAGGTTTCTCAGAGATATAAGGGGATTATCCCACCTGGGACACCAAATCTTTATCATCTCTTGGATTTTTATTTTCCCAGGTAATAAACCTGTCGCACTCAATTTAAGAACACAGTAACGACCGAGTAATTCATTTGATGCTCCCAGGGTAATGTTGTAAACATAACAAGATTAGCTGTTTTCTAGCATTTTCATGGAAAAAAAGGAGAATTTGCAGTAGAACTTTTCTATGTAAATTCAAAGTCTCAGTGAGGTTTCACTCAGTGCTTTTGTTTAATTCTTCTATCTTTGCTTCCCTGGTGCTCAAACCATCATACTTCTTTCCAAAATTATGAAATCTGAGAATGTTAGAATCTCATTGGCAACACAACACATTTGTGACATTCATGTGAGAAGTTCACTAGCACTTTCATGATGTAGTGGCCGTTAATGTATTCATTCATCAGTTTTCTGCCCCACTTATTTCAACAGGAAGATGAGGAGAACCAGAGACACAAAGCAGGAACCAGTCAAGGATGGGACACTAACCCGTTACAGGAAACATTCACATTACCCACACAAGAGCTACTTACATACAATAGTTATCTCTCTATTATAAAAAAAAATCCTGGAAAGCAAAAGCAAGGCAACGATACGTGATCTTCTTGGAAGTTCTCGGAAGACATTTAAAATACCAGCAAGACAAAAGAGACTTGCCACGGAGCGTCTTTCAGGGACCGTAAATATGAGACTTGGTGCCAAGAGACTGTCCCGGGGGTATCCTTCAATAAGGGCGCGTAAATAAAGGCAAGCTTCAAAAGGGCGACCTCAATTGGGCTCAGCGAATAAAGGTAAACACAACAAAATTATTACATAAAATTTATTAGATAAAGGCAATGATTGAACATATAAAAAGGTGAAAGCAAGAATATTAAAACATCCAATTAATTAATGCATGAACTTCTAACGAACTATTTCTAAAGCTCTCTATATTTCGTTGTTTTCTGCTGTTACTCATTTTAGTGTTACACTTGAAGCTGTACATTATATGAAATGCTATGTAGAAATTCGGAGATAGTTTTCTCCTTTCTGAATGTGTAGCCTTTGACTACGAGTAGATCTGCACCTTTGTTGCTCTTCACATATTCCAGAGCCATTTGAACTAAATTATCTACGAACGCCTTTATTCGCTGCGCCCAATTGAGGTCGCCCTTTTGAAGCTCGCCTTTTTGTGTGCGCCTTTATTAAATAGAGCCATCCCAGGGTCGTCTCGCGGGGACGTGGAACATGAGATTCTTGCAAGACACGCCCTTCTTACAAAAGATATCATATAAGAGCACACCCATCAAAAAACACTCAGTCATGTAAAAGCACGTAGCACACACACATCCTGTGCTCTCAGCACATATAAAGCGTATAAGGACAATACGGAGAATAGAGACCCAAAGGCGTTGGAGAGAAAAAAGGCAGGTAAGAGATTATGAAAGCAGTGGAATTCGAAAGGCTCAAACAAACGATGGTGCGATACACATGCAGAGAAAGGTACAGAATATGAAAGCAGTAAAATTCGAAAGTATTGTAGCATCCCAGCCAGGTTAAGGCCTTTTTTTTTTTAAGTGACTGTTCGGTCTGATTCAGCGGAGTGGGCGGAGTACAGCACGGAAGACTGATAGCGGGGTATTGATTGATGCGGTAAGGGGGGGGCGAGACCCGGGGGAGGAGGGGTTGGAGAGGGTGCTAGAAAGTTGTGTTTGGGGTTAGGAAGTCGGCGATTGTTCAAGTACAACTTTTGTGACACTTTATCATGTCAGTCGCTACAGTAACAAAGAAAAGATAGAAAAGATCACATTACCGCAAACAGAAGGTGATTAATCATGAGAACCAGGTGTAATTGAAAAAATAGCACGACAAATCGAGGTCAGAAATAAAAGGCAAAGAGTAGACAACAAAGTATTTTCGTATTCACATCATTCAATGCACAAAACATGGATTTACACAATAATGGACCATACGCTATGAGAATCTGTGGTTCTGGAACAGTTAAAGCAACGACAAGTTGAATATCAAAGAATACACAATTCGGTCAGGTGTATATTTATGATGTACATGATGTTAACATGTAATATAGTGGCAGAAATGAACTGATAATAAAGAACATATTCAACAAATAAAGAGGGCAAAAAACAATTAACACTGTGCTTGCAAAATTCCTTCCAAAATTAGCGTGACAAATATAAATATTTAACAAAACACTAAGCACAAAACAGTAAACGGCAAACACTCACAATCAGTCCACAAACAATCCAATTCCACAGATGCAAACGATGGTGATCAAACGATCAGCGTCCTGAATGTTATGAAAATTGTTTTACGAAGTTCCAGATGTTATGTGAAGATCTGAAGGGTCTGGGATTGTTCCCGAGACAAAGATATACATAACCAAGACAAAAATCACATGAAGAAGCAGGCACAGGACAAGAACATAAATCCTGAAAAACTGCAATAATTGTACATAATTGTTGTATACAGTATGTAATTTGATTAAGTGTGAAGCGCTGAAACAAAGAGACACAGACAATTGTGTTTCTTTCCAGAGTCTTACAGTTCCTTTTTAAAACTAGTGCTTCGTCATGTTTCTTCCTAGCAACCCCAAATCAAATCTGAACCTGCCCAATGGCATGGTACTTCCAGGGCTGCTGGGAATTGCATTCTGATTTAAGTAGTGCTGCTACACGTTACCAAGCAACATAGTAAGATGGGTGGAGTCAGAGGCTGGCGCATATAAAAAGAGGTGGGGGGCGGAGTTCTGAAAAACAACATTTGCTTATTGTCATGAACAGGACATAGTACAGACAGCACATGCGAGTAGTATACTGAAACTCGGACTTGCATGTCTCCTTGGAACAGTTTACAAATGTATAAAACCAAGAAAAAGTCACACGCAACCCAAGAAAGTAATTTATAAGCATGTTACATAGATGTGTACAATTATGAATTTGCAAGTATTTGTTTTTCTGATGAAAGGACCAAGAATAACAGCTGATAGGCATCACAGCAGGGTTAGCACCAGTACAGTAACTTCGAAAGAGAATTAAAAACACAGAGAGTATAAAATGAAAAATTTTAATTCAAAGATCAATAAAGCTTCAGGGTGGAGCTAAAAACTCAGACAAATTAAATGATCTCCATATGAAACGCCTGAATATGTCACTTATTGCAATTTTGGCTATGGACCCCAGACCCCAGAATGACAATTAACTGGGTATCTGTGCATTTACCTTAAAATACATGCCGGATGGTAAAAGGCACTGGAGTTTTCTAACAAAACTGAGAGTGAGGGAGCTGATTTTCATGAACTAACCACCAGCATTGTGTCATTTGAGAGACAATGCTGAGCCAGTGTATCCATGAGGATAGACAGTGATCTGTTTTCTGTCACTTTTATCCAATTCAGCTTAGCACAGAATTACATCATGACTTATGTTAAAGACTTAACTGCAACTAAAGTATTCTACAGCATTAGTGTGTCTTGTAATCAATCACAAAAGCAGAATCCAGTGAAACTAAATGCTGATAAGTAATCTCCATGAGAGATCAAATCAAAAATACTCTAATTAGCCATCATGTTGATTTTAATGAGGCACAGACCTTCAGTCTACGTGAGGGCTTCTTCACAATGACAGAAGACAATGCAATACTCTGGATCAGTGTAACATGAGGAGCAGAGCAGAGGTCTAGTAGCCTGAGACTAAGACCACCTCTGTGACAGACCAAATTGAACTGCCATCTTTTCAAGAAGGACCACTCTAAGGAATAATGCGTCATTTTCCATTATGAGACTCTTAAATAATAATATTATCAAGATAGACCAGCCTGAGCATGTGGAGCCATAGCAGACTGCAGATCTAAGTGCTAAAGTCTACTATTCCTCCAACCTCCAATTGAATTATGAGCACTTCTCATGATGGACTTAGCTGAAAAAACCATTCAGCTGGAGACTCACCAGTTATTGAAGACCTGAGACTAATGAACAATGCGTTGACTTCCCATCAGGCCTGCCAGCACATTGAGCATGTTTTCACAATGTTTTATGTATTTAATTTCACTGGACTGAGAATGGGATACTGAAACATTTATAATTTCTGAGCTCTATTATACTTTTTACAATAAGCAATTTATTAAAATAGTTATTATTTAAGTCAAATACCAAGGCATTTTACTAGCTAGCTCCTACTTGACAATAATTTCTCGCATTTTTTCTGTATTACACAAAATCTCAAGGTGTCTTCAATTCCTTCAATCTCCTCTTTAATTATGTGTTGTAGTTTCTGAAAACCCTTAACTTAACGTGTCCGCACTTAAAGAAGTGTGGAGCAGAGAGGTCTAGTGACCTGTGAAGCCATGGTATCTCAGTGTACCGGGAAAAGCAATCTTCACAACTTCTTCAGATTTAACTGGATCAGTGTGACTAACTTCTATCAAAGCTTTACCCTTTGTGATTCTGCCTGTTAACTTAACTCAAAAAGACTGACAAGCCTGAAAAGCAAAATTCTGGACTGTACTCAGTGCAGGTCTGAACCCAAATTTGGTCTTATTCCTCCAAATCAGCATAACCCTAATATCTAGTTGTAGACGTATGGCCTGCACAGGCCCAAAAGTGTGGCAAATGCCTGAACATCCTAAATATCAGAAAGAGAGAAGAAAAATCATGAAAAAAGTTTGGCTCAGGAAATGATACAAAGATAATATAATACATAAAGATTTATTCAAGTATTTTACAAAAGAAAGCAAAGGCATCAATAAATCATATCTTTTAGTTGCTTCCTCATAAAATACTAACATTCTGAAATTTATGAGGAAGTAACAAAAGCATATGATCAAACTGGAGCTTATGATATCATTTATATTGACTTTCAGAAAGCTTTTGATAAGGTGCCACATGAGAGGTTGGGCATAAACTAAAAAAGTGGGAGTTCAGGGTGATGTTTTTAGATGGGTGCAAAATTGGCTCAGACACAGGAAGCAGAGGGTGATGGTGCGAGCACCCTTATCAGAATTGGCCAGTGTTAAGAGTATTGTTCCACAGGGGCAGTGCTAGGGATGCTTCTATTTTTAATATATATAAATGATTTTGACAGGAATATAAGTTATGTTTGCAGATGATACCAAGCTAGGTGGACTGGCAGATTATCTGGAATCCATTGAATCATTACAGAGGTACATGGGCAGCATACAGCAAACATTGTGAATTTCCCCTTGGATTAATGAAGTATCTATCTATCTATCTATCTATCTATCTATCTATCTATCTATCTAT
>JANRMT010062806.1:80614977-80707868 GCA_026402145.1 Polypterus bichir lapradei
TATCTATCTATCTATCTATCTATCTATCTATCTATCTATCTATCTATCTATCTATCTATCTATCTATCTACAGGCTTGGGCAGATTTCTGGCAGATGAAATTTAATGTAAGTAAATGTAAAGTAGCACACATAGGGAGTAAAAATGTTAGGTTTGAATATACAATGGGAGGTCTGAAAATCGAGAGTACACCTTATGAGAAGGATTTAGGAGTCATAGTGGACTCTAAGCTATCAACTTCCCAACAGCGTTCAGAAGCCATTAAGAAGGCTAACAAAATGTTAGGATATATAGCACGATGTGTGGAGTACAAGTCCAAGGAGGTTATGCTCAAGTTTTATAACACACTGGTGAGGCCTTATCTGAAGTACTGTGTACAGTTTTGGTCTCCAGGCTACAAAAAGGACATAGCAGCACTAGAAAAGGTCCAGAGAAGAGCAACTAGGCTGATTCCAGGGCTACAGGGGATGAATTATGAAGAAAGATTAAAAGAGCTGAGCCTTTTCAGTTTAAGCCAAAGAAGATTAAGAGGAGACATGGTTAAAGTGTTTAAAATTATGAAAGGAATTCATACAGTGGATTGAGACTGTTATTTTAAAATGAGTTCATCAAGAACACAGGGGCACAGCTGGAAACTTGTTAGGGGAAATTTCTTACAAACATTAGGAAGTTTTTCTTTACACAGACAACCACAGATACTTGGAATAAGCTACCAAGTAGCGTAGTAGACAGTAAGACTTTCAAAACTAAACTTGATGTTATTTTGAAAATATACAGTACATAAGAATGGCGAGCTTTGAATGGCCTTTCTCTTCTAATATTCTAAAGGAAAAAGCAAACAAAAATGTTTGGCACCAAACAAATCCAATGAAAACATATTAAAAATACCTGGAAACAAAAGCCTGCAGTGGGCGGACGACCTGCCCGGGGTTTGTTTCCTGCCTTGCGCCCTGTGTTGGCTGGGATTGGCTCCAGCAGACCCCCGTGACCCTGTAGTTAGGATATAGCGGGTTGGATAATGGATGGATGGATGGATGGAAACAAAAGCTACAAGTAGATAACCAGAGAATCCAAATACACATGCAAAATCAAAAGACAAGAAACAGGAGATAACACCAATGTCAAAGCAGCCATTACCTGGGCTGTTTCTTCCTAAGTAGTACTGGGGTGGTCTCCCAGCTGAAGAGTCACATGCCTACCACATGGAGCAAAAGGGTTAGACACAAAATAATGAATAAAGTATTTATTAAAACATTTAACACAATAAAGGCAAAACCAAATAAATAATCAAAATAATAATTAAGAAACAGATCCAATAAAAACAAGATATACTTGAGCCAGAGATACGACCCTGGCTGAACCATAACATAACACCAAATGATGATAAGTGTTTTGTAAGAAACCACACCATAATAAATCTGTAATACTTATTTTGAAAATTGTGTTTATTTGAATCACAGATTTGGATTTAACACAAAATACAACCCTAAAAACATATCATTTGAAGGTCCAATTTGCCATTTTGTCACATACCTCAATAAGCCATCCTTGTCTTGTTTTCAGTATCATCTATCAATAAAGGTGGATAAAATCAATTAAAAAACCATCAAGTTCAAATACTGCACCCTGTACTACTCCTGCACTTATCACGTTGCTTCATCTGACTGAAGATCTTACATTGTGTAGGAGGATGTGACATTATGGATGTGGATTCATGAACACGAGCACATATTTAAATTTAAAATGCCATGGCCACCATTTTCCCTTTGGTAAAAGCGAGTCTGGAACAGTTGTTATTCATCTTAAGTTTTAATCCCGTTTAATCCTTTCAGGTCTTTGTAATTGTTTTTGTGCATTTTCATATTGTTTTTGATTATTTTTGTGTTGTTTGCTGTGCTCTTGTTTGTGTTCAAGTCTGTTAGTCTAATTACCTTTATTTAATTTCTTGCTATATGGTGAGATTGTTTGCTCTTCAGGAGCATTTTAATATTAGGCAGGCACAAATTCCCTGACCACAAACAAAGACAACCCACACACATTCACCAATAAGGCTGTCATTGTTAGTTCCTTGTTTCAGGTTACTGGTAGGACCTTCCAGGCTCTCAGGTATGCTCTGCTCAACATTTCCTTCAGAGCTGGTCACTCAACTCCCCGGACAGCAGCCGTACTGTAGGCACATTATAAGACACAAAAATGGAGAGTTGAGAGCTACCCCCAGGCAGCATACACAAGATTTAATTTGGAAAAGACCCTCATAGCAGGTAATGACTAAAATTTACCTTATTAAATATCATAATTCCAACTTTAAGAAAGCTCAAAAAACGGCAAATAGGTCAAAAGACAGCAATAGACTCCAGCTGCAGGCAATGCACTCTAAAGCCTCGGGCTCTTTCAGTGACCTGAGACACTCTGAGGCCTGTAAGATGATGCCCCCTTCATCAGCGTTCTCTTTGGAGCTGGCCCACTCTCCAGCAATCTCAGACTTTACCAAACCTTGGAACTAAACATTTACTTAAACATGAAAACCTGGTGTTATAGATGTTGTACAATTCAAAAGCTACAAACTTTGTGTTTTAAAAGTAACATTTAAAAGTAAGATGTACAATTTCTGCTTTAAAGGTAAAATAAATTATTATTTGCTGTTGATTTATTACCTGCAATAAGAAACTGTCTAACTTTATTATATTTTCCATCCATTATCCAACCCGCTATATCCTAACTACAGGGTCACGGGGGTCCAATCCCAGCCAACATGGGGCGCAAGGCAGGAAACAAACCCTGGGCAGGGCACCAGCCCACTACAGGGCAACTTTATTATATTAGTTGGACTTTATTAATCCTATGGGGAAATTCAAAAATAAATATAGGTAAAAAAAAGATAGAGGTAGAATTTTGTGTCGAGAATAGTATTAGACTGAAAGTATTAGTATTAGTATTAGTATTAGTATTAATATTAGTGACTGAAAGTTTACGCCAGGACACTTTTACATAAACAGGAAAATGTTTTTCTCTTTCTCTTCTCTTTGAGGGCTTCACAGTGTGTGGTGCGCTGATCTATCAGAGGTTAAAAACTCTCCTTGCTGCAGTTGGATACTTGTCAAAGACAGAGCAGGCAGCTAGGAAAGCATCCAAAAGGGTAGATTACAGATGGAAATCAACTAAAAATATTCATAATGGCAGCTTTCCAGTTTAATTATCTTGACCCAGCAACAACGAAAGAAATGATTGGCAAAGGAAAAACTACCACAAAAAGACGGGCCAAGACAGAACCTGACAAATGTCGTTTTTATTTACCTATCTCCCAGTTGCACCTAACTTTGTGTGTAAGTTAATATTTTTTGTTCCTGATGATGATGATGACATAAAAACTTGAGACTGAGGAATACGAGTATCTCCCATAATAGAACTGCAACACTTAACACTAAGTTCCCATAACAGATCAACCTGAGGTTGATGAGTGTCAACCGTTTCCAGAATTGAACAATGCTGATACAAAGGAACGATATTACAGCTTCCATGATGGACTGGAATCTGACTATCTCAATGAGAGACTCACATACTGAAGAACAATTCATTAGTTTCAAAAAGAAATTAGGCAGACCATGAGAAAGACATCTTCATGGGTGGAGTCCAAGTAGCAACCATTCTTCAGGTTTTATGTGAATCGAATTACAGGGTACACCAGGGAGAGGCTTTATGGTGTAGATGCCCCAGAGGATGAGTGGGCATCTTGCCCAGGAAGGAGGCGAATTCCTTACCCAAACAGGATGTCATAACATTTACATTTATTTATTTGGCAGATGCCTTTAATTGGGATACAATAGGTTACATTTCTTTAGTTTTTCCAATTGCTCAGGGTCACGCAGTGTCAGTGGAAGGATTTTAACCCACAACCTCAGGGTTTGAGGTCCAAAGCCTTAACCACTGCTCCACACTGTGGAATAAGTGGGGGCAACCGGGATGCCTTATGATTCCCATCTTGATTGGAATGCCCAAAGACGTCAGGAACCAGCAGGGGAGCAATTCATCCTCTATTATTCTTGGTGGCAGTGTCCCTCATATAGGTTGCAAGTTTGGATAACCCCAGGGCTGCATGGGAGATGGAATCCAGAAGTGCAGCCCTGTAGGGTTCCCTGGGAGACGGTAGAGGGTGCTGCCACAGGGGGGGATATCTCCCTGGCTTTCTTGTAGCCTGGAAATGTTTCCAACTGACCATGTAACATCAATGGAAGTGCTCTCAGGTTCACCTTAAATGAAGCCCGCTTCTATAGCTCTTGGAGTCAGAGGTGGGAGGAATTGGGCAACACTCTGGAAGACAGAAGGAGGAAGATTCATTGGTTTATCATGATTGTAATTGTATTTGTGGCTTGTTATTGGAAGGAGAGTTGGAGAGGTGCATGGGAAAGGAATACAAATCCTTTATTTTATCCTATCAAAGTGTAATGCTTTACAGTGCCTGTGTTCTGGGGCTCTCCGGTGCCCCGTTGTGGTTACAATAGATACACAGGACTTCGTGTCTCCCTTAGTTTGCTTTATAGACTATAGTTCTGGACGCTGAAGAAAATGACTAATTGTGCCCCTTCTCCATTCTGACCTCCATTCCCCTTCAAGTGCAGAGCACACAAAAACTCACTCACCAGTCTGGACAGCAGTGCCATGTGTGGACTAAGGCACACCACAAAGAGATCACACCGGCGCACATCTGGAGGGGTTTACCCCACCTGGGACACCAGCACTCCTTCATTCCTTCTGCGTGTTTATTTTATGGCAATCATACACCAAAGAATGAGAAAACTGATTCAGAGACCCAACATGAAACAGGAGTCTCCATGATTAACTTACTGAGAGCAAACGACGTGTCACTTTTTAAACAATGTTTTCATGTATGGTTGCTTCACTTACCAGCAGTGAGTTTTATTTGAATCTATGGATTGTAATGAATAATTTTTCACGAGGGCTTCATAATCAGGTCAGGTACATAATATATATTTTTATCCCTGCTGGTGGGCAGGCAGCCAGAGATTCATGTCTTTTCTACACAATAGGGCAGCAGAAGCAATGCAGCTTTGAAAGGAACGAAAGCAAGGCAGGCAGTTAATATGCAATTATTTTCTGTTGTTTACGAAAAAAAAGGGCTACAGCCACAGATAAAGTGGTAATTATTATAATTACACACCTGAAATAGCTGATCCAATTCAGAGCACTATAAACACACTGATGCACACACACACACACACACACACACACACACAAAAGGCTTGGAGCGGCATCAGGAAAGCAGCGAGCCATAGAGCGAGCCCTTACGAGTGATACGATCATCCTCATGGATTGCGGTTTGGATTTCAGGCAGCACAACAATACTCTGTAAAGCAATAACAGCCATCAGCAGCCATTTATAATGCCTGACAAAGATGAAGCAAACAGGTAAATGAGTTGACAGGGGGAATGCTTTTCAGACCATGGCGTCTTGAGTAATAACACCGCTGCGCATCTGAATAATCCATAATGTGTTCTAATTCACCAGGGAGTCACATTATTACCCTGAAACTCAGTACCTTGCTTATTAGATGGCGTTCTTATGAATTGGGGCTTGTAGATTTATAAAGATTAGAAGTCAGGTGGAAGAAGGGAAAAATCAGATTCGGTGGCTATGAGCAGCTGCCTGTCAAAAAGGTCTAAAAAAAATGAATGAAACCTGACTTAATACAACGACTTCAACCTGTCAGGTTCAGCAGCCAGTTGAAAACAGTTCCTTGAAGCCTACTGGGCATATGGGATATTTTTGTATGATTTTATTACTACAGTTATTATGTTTTTTTATTATTACATTGTCACTACCACACACGGCTGCCAATTGTCTGCTCGAGAGTCACAAAGCACATCAGTCCCAAACAGTTAAAAAATTGCCCATTAGAGGGAGAAAGACCATAAAAATCCCCAGCTAGTAACACAGAGGGCCGCGTAGAATCTACGAATAAAAGGACTTATTTTAAAAAAGGCTCTGTTAAACAGTCATGATAATGGAGCACAAAAAGGCAACAAGGAGTTGCCAGCAAAGGCAATCCAAGGTGAACAGTCAAAATACACAAAAGCAAAGAAGTCAAAGAATCCAGAAATTCACAAAACACAAGAATTAACACCAAGAACTCACCACACCACAAGCGCATTCAAATGAACTGCAAGGAACTGTGGGTTGTCACTCTCTTTATAAGACTGAAGCCAGTCCTTTTGAGATGCCGGGCAGGTGAACCTGCCCACAAGGAGACACAGACAATCAAGTATAAAACAAATAATGCAAATAAGCCAAAATAAAAAAGAGGACATAAAACAAGAATCTGAACCACTGGTTGAAATACAGCACCAATCACATGACTCATGTCATGGCATCTCTGACATCACAATGCCGTAACTATACAACATGGTGGTGTGAGGTACTCAGTGTCCAAGTACCAGATGAAGTCTCTGAAGATACACATTTTTATTTTAGATTTAGTTTTCAGAAAGGCCATTGGACAGGTTCTGAATCTCAAGTTTATTTTACATTACAGCCCTACATCTCTCAGCTCCCTTTCCTGTACAAAATTATGGAAAACGTGGTTCATGTACAATTACTTTCATATTTGGAGTAAAACAACTTAAGTGATGTGTTTCAATCTGGCTTTAAAAAAATTTCATAGCACAGAATCTGTTTGTTGAAGGTGACAAATGATATTCTCCTAACCTTGGACTCGGGTTCCTGTGCTATGTTAGTATTGCTGGACCTAAGTGAAGCCCTTGGTACAGTGGACCATGGGGTTCTATTAAAATGGCTTGAGTGTGAAGTCGCTATTCAAGGATACACTCTGAAATGGTTTGCGTCCTACTTAAATGGTAGGTCTATGTTGGTTAACATAGATGAGAACTTCTCCCAACTACCACCGCTCAGTCACGGCGTACCACAAGGCTCTATTCTGGCCCCTTCATTATTTGCCTTATACTTGCTCCCTCTGGGGTCCTTTTTCCAAAAACATGGCGTCATTTATCCCAGCTGAAGACTCACTACTTCAGTTTAGCATATCCTGACTAGAGCTGCTGATTAACTGTACAGACTGCATCTCTGTTGTTAGTCATTAGCACTAAAACATTAAGTAACATGATAGTTATAATTGGATACTAACCCTCACCTATTCTGTTTCTCTTTTCGGTACTCAAATGTGGCACTTGGTGCCACGGCCCACCTGCCAAGTTGTTTTGCCTGCCTAAGTCATCCCTGGTGGAAGATCACAAGAATCGTGGGAAAGAGGGGTCCTTTCATCGGATTGGCTGGCCCAGCGCTGTTTCAGTCGTGGAATGGCCAAATGGGGGAGGCAGTTTGATGGATGAGGTCTCCAGGACTCTAAAAATATCCAAATCATATTATGGGATATCATCTACTGTTAAATTCTGCCCCGTACTTCTAAAAAATTTTTTTATTTTATACTGTATTGAGGATTTGTTCTGTGTATTGTACTGTATTGTATTGACCCCCTTCTTTTGACACCCACTGCACGCCCAACCTACCTGGAAAGGGGTCTCTCTTTGAACTGCCTTTCCCAAGGTTTCTTCCATTTTTTCCTACAAGGTTTTTTTTTGGGGAGTTTTTCCTTGTCTTCTTAGAGAGTCAAGGCTGGGGGACTGTCAAGAGGCAGGATCTGTTAAAGCCCATTGCGGCACTTCCTGTGTGATTTTGGGCTATACAAAAATAAATTGTATTGTATTGTATTGTCAATTATCACTGTTATGCTGATGATACCAAGCTTTATGTTAAAGTTAGCCTTGACATATTCTCTTCTGTAAAAAAACATTGATGGAGTGTATTTACAATATTAAACTCTGGGTGGTGCAACATTACCTCCAACTAAATGAAAATACAACTGAGCTCAGTATCTTTGGCAATACTTTTTCTGCTAAACTTAACGCTCATTTAGGCTTGTTGATGGCAAAAATTTGCAATGATATCAGGAACCAGGGTATCATCTTTGATTCATCTCTAAGCTTTGACAAACAAATCTTTGTACCAATAAAGTCCAGCTTTTACCAACTGAGACTAATTTCAAAGTTAATATCCTTCCTTCCATAGAAGGATTTGGCAACAGTGATTCATGATTTTATTACATCTCGCCTTGATTATTGCAATTCCTTATATGTGAGATTGCCCAAAACTGCCCTGTTGTGCCTTAAGTTAGTACGGAATGCAGCAGCCAGATTTCTGGCCAGCACTAGTATTGGCCTCCCACCATTGGCTGCCGGTGAGATTTCGGATTGACTCCATGTTTGTTTAAAAGGCCTTGCATGGCATCACCCCTAAATATATCTGCGATCTCCGTCATCCCCTCTAGAGAATGAGAGTTGTGAGGTCATCTGCTCAATTACTTCTTGTAGTTCCTAGATCTCAGCTAAAGTTTAAGAGTGACAGGGCTTTTTCAGTTATTGCTCCAAGACTTTGGAACGACCTGCTACTCCACATCAGATCTTTTCCTTCAAATGAGGTTTTTAAGACTTGGTTAAAAACCCACCTTTTCTCATTCGCTTTCTACTGTGGGTGAGTTCGTCGGGAGGGAGAGGATAGATATTAAATAGTTCTAATTAATGTTTTATAAAATTGGTTGTTTTATAGTAGCCTTACATGCTTCTTTGTACCGTACAACTTCTGTTGTTTTAAATGTGCTTTATAAATAAATGTAATTGATTGATTGATTGATTGACTGGTTGGTTTACTTAGACATTACTTGTATTCTGGATGGTGATTATAATTATAAGTTTTACAGAGCCATTTTTCTATAAAATGTAATAAGACCTAAAAAGGAATTAGGGGCTATTCGGACTTTCCCGGTATCTATGCTTTGTTCCATTTACCTCAGAAGTCAGATTTCAGAGCTGGGAATGATGTCACACCCGAGCTGCACTCCAATATAACATTTGGAAAACCAATATGGATGCATCCAGGAGAACCTTTGTTGTGCTTGATCTGGAATAAACAGCAGTTAATAACAGTGCACTATGCTGTATTTTGCACATCCAAATACTATAGCAACAAGTTCACATAGAAGTTGGACAGTATTGTGTGTACGACTGATTTAAGAAGACACAAATAGACAGAAGTGCTTGTAAACAGTATAATACCACATCTTTCACTAAAATACGTGGTGTACGTCACTATTTTGGATTGATGTCATGATCTGAAGTCAGACAAACTTGGGCTTGACAGTCCAGTCCAGAGATTTCAAGTTGGAAATTTGACTTAAGGGAGTGTTCCAGTTGAAACCTCCAACTAGAAACTCAGAAATTCTGTCTTCCCATTCCAAACGGAACACAGCACCAAGACACCATCTAAGGGAATTTTCTGCCTTGGTGTAGCTCATGCTATTTCTTCAGATGTTTCAACAATAACAACAACATTTCTTCTATAGCATGTTTTCATACATAGGTTAAATCTATGAAGATGTGCTTTAGAAGATGTCACACAAAAATTTGAATGAAAAATAAAAATGGAAATAAATAAAACACAAATGAATAAATGGTATTCCAAAAATAATAGATAAGAATAAATTAATAAGACTAACATACCACAGATATACAAGTAACAGAAAAAGTAGAGTCCTTATTTATTGATCCTTTTTAAACCTCTAATGATAAGTCCAATGCAATGGTCAGATGGCTGGAGAAGATAGAAAAAAAATATCCAGACAAAAAAAACCAAAACAAAATCTGCAGGGGATCCAAGGCCAAATGTCTGCCTAGTCATCACTGGGCATTCTACCTGACATGAACATATTTAAGTAATTCCTATTGTTATTGACACATCATCCTAGAAGATGTGGTGGGTCGCACTGGGTTTTGGAAGGCTTTCTTGGGTATGTTTTTATTTTTGCACTGTTATCTATTTGTTAGGTATTAGGAGCTGGTTGTCAGACAAGCACTCGGACTACTGTTATGACTGTCAGTAAGAGAAATGGCTGTTACATTAAATGGTCCAGGAAATGAAGACAGTTTGAATGGGAAAGACAAAGAATATTCGAAGAAGAGACAAGGGCCAAAAACCAAGAAAATGTTCAGAAAAAAACAAACACCCAAACCACAAAATTAGAAAAGTCAGAATTTTCAGTCCTGAGTTTTTGTCCTCTCCTTGACTCCTAATGCAAAAAATACTTGAGACAAATGTTGTAGTTTTGATCCTATAAGATGACGAACATTTAACGAGCCACCTTACTAAAAGGAAACATGATGATGTAATGGTAACGGAATATCACTGCTACCAAAAACTTGGGGGTGACCACAAAAAAAAAAAAAACAAAAGCCTGAAGATGTCACAGACAAAAGAATGCAAGAACATTGACAACAGGAAAAACAAGTCCAAAACAGTAAAACCAAACATACATGAGATCTTGATGCACAAAGACTCAACTGTAATGACTGCACGTCAAATCAACTGTACTCCACACTTAGCAGAATGAATCAACACAGGAGGAATATAAATAATCGACCAACACAAAGAGAAGGGACAGGGCCCACCTCACACCTGGCAGTTTAGCCTTACCCTTCCTCCAATAAGCAGGAACAGCAGTGTGGTCAAGAAAGACATCTCTAGACATTTCACAGGTAAAACAGCTTTGGAGCAGGGACAGTTGAACCGTCATGATCGGAATCATAAGGTGAGACGGTGGTGAAGACTGTATGGAAGAATATTAGGGCCACAGAGAAGAAAAAAAAGGTCTATTTCGTGATTGACACGTTGACTTCAATCTCACAATTTCCACTTTAATCTTGTAGTTTATATTTGTGATTTATTTTGTCCCAGCAAGCATTGAGGCAGGAACAATCGGGGCGCCAGCTCATAGCAAGGTGAATACAATCACACATAACACTAGTAGCATCACCAAATAACCAAAGCACGCAGAGGAAACCCCCCAGAAGAACATACAAACTCCAGGTAGGGAACACCCAGGACTTGACCCCAATACTGCGAGGCAGCAGCACTACTGTGGTGCCACCGTGCCATTCTCTCAGTGCAAGAGAAAGTCTGTTTAAGAAGCAAATAACGATTAACGATTGGGCGGGGGAGCACTAAGAATACGAATCATTTAACACGATACTTTAGTAACAAAGGGGTTTGAAAAACTCTAGTAAATTAAGCATCCATTTTAAGATGAAGTCTATGGCGTTCTACTTTAATTACAAAATAAACTGCGAGATTAAAGTGGAAATTTCAAAATAAAGTCAAAATGTTGACTTTAATCAATAAGTTGACCTTTTTTTCCCCGCTGTGTCCATATTTTTTTCTTCTCTGTGGCCCTAATACGCTTCTGTAAGACTGAGCTTGTAGTCTTATACTTCAGAACACACAGCCTTAAAGCACTAAGCCAAAGCCTGAGGACCTCATATGCTTGAGCTGCTCAGTGTTTCATTTCTCACTTTGGGGATGTTAACAGCTTCGTAGCTTTGTAACCCTGAAAAGCTACAGCTAAACACATTTGCCCCTCAACTATTTGAACTCACATCTTCTAAACTCCATTGCTGCATTCAGCACTTAAGCAGTGACATTTATCACACACACTTTCTGAGGAGCTCCTTGTTACCACAGACATGCACTGATTGATGCCATCCAAGGTGGCATAAAGTAAGCTGACAGAAAGTGCCACCTTGCCAGCTGGTTTTTCTCATCCATCCCAAAGATGGTCTGATGAGTCAGGAAGGAGGACATTTTAAGACATGGCAAGAAATTACAAAGGCAGATAGCCAGGAACAGAATTTCTTATAAAGTTTCAAACACTGAAGCTAAGCTGCTGAACGTGCATTAGTATAGTCAAGAAGAAACAAATGAGGATGCAGAAACCCAACTGTATATTTTACCTGTGATTCTGTCATTAAGAACAAATTAAAATAACATTTCAAGTGAGTCTATTATTTTTCTGCATCATAATATTTATGCCATTTTTATGCAAACTATTTTAATTGGTCACACTTTTATAATCCTTAAAAACTGAGCTTCACAGGGTGTTCTGAGATTGTAAACCTCCAACATGGCTCTCACACCTGGAGGCCAATAAGATAATGGCGACATTAAATCATAATGATGCTGACTTTATAAGGATCATCCCTGCTAATTGCTCAATGAGAAGCCCTCATAAAGGCTTACACTCCCTCATTGTTTGCACACACACTCCAAAAAAACATTTTTATACAAAGATTTTCCAGTACATAAAGTGCCCAAGTACAGAGACTTTGAGAGTGTGTTACATTTGTCGACAAAAAGGAAGGCAAGGTTAAGTTAATGGAGGTGACCAGGACCTCCGAGGGATGTCATGTAGCAGTGACATAACAATTGATGTTCAAAATGGAGACTTGCCATGAAAACAAAGATGGCATTGGAAAAGAGGTGAAAATATAGAACATTAGAAGCATGATTTCTAATCAAACCAGTGATGCCAAAATTGGATTCTACAACCCCACAAACCTATATTCAGCTACTGTATATAATGTCATAAATGAGCTCCAATCAATGAGTAATTAAATTAAGTGAACACCAATCACAAATGAATGTCAGAGGCTGGTTTGAACATCCATTCTAGTGACACCTGAATGGCACAAAGAACAAAAGCACCTAACAGGTCAATGGCCAAGATGGGATGCAGATGGAATCCTGCCAACTACGATGACCAGATGTATTGAAACATCCTGGCTCGAGGTGATGGAGGTTATGAATGAGCTGTGGACAAATCTGAGACCCTACATTTTTCAGAACCTTCACATGAAGGACTCACATTCAGATGCCAGCCAGCATCAGTAGGTTTCGGCTGTTAACCAGAGTCAAGGAGGCTTAAGTATCCTTCAGAGGAGACACCAAACTTCAAACCCTGAGGTTGTTGAGTTTAATTCTGGCTACTGACACAGTGTGACCATGAGCAAGTCACTTCGCCTGCCTGTGCACCAACTGGAAAAACAGCAGAAGAAATGTAACCGAACGTATCGCAAATGTTGTAAGTCACCATGCATCAAGCCAGATAAGTAAATGTAAATTGGAATCAGAAAGTTGACGTATTTCCAGGTCTGGTTTGGTCTTTGAATCCAAGAATGAACATTACACTTCGCATGGGTACAAAACATTGTCACGCACGAGCGCATAGGGAGCAGCTTAAGGACCCGACGTGCACAGCGACGTCATGCCAGGGGACAACGGCGGGATACTAACATCTCTTTCTTTGTTTTCTCAGAAAAAACGAAGCACCGCCACCGTGACTTTACCCGGACACCTAAAGAAAACAGCCACTTCCGGGTTCCTTTCTACCCTCTGGTCCCCTCCTGATGACGTAATTTCTCCCATCCACCACCTCGATTTCTTCCCAGCATCCCATCACTTTACTTCCGTTCCCACCTCATACATTGTCCGCCTGCCAACCCTCATTTGTCTGATGATGTATGGTTTATCAGAACCTGTCTGATCTATTTTTTTTACTTGACGGTATATGGGGACAGAACCCCCAAGCCCCCATTGTTTGTCTTTTCTTTATAATATAAACAAATAAAGAAGACAAAGTTTGTCCGAATTCAGGAAAATGACTGAATGAAGGTTAACATTTATCAAGCACTACGTAAGGTAGCATATGCCATCCCTCTAGTATGAAATGAAATATTTGCAAACAAATACAGAAGGCAGCAGTGAAGCCTTTCTCATCCTAACAGACACAGGACACCATCATAGTCTGTACAGCACTTCCACAAAACCTAACTCTTTTGTTTTCTCTCCTGTGACCTCCAGCTTCTGCCCACACTTCCATTCTGATGTCACCACACTTTCTGGTGTCCCTCTGTTATGCCAAACCCTGACCTCAGCTTCTTCTGGAAGGGGTCATCCATTTTAAATTCCTACTAGGGTGCATTTATGAGTTTTAACCATGATAGCCTCTGGGAACCCATGCAGTGTTTAAAAGAATATGGCCAATTAGTACCCTCTGATGGCCAAAGATGTCCCAATACCCTGATATTCATTTAAAGAGTGCAGGGATGCTGGACCAATTTCGTGATGCTTGGCCTTACAAGTGAACATCAGAGCCAAGGTAGATGCCCTCAGAGAATGCTTGCTGTTACCTAACAATACGGGTAACAAAGCTTGGTTTCTCTGGATGGTCTCAGTGAAAACCATGTTGTGTTTTGGCATCTAAGCTCCAGGTTCTGGAATATAAATGATGGATCTATCAACATTGATGTCCTTGTATAAGGCCAGTTAGTTGGGAACTCCTAAAGCAATTGCAACATCAACCTGCAGTCCACCAATCAGGAAATCTCCCATTCCTCTAACTTTCAGGTGGGCTTTTTGCCTCCTCAAATACTCCCCGATTCCTGCCAAACACCTCCAGGCAAGGTACCCTCCAAACATAGCGGATCACTTAATAAAATCGAAACCTTCACTATGCCTTGTAATAATGTTCCATCACCTAATTCATGTAACCACACATTACAAAGCTCGGTTGGCTTCCGCCAACCACATGGCCCCATGGGCTGCAAACATCTCAAGTACTTGACCTTCTTCCTTGAACCAATCTGTATCAAGAAGGCAAAGGGAAACCACAGTCATGGGAAGAAATTCATTAGGTGTCTCATTGACAAGATACCCAGCCCTGGTGTGCACCCCTGAGCAGACTGTGCACAACACTGTAACAGCTAAAGGCTATCAATCCATATCTAGTAGTGTGTCGTTGAGGTGGGGGTGAAGTGGGATCCTTCTGGACCTGAGGCCTTGTCCATGGTGCAGTCCAGTGGGCTACTTGAAGTGTGGCTGCATAGCCACAGGGTCATGTTTTTAACACAGAATACATGGCGACCATACTAGACCTTAAAGTGGGATCCTTGACCCTAAAATACTTTTTGCTGGAAACCCAAGACATTCAGGTATCATGACACTGGCGCATATATCGGGTCAGTGGAAGAGCTAAGGTGTTGAAGGAATCCCAAGGAAGGGTGCATTCAGTTTGGGATTAAAACTAGAAATCACCCAGTATGTGTGCCAATTTGTTCTGTGGAACCCCCTAATTAACCCTTTGGACCCCTTGATATTATAGTCATGGGGGACTTTAATTATCCAAATATTAACTGGGATAACCTTGCAGGTGGAGGAGCACAAGAGCAGGAGTTTTTAGAAGTAATCAGTGACTGTTTCTTAACACAGCATGTTAGAGCACCAACACGGGGTGAAGCCTGTCTGGATTTAGTATTTTGTAATAATCAGGATAGAATTGAGGGTGTAGAGGTGATTGAACCACTAGGGTCAAGTGACTATAATGTAATACAATTCTCAGTATTTTGTAATAGTACAGATGCAAAGACTAAAATTGTTAAGTTGAACTTTGGTAGGGCTAATTTTGAGAAGATGCGACAAAGTCTAAGTAGGATACACTGGGATAAGCTTTTAAACGTGGAGACAGTCGAGGAGCAGTGGAACAGGTTTAAAAATGTTTTACATGTAATGCAGGACAGATACATACCTAAATTTGGAATTAATAGGAAACTAAAAAAAAACTCCACGGTGGATTAATAAAGATTTAAAAAAGGAGTTGCAAAGGAAAAAACTGCTGTATAAGGCATATAAGTCTAATGAATGCAAAGTGAATCGTAGAGCGTATGAGAACATGAGGGCAACCATTAAGAAGGATATCTGGGAAGCTAAAAGACAGTTGGAGAGGAATATAGCAGATAAGGCGAAAGAAGACCCCAAGAGATTCTTTCAGTATTTTAGTAGTAAAAGAACAGTTAAGGAGGAGGTCAAATTCATCAGGAATAGTAAAGGGGAATTAAAAGATACAGACTGTTAAATAGCAGATGACCTAAATTTACATTTTTCTGAGGTGTTTACAAGTGAGCAAGTGGACAACCTCCCAGAGGTAAACGCGACTACTAAGGAGGTACTGAGGGATTTGGAAATTGTAGAGGGAGAAGTGCTGCTCAGATTAAATAAGATGAAATCAAACAAATCACCAGGACCAGATAGTATTTATCCTTGTGTTCTTAATGAGGCTAGTGAGTACATATATAAACCCTTGACACATATTTTTAGGAAGTCAATGCACACTGGAGAGATTCCGAAGGACTGGAAAATGGCAAATATCATCCAATCATATAAAAAGAGTGACAGGGCAGATCCAAGCAACTATAGGCCAGTAAGCTTAACATGCATCACAGGAAAATTAATGGAAGGAATTATTAAGGATAAGATTGAGCAACACATGGCAAGGACAGGAGTTATTCTGACCAGTCAGCATGGGTTCAGAAGAGGGAGATCGTGTTTTACTAACATGTTGGAATTCTATGAGGTTGCAACAAAAGCATTCGATCAAAGTGGAGCATATGATATTATTTATCTGGACTTTCAGAATGCATTTGATAAGGTGCCACATGAGAGGTTGGGCATCAAGTTAAAAGAAGTGGGAGTTCAGGGTGATGTTTTTAGATGGGTGCAGAATTGGCTCAGACACAGGAAACAGAGGGTGATGGTGCGAGGATCCTCATCAGAACTGGTCAATGTTAAAAGTGGTGTTCCACAGGGGTCAGTGCTAGGATCGCTGCTATTTTTAATATATATAAATGATTTAGATAGGAATATAAGTAACAAGCTGGTTAAGTTTGCAGACGATACCAAGATAGGTGGATTAGCAGATAATTTGGAATCCGTTATATCATTACAGAAGGACTTGGATAGCATACAGGCTTGGACAGATTTGTGGCAGATGAAATTTAATGTCAATAAATGTAAAGTATTACACATAGGAAGTAAAAATGTTAGGTTTAAATACAAAATGGGCGGTCAGAAAATCGAGAGTACACCTTATGAGAAGGATTTAGGAGTCATAGTGGACTCTAAGCTATCAACTTTCTGACAGTGTTCAGAAGCCATTAAGAAGGCAAACAGAATGTTAGGATATATAGCACGATGTGTGGAGTGCAAGTCCAAGGAGGTTATACTCAACCTTTATAATGCACTGGTGAGGCCTCATCTTGAGTATTGTGTGCAGTTTTGGTCTCCAGGCTACAAAAAGGACATAGCAGCGCTAGAAAAGGTCCAAAGAAGAGCGACTAGGCTGATTCCAGGGCTACAGGGGTTGAATTATGAGGAAAGATTAAAAGAGCTGAGCCTTTACAGTTTAAGCAAAAGAAGATTAAGAGGTGACATGATTGAAGTGTTTAAAATTATGAAGGGAATTAGTACAGTGGATCGAGACTTGTATTTTAAAATGAGTTCATCAAGAACACGGGGACACAGTTGGAAACTTGTTAAGGGTAAATTTCGTACAATCATTAGGACGTTTTTCTTTATACAAAGAACGATAGACACTTGGAATAAGCTACCAAGTAGTGTGGTAGACAGTAAGACGTTAGGGACTTTCAAAACTCGACTTGATGTTTTCTTGGAGGAAACAAGTGGATAGGACTGGCGAGCTTTGTCAGGCTGAATGGCCTGTTCTCGTCTAGAGTGTTCTAATGTTCTAATGTTGAAAGCCTCAAAATTAAAATGGGGAGAGAGGGGTAATGAAAATCATTTTTAAAACAAGCGATGGTGTTAGAAATCTCACAATTCTAGGACTGTGAGAAAGTGCTGCAGTAGCCGGCAGAGAGCTCTTCACAGGCTTTGAGGGAAGGCAGTTGTCACCAAGCCAGGACCAGTCTGAGGAGACTCTTATAGGAAACCAATAAACAGGAGGCATTACTGTCTGCCTTAGTCTCAGTATCACTGAAATGGGTGATGACACAGTGATGGAAATGGCCAATAGTGTGATAGCACTGCACAAATCACTACCTTGGCATTGAAATGATGGGTTTCTTCTAATTAAAGCTGCAGCGCTGATCTGTAGCAGGGTGACAAATTGGTTAACAGCACGCAATTACCTCGATCCACATGATGAAACAGCCATTTTAGCATTGTACACACAGCATCTAAGTGCAAAAGTCCTGTGGAAAGTGAATCTTCTCCGTTATGCTGGTCAGAAGTACAAGGTATGATGATTGTGTAGCCATGTATGAAGGGAGTTGTCTGTTTTAGGAATGCAAATCCTAAGTTATAACATTCTCTATGGTTTTTCTTATTATACAATTTTGAAAAATGCAGACCTCAAGGACTAGATATAAAGAATAGAAAACTCTCCGTCCATTGTTTACAAATGTAACAACTTACACTTGATTTTGAATTCTGACCATGTGTGTACCGTGTCCTCTGAGATTATACATAGATGGGTTAGTGAGGACTGTGACTTAATTACAAAAAAGCTTTTCTGCCCATCAGTTAAGTGTCCACCAGGTTGCCGCTACCTATATTTTATTTTTGAATCTCCAGAACATATCAGGTCATAAGCTTTCGATTATGTTGAAGATCAAGGTTGTAGACCCTTAAGTTTGCAAGTATTTGTGTGACGGACATTACCCTTTTACATATAGCGATTTAACAGAAAGACTGCAGTGGTCAGCCAACACTGGATCACTGATAGGACCCCTCAGTTAGCACAGGGTATTTCACACACTGACTCCAATCGTTTAGTTCATTACAAAGCTGCAGGTGGTTGATATTTTCCTTAGCCACATCATGAACTGGATATGGAGGTGATGCCAGTCCCTCGCCATGTAGGCTCACTCTAAACTGATTTCCAGCCACCAATTAACCTAAAGTATGGGACTTCAAGACATGAGAGGAAGACCCCCAGAACCAGTGGGAGAAAGTGCAGACACCTCACAAACAGTGACTGGGCTGAATGAACGCTGGGAGCCAGCAGCACTGCACCATACAGTTCATCAAGAGGTCTGGAGGTGCAACGAGTACTAGTGAAATATGTGAGGACTGTCCAGGATACGTACGAGGGAGTGCGGACCCGATTTAAAGGCAGGGTTGGGGTAAATGGACAAGATCCCAGTTTGAGTAGGTCTACTCCAGGGATCTTGTTCAAGTCCTTACCCCTTTGTAGCACCAGAAAAGATGAACCATAAAATAGGAAGAAGACAAAATATATGAAGTTTAATGATGATCAGGATTCAGATGTTAGCCTGCAGGGACAGCCATTGAGAAGAGAGGATAAATTTAAATATTTAGGATCAGTGGTAGCTTGAGGTGGAGAATTAGAAACAGAGATAACCCATAGAGTGTAGTGTGGATGGAACAATTGGAACAATTGGAAGAAGGTATCAGGAGTAATGTGTGATCAAAGAATTGTGGTGAAGGTTAAAGGTCAGGTTTTTAAGATATCGGTAGGAACAGCAATGATGTAAGGAGCAGTAAAGGGAGCACAGGAGAAGAAGTTAGAAGTGGCAGAAATGAGAATGTTGACATGGATGTGTGGATTACAAAATAGGGCAGAATAAGAAATGTGACAATCAGAGGTACAGCAAAAGTGGGTGTGATATCTAAGAAAATACAGAAGAGTATGTTGAAGTGGTATACAGGTGCCGGTCATAAAATTAGAATATCATGACAAAGTTGATTTATTTCAGTAATTCCATTCAAAAAGTGAAACTTAAATATTAGATGCATTCATTACACACAGACTGATGTATTTCAAATGTTTATTTCTTTTAATTTTGATGATTATAACTGACAACTAATGAAAGTCCCAAATTCAGTATCTTGGAAAATTAGAATATTGTGAAAAGGTTCAATATTGAAGACACCCGGTGCCACACTCTAATCAGCTAATTAACTCAAAACACCTGCAAAAGCCTTTAAATGGTCTCTCAGTCTAGTTCTGTAGGCTACACAATCACGGGGAAGACTGCTGACTTGACAGTTGTCCAAAAGACGACCATTGACACCTTGCACAAGGAGGGCAAGACACAAAAGGTGATTGCTATAGAGGCTGGCTGTTCACAGAGCTCTGTGTCCAAGCACATTAATAGAGAGGCGAAGGGAAGGACAAGATGTGGTAGAAAAAAGTGTACAAGCAATAGGGATAACCGCACCCTGGAGAGGATTGTGAAACAAAACCCATTCAAAACTGTGGGGGAGATTCACAAAGAGTGGACTGCAACTGGAGTCAGTGCTTCAAGAACCACCACGCACAGACGTATGCAAGACATGGGTTTCAGCTATCGCATTCCTTGTGTCAAGCCACTCTTGAACAAGAGACAGCGTCAGAAGCGTCTCAACTGGACTGCTGCTGTGTGGTCCAAAGTTATGTTCTCTGATGAAAGTAAATTTAGCATTTCCTTTGGAAATCAAGGTCCCAGAGTCTGGAGGAAGAGAAGAGAGGCACAGAATCCATGTTGCTTGAGGTCCAGTGAAAAGTTTCCACAGTCAGTGATGGTTTGGGGTGCCATGTCATCTGCTGGTGTTGGTCCATTGTGTTTTCTGAGGTCCAAGGTCAACGCAGCCGTCTACCAGGAAGTTCTAGAGCACTTCATGCTTCCTGCTGCTGATGAACTTTATGGAGATGCAGATTTCATTTTCCAACAGGACCTGGCACCTGCACACAGTGCCAAAGCTACCAGTACCTGGTTTAAGGACCATGGTAGCCCTGTTCTTGATTGGCCAGCAAACTCGCCTGACCTTAACCCCATTGTGAAGAGGATGATGCAATACACCAGACCCAACAATTCAGAAGAGCTGAAGGCCACTATCAGAGCAACATGGGCTCTCATAACACCTGAGCAGTGCCACAGACTGATCGACTCCATGCCACGCCGCATTGCTGCAGTAATCCAGGCCAAAGGAGCCCCAACTGAATATTGAGTGCTGTACATGCTCATACTTTTCATGTTCATACCTTTCAGTTGGCCAACATTTCTAAAAATCCTTTTTTTGCATTGATCTTAATTTATATTCTAATTTTCCAAGATACTGAATTTGGGACTTTCATTAGTTGTCAGTTATTATCATCAAAATTAAAAGAAATAAACATTTGAAATACATCAGTCTGTGTGTAATGAATGAATCTAATACACAAGTTTCACATTCTGAATGGAATTACTGAAATAAATCAACTTTGTCATGATATTCTAATTTTATGAGCAGCACCTGTAGACATGTGATGAGCAGAGACAATGAATATGTGGGCAAAAGACTGATGGAAATGGAAGTGAAGGGGAGGAGAAATTGAGGGACGCCAAAGAGGATAGGTGAATGGATAAAGTAAAAGATCTGAAGGAAAAGGGTCTGACCGGCAAGGCGGTGCAGGACCGAGGTGTTTGATTAAGCCACCCCCCAGATGTTGGACAAGATGAAGCACAAGAAGAATTTAGGGGGCTGTAACTGGATTAAGCTGGTTGGGTGGACAAATCAGACCTTCTTGATGGCACCCTGCAGCTTCCTGAGCACATCCTGTCCACAGAGCTGAGTGATCAAGCCAGCAGGTCTGCCATTCCAGTGAGTGCAATTCGACTTTCTTGTCATTTAGCCCAAAGTGTCACGCAGGGATGGCTGCTCTGCTCCAAGCATGTGTGTCTTTAACCCTTTCAGAGTCTGTTCCCTTATTTTGCCTATCAGTCAGGTGATCACAGATTTGGGGGTTGGGAAAGAGTTAAAAAAAAAATCCTTTCAGTGACAGAAGAAAGAAAACACACGACTCTCCACCAAGAGCTCTGTGAAGAGCGGCAGCCAATTACCAATCGGAATAAACAGCCACCATTAACAAACAGTACTGAAAATTAGCGGCGCTCGCCTACAAACGGGGCCGGCATTTTTCGGAGGAATGTTACTAGGACACAGCTGGAAAGAAATAATGAGGGAACTCGGAAAGCGGATGATATTCTCTGAGGATATATGAGAGTGTTTGTCTTGGGCCGCAAAACGAAACCGGTAGAAGGAGATGGCGGGGGGGACTGGGGGGGGGCTTCATAACTGAAGCCACACTGTAAGGCTTTGTTTTAATAATCCTCATTGGCACATAAAGTGAAATGGTGAACAAAAATACAAAAGGACAAGAATAATGTGGCGCCTAGGGGACTGGAAAGTCCTCTCTAATACAAATCTTTTATTTCGTAGCACAAAACGCCCATTTGTTTGTTGTCAGGTTAAAACGTTAATAGGCAATTTAGGAAATGGACAGCGATTAGAGCGGGCCAATCAGCCTGGCATGTGCTCATCAGAATGAGTCACTAAAATAAACAAAGTAAATCAGCAAATGACCTGGGAATGGCAGTGCAGGCGGCCAGCTCTCCCCACCGTCTGCTGAGCCATGCTGCACAGTCGCAACATCTGATCTTCAGCAGGGTCCTGCAAATGTGAAAGAAATAAAACTCTAAATGACAGGAATACAGCTCTGCATTGGCTGCCGCAGAAAGGCACCATATCAAGTGAAGGTTGGTTTTTAATTATGCATGCCCACCCCTGATCAAGAGGTCCACTCGTGGCTACCACACTGGTCGCACATGACTGAACTCCTTTCTCATCTGAACATCTTTGCTTCTCCGCATCTCGACTCAGCGTGAGGGCTTAAGCTTAACCAGTAACACCCTGCATAAAGAGCCGACTCCGCATGTCTCAGTTAAGGAACTGCTCAGTGCTCATGGTCTTCCGTTAGTTCTTGTTTAGGGATGGCAGGGTGGTGTCGTCATCAGCCTTGCTACCTCACAGACTCACTGTCCTGCCTTTAAATCTTATGCTCACTCACAGCCTGCATGTTCTCCTGGTGTGTGCTGTCCAAAGTTTTTGATTCAATAATCCCATGTAGGTCAGCTAGGCAGGGGGGTCCTTTGACCCCCCCTGTCTGTGAGTGCCCAGGGTTAGCTCCCAGCAGTGCCCCTGGGTTGTATCAGTGTAACAGTGTCAGGATTTGAGACCTCTAAGGCATGGAGACCACAGGGATGACCCCCAATCAATCATATTGAGTGGAAGCACGGTGGACGACTCTGGAATCAAGCAGCCAGAGGGCACCGAATAGTCTAGATCAGGGGTGGCGAACTTCAGGCCTGAAGTGCCGCAGTCGCTACAGGTTTTCATTCTAACCCTTTTCCTAATCAGTGACCAGTTTTCACTGCTAATTAACTTTTTCCCCATCACTTTAATAGCCCTGTTAGAAGAGTTCAGCCCTCTGAATCATTTCCTTTCTTCATTAAATGAGAGCCAAGCAGAAGATCAGCTAAACTGGGGCTCCAAACTCCAACCAATTTCACTCCAATCACTTTCTTAATGAGAAGCCAATTCTTGCTGTTAATTAAACCCGATATTTAATTCCATGGCTTGTTGCTGCTCTCATTCTGCCACAGCACACATTTCGAAAACTGTTGCTTTTCTGTTCTTTCTAAGAGCACCGTCAAAATGTTTGGGTGACCTGAGAGATCAACCTTACCAAGACCTTCACCTCTCTTTAATTTCAGATATTGTGTGATGGGCACAGGGGAGCTGGTCATGGGGTGGCTTGTTTTGTGTCTCATTATTGTTTGGCTGCTAATTAAAGAAAAAGAAACAACTATGGGGCCTGAGTCAAGTTAATTAAAAGAAGTAATCAGCAGCAAAAACTGGTCACTAATTAAGAAGATGGTAAGAATGAAAACCTGCAGCCACTGTGGCACTCGAGGCCTGGAGTTCGCCACCCCTGGACTATATGAGCACTCGCTGCTGGATTGTGCATCACCCAGCTGCTGCACTTCCAGCACAGATATCAAAACGGACCAACTACGGCATTTGTCACCCGACTGCTTCAAGAAGTGCCCAGACTTATGGTAAACAACATAACTCACGTACGGTAATTCAAACATTGTGCCAAACATCAGCAGCTAAAAAACAGAAGGACTTCAAACTATACGTTTCAAGCTACAATTACGACGGTAAGATCCAGATGTGTCAAAAACTTGCGTCTACTTGGAACTTACATGGGACAACTATGTGATTGGATTAGGCTTCTTTAAAAAAATAATATTAATAATTAGTCATTAAACTTTATTCAGGGACAAGTGAGTATGTTTGTAAGCTTATTACTGTAATGGTGCTGGACAAGTAACAGACAGGGACGAGTCCCCAAAAGAATGAGCAGGAGCGCCTATAAAAACGGCAACTCCGCGCAGTCACACGGGTCTTTCCAGCAAGTGGAGAGAAAAGCAAGCAGTCCTTTTAAGGATAGTGAGCCACCTCAAAGAGCAGGGGATCCATCCATTGTGTGCTACGATACATAATAACACGAGTCTGCTGGACATCTTACCTTGCAAAAAAGTGAATGTCTCTGTCTGAGCCGGCAAAACAACAAATGCCAAACCGCTGCTTCATTGTGAGGATCTCCTCTCTGAACGATACGTTTTCATCACGTGCTAGGTCGACAGCTACTTGATGCAAAGCTGAAGCGTAGTCATGGTCCTCAAAGATTTCATCCTCCTCCTCCTCACCCTGTGTGTCACCCTCCATTGGCCACTTTCTCCTCTCCCAAACCCCTGGTCTTGAAAGTGGAATAGAGAAACTGCTCCGCTCAAACAAGGCAGGAAGTGATCCCTTCTTCAACAGTCGCCGCCAGGTCTCAGACCCTGCTTTGCAAAAATCCTCTTTTTTGAAATGCCAGCTAAAAACCCGGGTATGGGGGACTAACTGTAAAGCTCTCTCTCCAGATAGCGATGATCCATTCGGATCAGGTTTCCACTTTGGAGGGAAATGTATGAAAACTAAGGACCTTGTTGTGCTTACTGGAAGCTCGACATAAAAGGTACATAACAACGTTCAGCCGTAGAGCCCTCTGTACACTGAAACTTATGTAAACTTCACTTTCTCTGACATTCTCGCCACTAAACAAAAACCACAACTGCACTATGGGGTGACAATAGAAGTGACTGAGCAGGCTGAGATTTCAATGGATGTACATCAGCTCTACTGTGTGCATGGACCAAACAAAATCAGGCTGTCGTCCAGCCATCTAATCCCTATGCTGCACCTGTAGAAATATTCACCCCCTTGGACATTTTCACATTCAATGAATTGGAACCACTTGACAGAGTTCTGCTTCCACTTTAATATTAAAGAGTCTTTTTATTTTGATCAATGTTAAAAAAAAATCCAAATTAAATCCGTTGTGATTCAATGTTGTACAATAATGATATGTAAGAACTTCTAAGGCAGTGAAATGTTTTCACGGGCTCTGCAACTTTTAAACACCCGTCTAATTGTGGGAATTGGCACCGGTCAGGTTACCACACTGACCCACACTTGGACTTGAGAGCCACTTTGTTATCTGACTGTTATCAACGTCCTTAAACCTGCTTCATCCAGTTTAGAGTTGCAGGCTCATTCAGCCTGTCCTGGCAGCACAGACCATCAGACAGGAATCATTCCTGCCCACCCATCAGCGGAGCTGTTCATCCACCATGTTTTTGGGGATATGGGATGAACACCGGGGCTGGCAGACATAGCCCCACACAGGCAGCACACGTATTTATATGCATAAACTGGTGAGACGTTATGACCACCTGCCTAATATGCTACTGCTCCTCCACATGCCAGCGTGCCAATGCATGGACTCTACTAGACCTCTGAGGATGTCCTGTGGTATCTGCTACCAGGACACCAGCAGCAGATCCTCTAACTCTTGTACATAAGTTGCAAGGTGGAGTCGCTGTGGATCAGACTTGTTGTTCCAACACAACCCACAGATGCTTAAATGGACTGAGATCTGGAAACCAACACAACACCTTGAACTCTTCATCATCTTTCTCAAGTCATTCCTGAACAGTTTGTGCAGCGTGGCAGGGTTCATTACAGGGAATACAGTCGCATTTACGGCATGTACCCAGTCTGTAACCATGTTTACATAGGTGGTACATGTCAACTTAACATTCACATGGACGCCTAGACCCAAGGTTTTCTCAGCAGAACATTACTCAAAGCAGCATGCTACCTCCATTGGCTTGTCCTCTTCCCACAGTGCACCCTGGTGCCATCTCTTCAACAGGTAAACAACACACACGTAGCAGGCCTTGAACAGAAAGGAGGAGTCTTCCAACCAGACAGCCTTCTTGCACTGATCCAAGGTCTGGTACCAAAGATCATGTGTCGTTAGATAGGGGTAAGCATGGGCACTCCGACTGTCCCCACAGTGTTGTACACACAGCCAGTTTTGATGCACTGTGTGTCATGACACATTACTCCCATAACCATTAATAAAATGATCTGTGATAGTGCCACCATAGCCCCTATGTTGGTCCTTACCAGACATGCTTGTCTTTGTTGACCTCTCACATTGATGTGTCTTGGCTGCCCCATTGATGGTCTGAGGCCTTTCCCTCATCAGACCACTGTCAGCAGGTCCTCTTGCCACTCTAGAAATGCTCTGACCCAGACATCTGGTCCTTATCAAAGTCACTCCGGTCTGCCCAAATCTTCTGCCCTCAACACGTGGACTCTGGGTAGATAATGTCAGTTTACGGACCTGGACATGCGCCATTGTTACGAGAAAGCCAACCACATTCACTTCATATGGCAGTGTTCATAATGTTTTGGCTAATCAGTGTGTTTGTGTTGATGCAAAACAACCAATCAAGTCAACACACACGACATTGGTCCTCAGACTGAATGACCCATGTCCATGGTGAGGCAGACAGACCACC
The DNA here is from genome assembly GCA_026402145.1 of Polypterus bichir lapradei. NCBI lineage: Eukaryota > Metazoa > Chordata > Cladistia > Polypteriformes > Polypteridae > Polypterus > Polypterus bichir. Next base: position 80,641,485 of record JANRMT010062806.1, read on the forward strand.
CAACAAGTGAAGTTCTACCGGCCACTTTAAAATCGAGAGTACAGTTGGACATTTCAGAAAGCTTAAGTAAAATGTCAATGACAGGAATGTAAGACTAAGGGTTCAAAGAGCCCACCACATCTTTAGCTTATTCAGGAGTGATAACAAAAGCCAGTGACTGAACCTTCTCAAGTAACAAGGTAAGGTGAGAGTGATGAGGGTGGCATCAGTTCCAGTCAGTAAGTCTCCAGGTGGTAGTTTTCATTTAATTATGGACTGGACGTCCCATAAAGAACAAGCTGGCCGGCATCGATGTGGGCCGCCACTGTGACTAGGACTTTGCTTCAGTTTGATTATCCCGGCTGTTCCGCCTGACCATCCGCCTCTGTCTGCTAGTTGTGGTGGAGGAGAACTGCGGCCCCGCGGCCCCGCCGGGGGGGAGTTTGGGGTGGTGCAGCTGTGGGAATTTCTCCATGAACCTCGTTTCCATGGTAACCTCCTTAAGGTTATTTCTTCTGGGTGGAGATCACCGGATGGAGTGAATTCTACATCCCAGCTCTCCAAGTGACCACAGAGCAGCTGTCTACGGCTCCTAAGGGGGTCCCGAGATGGACAGTGGGTTGTTTCATCTCATCAATTGCTGCTTTACTGCCACTCTTGCCAAACAGTTTATTAAATATTGATGACCTCCCCCTGACCTGGTCATTGGCGCCAACCCAAAGGCAGCCACAACAACCCAGGCTGAAATTTTAAACCATGCATGCATGCCCGTCAATGTGAGCAATGGCAGCACATTAGTGGGCAATCCAAAAAACCAGCCCTCCTGAGCATCCTTGGCCATCAGTAAGCTGCCCCTTCATCTTTCCAAGTTCACCTGTCATCTCCTCTGCCATTGAGAGGGCACTGGATCTTCTATACTTTCTGCTGGCTTGCTGAGGTGCCAGTATGTCATGAAGAACAGAAATAAACCTGGCACTGCCAAAGCTAACAACGCACCTGCTCTACTGATACTGCAGTGATCTACAGGGCACTGTGCCAGGATCTGAGAAGATCTGAGGCATCTGATGCAGGGAGACAACTGGGACGACCCTAATTGGTCAAACAGAGTGGGTGCATGGTGGCTTGGTGGTACTGCTGCCTCCAGAAGACCAGGTTCAAATAAGCACAGCATTAAATTTCAGTCCAGGCACTGGCGGCATGGAGGCTGCATGTTCTCCCCTTGTTGCCATGCATCCTTTCCTGGTATGCCAGTCTTCTTCCCCAAAAATGTGCAGGGCGGGTCAAAAGATGGCCTTCTGTGGGTTGCTTGTCATCCATGGTTAGTTCCTTACTTGTGCTTTACGCTGCCAGGGTGGGCTGCAGACCCTGCTTGCAGCAAATGGATGACTTGACAGATCTTTAGCTCAAAATCCTCTACACAGCAACAAGGCTGCATGTCTCTGTGACGACCGAGTCTCATGGCACACATACAGTACCTGCTCCATTAAATAGACCACCCCCTACAACGAGGCCACGTCGGCGTCACAGGCCGATGAGCTCCTCTCCTGGACAAACAGGATGAAGGCTCAGTCGGGCTGAAATCAAATTTAAATCACGTGTGTGTTGGGCTCCCTCAAAAGGCCGCCCCATGTCACCCATGCCTAGTGTCATCACAGAGCCTGCAGACTGTGCCTCACCGTGAATTCATTTGGAGTGTGAAGCGAGGACAATGAGAGTGTCAGGGCAAACGCGTGCACTGCCAGACTCTGCCATTCAGCTGTCGGCCAACCTTGAATTAACACACGGAGACGCCGGCGATGGCAGACACGAGTCTAATTGGGTAATTAGAGGGCAGCAGACACTCGCCGCCTTCCACGCCTGCCAGCCAACAGAGAATGGTGCACAGATAATGAGGGAGGGCAGAGCTGCGTAATGCCAGGCAGGCAGCTGGGCAAGGAAGTGTTAAATAAGCTGGCAGGTTCTGGACAGATAAGGGGACGGGAGGGGATTCAGTCTGACTGGAAGCCTTTGAGACAGGGGGTCCTCAGCTTTCTGCACCTTCAGGCCTTGATGTGCAATTTGAATATATATATATATATATATATATATATATATATATATATATATATATATATTTTTTTTTTTTTTAATACAATTCTCGCTCTTCCATTTACTCCAAGAATTGCTCTCTCCCCCATTGGTACACCTCAGCCCCCTCAACATGACCCCATCCAGACGTGACTTCAAACGTCCACCCACAGCTTACGCAAAGCTGTGTTGTTCAGTGCAGAGTCACCACTGGACTCCCTCACGTCCACACTCAGCTAAATTAGAGTGGGCGATAAACCCAGGAGGACACCTCTGGACTGTGGAAGGGAACAGGCAGGCTGAGGATGAACGAGAACAAAGGGAGAACATGCAAAGTCGACACAGGAGGCAGCACCACCAGGAAGTATAGCAGAGCCACAGGAGGAGTAGCAAGATGAGCCTACCAGTGCCCGCCTAATGCCCACCTTATGGCAGGATGTAACGTCATGAGGAGAAGGAGGAATTCATGTATGTGCAACACTGGGAGAAAGAAAAGGAGTAGAAAAAATAGCAAAGGTGAAAAAAAAAAACTAGGACCAGCCAAAGAATTAGTGGCAAGCTAGGTTGCTGAGGTGGCAAAGGTGGCTGAGGGGCACCAATGGAGAGGGCAACTGCACGAATGAGCGATTCTCAGAGTAGGCAGTAATACAGAAGTGGGCAGTAATATGGGTGAAGAAAGGGCACTGTGGGCCGAAATGTGTCATCATGCCATCTCATGCCCAAGATGGAGTGCTGTTTCATGAGGGGCACACCACCTCCAAAGCTGGATTGCTTGTGTGGACACGTCTGCCCATTGGTGATCTCACTGCTTACTCTTGCTAGCCGCTGGCATTTCTAGGTCACTCCTTGCCATCAAATGCAAACTCCCACATTATTGGGGTGTCCAAGCAGATTACTGTGGAGGCTCAGACTCGGCTGCCCAAGGGGGCCCCCTGGTGGCTTTAAAGCTCAATGCAGTTCCCATATCCAGAGTGGTGAGGGTAATCCCCATTGACTCTGCAGGTGCCCTCAACACCAGGATTGTGCCCCACCATCACCACACAAGCACACATAAACCTTTCTTGTGGGTGATAACAGCCAATGTTGATTATGATCCCTGAGACTCGAGTGTGTCACCCGCTCATGGGACAGCCTATACCCCGTTGCAGTCTCCATGGAGCTCAAGGCAGCTTCTCACTGGCAGCCCTAACTTTGGCACAAGAAACAAACGACAGGTCAAGCAAACTGACCCTCTCATGTTCTTCATACAATGTTGACTAACAATGAGTGAGTGACGCAGTTGGAAGTGGGCAACCATGTGTGACCCACAGACTGGACCGTACCAGCATGGCCACACATCAAACAGTTGACACTGCCCACCTAATGATGTCGGATTTGTGACCAAATGCGAAGTTTCAATGTGGGTGCAGTTCCACTAGTCAAGTAGATTTGCAGAGGCCTGTGGCTATCAACCTCCTGGCAGCTGAATGGGTGCCAACTCAGCAGCCAACATCACTGGCATCTCGCCACAGTTGCTCAGGATCATCAGAGCAGTGGGGGTCTTAACTGCTTTGAATGTCAGGTTCTAGTGGACAGGTAAGAGTGGTGACAGGTGAAGCTCCTCAAGTGCCAGCAGTCAGTACAACTCAGTCATCAATTCTGGGCACTGGTTTTCAGCTACAAGACGCCAATATGGATGGACAGGCAATGAGGACATGCCACGTACTAAAGTGCCAACAGAGATCAAGGTCAGCAAAGTGAAGGAAGGTAGTGGGGAATGTGTGACGATGCGGGTTCGCTCCACGCTCCCATCTTCCTTCTGGGGAGCTCTTGAACCCGACACCATCGCTAATGTTACTGATGAGCTTGGCAGTGAGGCACAAACAATGAAGCAAGGGGATGGTGCAAAAGTGCTAAGTGCTTTTATTAAAAACCAACAAAACAGTGTTCAAATAAATAGTGCAGTGATTTAAAAATCCTCAAATAAATAATCCAATAAAATGGGTAAAAGGTGGAGGTAAAAAAAAAAAACACAATAAATAAATCCTTTAAAAACAACGAGTTTAAAACAATGGCTGGAAGCTGTCCGTTTAAAAACACAAAGCACGGTCCTTCTTTTACTGGGGACTCCCCTGCTTCTCCCATCCAGGCTATGCACCAGGGGAGCCACCCAACCTGCAGCTGACCTCCTCTATGCCTTCTTCTGCTGGTTCATTCGCATCACCGATCTCTGGCTCTGGTGGGCTTCACTAAACCACAACTTGGGCTCCCCAGCGATCAGGGCTTTCACGTCCCAAGTCCCGACTCCCGCTGCCTTCCACGGCCTTACGGGCGAGCCATCCTTTTTCCGGTCACTCTTGATCTTCATAAAATGCTCAGCGGAAGCGACCACAATCGAATGCTCCTCGGGTGCCGGCCAAACACCCAGGCTCACAGCTCAGCTGCCCTCGAGCTTGCGCTTGCTTGCTTGCTGGCTGGCTCGTTCGCTCTCTCCTGCACCGGCTTTTCTCTCCCTGCCTTCTTCCTCTCCTGCAACCTCCGTCCGTTTTTTCTTCTTTTACCCCATACTAACCGCCTCGGGCTTCTATATATCACGGGGACGTGGGTCAGCTGTGGCAATCAGCAGCTCACGGGAATAATAACAGATGCAGACGACTCCTCACCTGTGCACTTAAGTGAGATTCGCCTGCAGCACGAATTCCCCCTGGAACCGCTTCCGCCACACTACCACGCCCCCTCGCTAAGCCGTGAGCGTGGCGATTATTTATTTAATAAAAAAAAAGGCTGTGGACCCGCTATACCACAGAATGAAGACATCTGCAGATTCAACGAGCACCAGGTCACTTCTTAAGAATCCTGCAGGGTTGTGTTCAGGCCACTTAGTTAGTGGTCAGTGACCACTGCTAAGAGAACACACTTCTTCGGCCCCAGGAACCTGAAGTGTTTCCAACAGTGAAACAACAGATGACTGGCCGAATTCAATCTGCACACCATAAATGTTTCAAAAGAAAAAAGTGAAGGTCTGAGAAATAACGATCTGCTCTGGTCCATAAAACATGTAGATTGAGCTTTTAGAAAACCAAAAATCGACACTTTCAGAAATGTCCGCTGTGGCAGAATGAGAGCATTAATAAGCCATAAAGTTAAATAAAACGTGTCATTAACCGCGGGAATGGCCTTCTAATTAAGAAACCGACTGGAGTGCAAACGCCGGTTCTCCATGAGCTAAGCTGGAGACCCCTGAGCTAGCTGGTCTCCTGCCAGCTCACCTCACTTCACTTTATTGTTGATTAAGAAACACAATGAGGGGCTTGGAACTTTAAAAAGCAAATCAAAGAAAATGAAGGCCTGCCTGGATATGAACTAAGAAACGGCTGGAGTGGAAACCTGCGGCCTCTGTGGCCCACCGGGACCTGCGCCGGACACTCTGGGCTTAAAGTCCACTCACATGATTTGCAACTCAATTCATTTCAGTTTTATTTTTGTTTGGTGCCCATTGCTGAGTGCTGGCTGTGACACGTTCGCAGGTACTGTAAATGTGATTAAAAAGTCTACAAATGTCTAATTATATAAGGAGTACACGGGAAGATGACCTGTCAGCAAATTAACTGTTCGACTACAGCCAGTCGAAAAATGAATGAAGATGCTGAAGCATTTCCAAACAAGCTGCCTCAGAAGACCCCGTGATATCAAATGACAACACAGAGACAGAGACACACAAATCCTGACATGCTCACGTCTGCTCTGCATTTACACCTTCTTGATGCACTGCCAGCTTCGATGGGCCGGCCACGTACTCCACACGCCAGACCATCGCCTCCCTAGAAGACCCCTTTCATGGGTGTTTCCAGTGGTGGTCAGAAGAAACAATGTGAGGGCTGTTTGAAATTCTCATTGGAGGTCTTCGATTTCAGCCACAGTACTTGGGAGTCTGCTAAATGGCTCTGGGGGTAGAGAGCTGTCAAACCTCCTTCAGGACCACTGAAGCAGAGCTACTGTAAGTAGACAGGCAAGGTAACCCCAGGCAGGGCAGCGCACTGCCAGGCCGAACTACACAAGAACATTCTGTGCACAGATTTGGACTGAGCTGCCGTCTGGGCACTCATAGACCCTCCCACCTCCCGCAGGCTGGTCTTCATCATATAGATAATGGACGAACAGAGAGACCCCGGAGTCACTCTGAAGTGGCCCCTTTGAATGAATATGCCTTGTGACAGACTGGCAGCACCAATTAGAAGAAGGTATCAGCAGTACTGTGTGAGCAAAGAATTAAGGTGAAGGTTAAAGGTCAGGTTATTAAGACCAGCAATGATGTATGGAGCAGTAAAGGGACTACAGGAGAAGAAAAAGTTACCATAGATGTGGCACAAATGAGAATGTTGAGATGGATCTTACAAAAAAGGAGAGAATAAGAAATGAGACAATCAGAAGGACCGCAAAAGAGGGAGAGAAATCTAAGAAAGTGCAGGAAAGTAGGCTGAGATGGTATGGACATGTGATGAGGACACACCATGAATACGTGGGCAAAATAATGACAGGAATGGAAGTACAGGGGAAAGAGAAAGCGAGGGAGGCAAAGGAGGAGGTGGATGGATTAAAGAAAAGAAGATCTGAAGGAAAAAGGTCAGACTGGCAAAGAGAAGCAGGACTTAGAAGTTTTGGAGAAAGCTGATTGAGCACACAGAGAAGTAGGAAAAGAAGATGAGGCGCAAAAGAGTAATGCGTAATTTGCCAAAATGGAGAGGTCAATCATTTGGACGAGTCAACGAGAAGATGAAGTGGCAGTGGTGAAGACAGAAATTGCAAAGTAGCGTGGGGCCTCGAAACAACTGGGTGGACAAACAATAAGCCATTCCTTCCCCTTGAAGTTAAAATGATCAACCAAAGGTCCAGGATGGGACGGGGTGGGGGGGGCCTTGAAGGTTACGTTACAGAGGAGGGGGCCCCTGCAGAGTGGGTCATTCAGTATGTGCGAATGGCACGGATTTGTCTCAAAAGAACAATGCCTTGCGCAGGGATTGGGGGAGCACCAGAGCTGATATCAGCTTATTTCAGGTGGAAAAAGATTAATGGATGAACTGTCATCTGCAGGATGGACAGAGAGAGCAGCGAGGCATTCATCAAGGCCACAGTAAGAGTTTCAGTTTGCCCCCAAGCTGTCGCAGAGACCCCATCTATTACCCCAAGACCCAGCTGCACTGCCACACGTCCCTACCATCAACCACTTCATCTCTTCCTTTTCTAGTGCCTTTCACCCTCTTCTAGTCACTAAACTGGGAGCGTGATCCTGACTCTGGATATGGCCGCCTGCAGTAAGTGTCAGACTGATTCAGTCTAGATAGGGGGGCTGCTAAAACACCAGGCTCAGTGCCCCTCGGTTTGTCTCGGGGTCACCACATCTACAAATTGGACATTAGTCTTTTATTTTGGTCAAGCAAAACTTGAGAGGATGGCACCGTGATTAGCAATGCTGCCTCCCAGCACCAGAGCCCTGGGTTCAAATCCCAGCCAGTTCACTCTGCATGGCTTTTTGTCAGAATTCTGCAGTTTTTTTACCCACAACCCAAAGACACCAATGCTGGCTGAATCTGTGGTGAGTGTGCCCTTAATGAGAAGCTGGCACTCCATCCACTGCCAAGACGGGCTCTAGTCCCCCAACTCAAGAAACACTAACAGATCAGCCATTGTGCTGCTCATCTTGAAGACGCTGACCACAGCAGCGGTGATTCAAGGAATGTGAAGCAACATAAAACAGCAGTGGTCAGGGTGCAGCGGCTACTCGAACATGCTGAGTTAGCACAGGCGGGCTCTGCCACCTCCTCTGAAGAGCGCTGACAGCAAAGAATTACGGCCCTCATAAAGCAATGCTGGCTTTTAAGGCTCCTGTTAATTGAACTACCATCCCCTGCATGGTAATGGGCTTATCGATGAGACCTGGCCGACCACACGGTGGTGTTGAGGCTTTAGCAGCAGGTTACTTTATTTGATGAGCTGCAAAGGCTCATCAGAAGGGAGGGTGTGGAGAGGCGGGTAAATACACGGGGGTGCCCAGATGTCTGGGCACTGTTTAGCTAATCCACGGAGGACCCTGTGAGACCGCCGGCTAGGTTAGCGTCTCCCTGGTGTCTCACGCTACCTTGCTGACCACTCAGAGTGGTCTGAACAACTGCCTCTACAGTGAAGTCCAGAGGGGCAGCCTGGCAGGGTCGCCATCCTTCAGTGCCTGCTGAACACAATGCATCAGAGAGCCATCTTAAAGGCACTTTACAAACAGCTCTCAGGTTCACAACAGCCAAGCAGAGACGCCCATGGATTGGATTACAACGAACTAGAAATCCCACCAAGGACTAAAGCGAGTCAGGACCGGCAGCTTGCTTTTCTACTGCTAAGAGGGGTGAAGGTGAGAAATGGTAGGAGCACAAAATCGAGCAGGAGAAGGACAAACTGAAGTGGGAAAACAGGCAAAAATAGGAGGAATCTGAACTGGAAAAGGTCAAGAAGCAAAGCTCAAAAGGTCAAGTCAAAGTCAACAAACAGAGCTAGGGGCACACACCAGACAAAGTGTAAAAGAAGGGAAAGCGCTAAGCACAGTTTAATGTTTATTTAGAAAAACCGTCGACGTGGGGTATGTGGAAAACTGTGATGCCATCTTAAATACTGAGCAGCCGATGATGTCACATGTCATGAGGCTGGGGAGCACATGACTGGTAACAGGTGACCCTGCAATAAACATCAGGGCAGCAGTCATGAAAATCGACCGCAATCACAAACACATACAAAATGGCACAGCAATGATGTCCCCAAAATAACAATAAAAGTAGTAATAAGCCAGAAACATGCAATAAAAGAGTAAAAAATGAGCGAAAATGAATTAGAGAGCAAATACACTCAAAATCACGACACCTCATCATGCAACAGGCAGCCATTGTGTCTCTTTCTAAATGCGATGAACTAAAGGGCATCTTCTCGTGAAACATGTTCTTTGTGTAATTTTTATGGTGGGCTCTTAATCCTAGTGTTTTTACTAAAAAAATTGGACCCGTTATTGGTATTGTAACAACCACTGCGGCCAATGGAGCGGCCCACAGTTGGACCGTTCAGCCCATTCACCGTCAATTATTTCCTTTCATCAGTTAAAATTGCAGGAATTTCACAATTTTGGGGGTTTAATTCACCCCACGTCCGGGTCTTGGTGGGCTAAAGTCTATCCCAGCAGCATCAGGGTCAACGCAGGGAACCACCCTGTACGGGGAACAAGGCCATCTGACACAAACAGGTTAGTCGTGTTCATTTAACTTACTGCAGACCCTCAAAGGTGTAGCTCCCCTCTGGTCATCACGCGAGTGTGAGTACGGCCAATAAAAGATGAGCGCAACTGGACCTAAATGGCGAGACCGGAGGGGAGGGGGCCACATTACTACAAAAATGGATATAAAGTTTAGAAAAAAGTTAGATACATTATTAAACACATAAAATGATATACACTCTGAAAGGCACTTTATGAGATTGAAGGATAAGGAAAGGCGCTATATGAAATAGATATATAAGGAAAGGCACTATATGATAGATAGATAGATAGATAGATAGATAGATAGATAGATAGATAGTTCACATCCGCTATCTATCTATCTATGTAGCAACTTTGTTGGTGTAAACCTTTAAAACAATATCCAAGATTCAGAATTGTTACACCCAGTGTGGCCAGTGCCACATGGATTACAAATCATAAGGATACGCAGTTTATGCCTTTTAATATTTTCTTGCTTATCCTGGTTGGTCCAGATGACATGCAGTAAGAATGTCACTTCACTCTTCACAATGGCTAGTACAGCTCCTTCTGCTGTTTAATAAAAGCTTGTCTACCGTGCTGTCACTTTGGTGGTATCCCATGAAAGGTTGCCCACTCTGTTTTCCAGTCCTGGGTTAAACTGTAGGAATGACAGCCCATTGCTAAATGTTGCTCGTCCTGTGCCATGCTGATCTCACCCTAGCCCATGGGTGGCTCACCCTCCTGGACTTCACTCCCAGCTCTGCCCAATCACCTGACACTGTGAGGCTTCCTAAGGCAACCCAGACTCCACTCCAAGTGCCGACCCCTGAAGAAGACTGGACACAATGCCAACGGTGAGGTACGGGTCAATGGCAACAACTGCCTCACCCATTGTTCTAATTTGTGCCCCTCAGTAGTGACCTTGAGGCTGTGAGAACAGGGAGATCCTGTACTCACACAAATCACTTGGTGACTATAAATGGGTCACCACATCTCCCACACAGGCCAACCTTTCAATCTGCTTGACTACCTGTATTGCTAATAATAATAGTAAGGGTGCATAGGATCTTTAATAATTATTATTGGGGTTTATGGTGGTACATTGGGTAGCACCACTGCTTCATGGATCTCCCGTCGTGTGCTCTCATTGTCTCCCGTGTGCACTTTGCATGTTCTCCTCGTGCCCGTTTCTGGGTTGCCCTTTCACATCCCTAGAGACATGCAGGTCAGGTAACAGGGAGACCTCAAACTGGCACTAAGTGAGGGAGTCTGTGTATCAGCATGCCCACGGTAATTGCCTGCTTTGCACCAAGTGCTGCCAGGACAGGCTAAAGCCCTCTGTGGCTCTTAACATCCTTAAGCCTGCTTATCCAGTTATGTTTTGATGATAGCAATAATAAATGACTTTCATGCATTATTATTGACTATATTGGCATTCACTTGTAGGTTAGGCCACACCAGTCTACTGTTTCTTTAATAGGTCCAACAAGTGGTCACTACTGTTCCCTCACAGCCCCACAATCCCAGCTGATCACTCCCAATATGGCATGTCCACAGGGTTATTGCTTCCTAGTTTTCCTCACACATTCCAAAAACTGCACATTGGCCAAATTTCTTACTTTTGAGTGGCACAGAACAAGTTGGCTCCAGCCTTGCACACAGTGCTACCTGGTTGGGCTCCACACCACCACGACTGTCTAAATGAATTAAACAATTTTCAAAGTGCACAAAGAGACCTTTCGAAGGTTGTCATGAAAAAAGGTCTCTAGCTGTAAAATTTCTCCTACTATACCACCAAGGTTTGGAGGCCTGGGTGAATGGCTAAACTGGCAGACAGAGCATGCCTTGGTGGTCACAATCCTGGGCATAATTTGAGCAGTCAGCGCATCCACCTTAAGTTCTTAGCTGCCTAATCAGAGGGGCAGTCAGGGACACTCAACCTGTGCTAAGCTTGTCTGCAAGGTGCCATGGAGGCCAACTGATGCCACAGTGAGAACGAGCCTGAAGCACCACACCTGTCTGGCACAGCTAATTAAAGAAGCAAATCAAAGTTAAATCAAGATTCTTACAGACCACTTGGATATGGAACAATTCAAATACATTTCGGGTCCATCACAACTACTCTGTAGCCTCTGGAGTCGGTGAGTGGATTTCTGGACAGAATCTTTAAGTTAACGAGTTTTTTTTTTTTTTTTTTTTTTTTAGAAGACACTTGAAGTGTGACAGGAAACTTTCTTCGGAACGAATCGTCTGGGAAATGGAGAGCCACACAAAGAAAAGGTGAAAGAAGACAACGGCAAGGCTGATAGAGCTAACAGATCAGAGGAGCCCGAGCCCAGAAAAGGGCCTTCAGTTAAATTGGACTGGGAAGCGCCGGCGGCCCCACGTCTGATAAAAACTAAGCGGAGAAGAAACTCACCGGACTGAACAAAGACGGCCACGGAAAACGACACGTGCGACCACAGCGCCCCCTGCTGACGACTCCCTGAAAGGCAAGCCGAAGGATTAAAGCAGGACGCTGCAGCCCAAGGTGTCCCAACAGAGGCGGGTGTCCCATCACGCGGTGCTATATAACGCCGGTCATGTCCAGTCACTTAACGGATAAAGGCGATGCTGGACAGCAGCTCAGTAAAGGCATTCCGGTGGGCTGTCGGCTACAGAAGCGCATAGCGAGGTCGGCCGGGGTAAGTAAGCACGCTCAAACAAATCTGAAATTTTACGGGTAATTTTCATCGTAAAAATAACGTTACGGTAACTTACCGTTAAACACAATGCATTCTCCAGAACAACAGAGCAAAGCTTGTTTGCGGTAAATTAATGTGATTGTAATGCATTTTGCCGAAAATAAACGACTTTGGAACGAAACCTGCGGCACTCCTGACATCACAAAGGCGGCTCATCTTCTCGAGACGACACGAATTCAGTTTTTCTTTTTAAGCACTCAATAAGATTTGACCGTTTCCCCAAAGCTCGGCTCTATTAAATTGAACTTAAAATGAAAACTGCCCCTTTCCACCCCATGCTGAAATACTAATAAGCCCTCTGTCGAAATAGACAGTATTATGCGCATGTCCAGGACATTTGTTCTTGTAGCAGTGGTTCCCAAATTCAGCCCTGGAGACCCAATCTGGCTGCAGATTTTTTTTCCCATCAACTTCTGTTTTTAATTTGACTCCTAGCCCAATTAAGTAAGCTGTTATTTCCCAGTTTCTGTGTTTTGGAGTCAATGGAGAACAAAACTAAGTTTGGTCATTTTTATTAAAATGTACCAAGCACTTATAAAGGGGTTTCTTATTTTCTTTTTAACAGTTTTCAGACTTATTTTTATTCTGCTTTTCCGGGTGTTCTGATTGTTTTAATGTATTATCTATTGATTACTGAGTCTGATGCTGAAGTTATTGCAACCTTTCATCATTCTTTGTTGTTTACCTGGCTGTCTGCTCTGTTTTTTAATTACCATTATTAGGATACAATGAAAGGTGCAAACTGCACAAAACAATAGGACAACAACAAAAGAGATACTCGTTTAAAGCAAAAGCAGAAATATTTCTAAATGCCTTATAAATGTAAAAAACATACTGTTATGCTTTTCTAAAGGCAGAATATGAGAAGGAGAAAAAAATACCATCTAAATAAACGAGATCAGTTATCACTAATTGTGAATTTGGCTGGAATAAAAACCTGCAGCCACAGTGTTTGGGAACCACAGTTATTTTTCTTGGCAGAGAGTTCTATATCGGCATATGGAAGCGCCCAGTTTAGGTAAAAGGTGCAAATGGTCCCCGGTTAGCCCCGCTGGTGTGAGTGAAACAAAGTTAAAGAGAGTTCATGATTTTTTTTTCCGAGTGCTGCAGTTTTTGTGGGTCGAATAAGATGATTTCTGGTGTGTTGTTTTCGATAAACTGACGCAAGCCCTTCATCACACGCGTCCTCCTCACACAACATACAAGCGCTTACAGATGAACTCCTCCACGCGTCTGAAAAAATAAACTTATGACTCTCCTTAAGAAGTCTTTTTTTGTTTTATATTAATAGTTAAGATCGAAATACTGTACAGTAAATACACAATTATGTATTTAACAGATTAACCTAATTAAGATTTTACATTTGTATTGCATGGCGCATTCCGGAATGAAAACTGCTAAATAAGTTAGGTATTTTTCAAGTCTAACTTATTTCTTCACAAACATGGCACATGCATTTTCCACGTGAAATTGTACTATAAAAATAAACATTTTCTATATATATTTTTTGCCGTAGTAGGCGCTTTACAATAACATTAGTGGCTAATGGTGCACCACCGCAAAAAAAAAAGCTTAAAAACTTACAAACACGTGCAAGACATTTGTCGTGTATTGATTACATCCACATTATAAAATAGTTTATACGTGTCCTTTTGAACAAAATACATCAATATTATGACATTCAACCATTTCAAAAAGAAGACCCAAATGTAGCGTTTGTCTTCTACCGCAAATATCTTTCTCCTCCCTCATGGGGCGTGACTTCCTTTTGAATCACCAAATCGCAGTAAGCTTTTTGTGCCACGTGGTTCGGTCTGTTTTCATTTGCTTCCGTATTTTTGTGCGCGCTCACAGATAGAAAATGTATGCTTACCAGGAGAGAAGAAACACCAAGAATCTTGTCTTGCATCAAAACGCCAAGTTTTCCGTTGGTACGTGTCTCATTAGCCTCAAATGTAAAGCGTCATTGAGGGATATATATAATTTATTTAGAAATCGCTTTTCTTTGGACAATAATTTCGCGTAGCAAATAGGCTTACTTATATACCTTGTTTGTGAAGAAATAACTTCTTCCTTAAAAATCTAAGTCTTTTAATGTAACTTTTTTTTTTACACTGGAAGTGATTTATGTTTATTTTACATTAAATTACTGGTCTGGTGGTGGTGTTTACAGTAGCGAACTTAAGGTGGTTACGGTAAGTTTAGTTGTACAGCTTTTTACTATAATGTTTATAATACTTGCGGTCAACTCTACTGCCAACATTTTTACTGTAAAATCTACTGTGAACAAGTTTACTGTGTATGGAAGCGATCTTTCCATTTGAACGTTTTTAGGGTAATTTTGCGTTTTCGTTTCTTTTTTGTCCTTCCAGAAATCTTGATCACAATTTTTAAAAACTCCTCAAACATGGTATTTTATAGATACTACTGCCTCTCTGACTTTGTTAGTCTTACACAAATCCAATTCCAAATTCCCAGCTCCACCACGTATCTTCTGTCAATTGCAAATTCATTTGTGGTCGTTTATTAGGGGGTTTGGGTCTCTCCTCAGAGGTCCTCTCATTCTTTTCTTTTTCTCTCCTACTTCATTTACGAATTTCTGCGGGACGCCATCCTCAGAACACTAGTTTGATCTCCACGTAGCTCTGCTCCTCTCCTCTGAATATTTCTTGTTCTGTAGGTTTGCGCCTTGTTTTGTAGTTTTATAGCAGAGCTGAGTGGTGCCAAGGTACTAGTAAAGCGCATGTGCACAAACTGCCCGAATCCTGAGTCCCCGCTTGTGTGATTCGTGAACAGCTCGCTACCCATGAACCGGTCTAACGATTCTCCTTCATTAGACTTGCAAACGAATCAAGACGAGTGGCACAATTCCCATTCACTTGTGATTTTGAAATGAAAGTCTTATTTTAATTATTTATCTTTAAATGTGGCATGTGAATTATCTCTGTATATAATCTAAGTATATATAAAATATACAAAGCTATTTATAGACACACATCAAAATATTGTACAAAATATTAAACACATTTACACATCTTGGAGGACTTCAGATGGACTTTACATACACAAGCACCATCACATCCTGGTATGGCAGCTGCTCAGCACAAGACCGTAACACCCTGCAGAGAATGATTAAAACAGCAAAGTGGCTCACCAGTTGTGCTCTGGCCCCCCTACAGGACATTTACAATAGGAGATGTAGAACCAGAGCAATCAAAATTATTACAGATCCTTCATACTCCATGAACTGCCCGTTCCGCCTACTGAAATCGAGCAGACGTTTTTGTAGTTTATAGCCAAAAACTGAGAGACACAAAAGAGCCTCCAACCTCGGGCCATAACATTTCTTAATCAGAACATGCCAGTGCTGCTCAAACCTTATTTATCTAAGTAATTTTTAAAAATGTACTTAATACCCCTATCATATATACAGTGCATCTGGAAAGTATTCACAGCACATCACTTTTTCCACATTTTGTTATGTTACAGCCTTATTCCAAAATGGGTTAAATTCATTTTTTTCTTCAGAATTCTACACACAACACCCCATAATGATGTGAAAAAAGTTTACTTGAGATTTTTGCAAATTTATTAAAAATAAAAAAATTGAGAAAGCACATGTACATAAGTATTCACAGCCATGAAGCTCAAAATTGAGCTCAGGTGCATCCTGTTTCCCCAGATCATCCTTGAGATGTTTCTGCGGCTTAATTGGAGTCCACCTGTGGTAAAGTCTATATAAGGTCCCACAGTTGACAGTTCATGTCAGAGCACAAACCAAGCATGAAGTCAAAGGAATTGTCTGTAGACCTCCGAGACAGGATTGTCTCGAGGCACAAATCTGGGGAAGGTTACAGAAAAATTTCTGCTGCTTTGAAGGTCCCAATGAACACAGTGGCCTCCATCATCCGTAAGTGGAAGAAGTTCGAAATCACCAGGACTCTTCCTAGAGCTGGCCGGCCATCTAAACTGAGCGATCAAGGGAGAAGGGCTTTAGTCAGGGAGGTGACCAAGAACCCGATGGTCACTCTGTCAGAGCTCCAGAGGTCCTCTGTGGAGAGAGAAGAACCTTCCAGAAGGACAACCATCTCTGCAGCAATCCACCAATCAGGCCAGATGGAAGCCACTCCTTAGTAAAAGGCACATGGCAGCCCGCCTGGAGTTTGCCAAATGGCACCTGAAGGACTCTCGGACCATGAGAAACACAATTCTCTGGTCTGATGTGACAAAGATTGAACACTTTGGTGTGAATGCCAGACATCACGTTTGGAGGAAACCAGGCACAGCTCATCACCAGGCCAATACCATCCCTACAGTGAAGCATGGTGGTGGCAGCATCATGTTGTGGGGATGTTTTTCATTGGCAGGAACTGGGAGACTAGTCAGGATAAAGGGAAAGATGACTTCAGCAATGTACAGAGACGTCCTGGATGAAAACCTGCTCCAGAGCGCTCTTGACCTCAGACTGGGGCGACGGTTCATCTTTCAGCAGGACAACGACCCTAAGCACACAGCCAAGATATCAAAGGAGTGGCTTCAGGACAACTCTGTGAATGTCCTTGAGTGGCTCGGCCAGAGCCCAGACTTGAATCCGATTGAACATCTCTGGAGAGATCTTAAAATGGCTGTGCACCGACGCTTCCCATCCAACCTGATGAAGCTTGAGAGGTGCTGCAAAGAGGAATGGGTGAAACTGGCCAAGGATAGGTGTGCCAAGCTTATGGCATCATATTCAAAAAGACTTGAGGCTGTAATTGCTGCCAAAGGTGCATCGACAAAGTATTGAGCAAAGGCTGTGAATACTTATGTACATGTGATTTCTCAGTTTTTTTATTTTTAATAAACCTCAAACTTTTTTCACATCATTATGGGGTGTTGGGTGTAGAATTCTGAGGAAAAAAATGAATTTAATCAATTTTGGAATAAGGCTGTAACATAATAAAATGTGGAAAAAGTGATGCACTGTGAATACTTTCCGGATGCACTGTATCTATATTTTCTATTACTTTTTATTGCTGTAATGCACAGTCTGTTGATCTAATCAGGCTTACATTTCACTGCACATTGTACATGTATAATAGTGTATGTGATTAATAAACATGAACCTTATTAAATAATATATTATGCAATCAGGGGAGATCCCATGTATGTCACTCCAAATGAATCAGAAGAATTAAATTAATTGATTCACTTAAATGGGTAGTTCAAACGAATGAAATCAGTAAAGTGAATCAAAATGTCAGTCACTGGTTCTCGTGAATTTCTTGAGAATATTCTAACTGGCTTCCTGCTTTGTAGGGTCCATGAATAAGGAAAAGGTCCACTTTTCCCACAAGGAGGTGCATTCACACAACTGCTAAAACATGCACTTTTAATGTTTTATTAACAATTCCAGCAAAAATAAACAATCACTAGTTAAATGTGTAACTTTCATCAGCAATTAGGTCTTTAAGGGGGTCCTCTTGTAGCACGGGGCCCCAATCGGCTGCTTACCCTGCATATATATGAAATCTGTCCCTGCTCACATGTGAATAAGCAGTTGGCCAATTTCCCTGATAAACATCGATAAACAGCGATAGCGCCCCCTATCTGTCACAGTGGCGTAGTCGGCAGGATTTGCTGGCTGTCGTTTTGGCAGAGGACCTGTTTAAAAATTTTCTGTGGGCAGAGAACCCTAAGAGGACAACGTACAGACACGCAACAACAACGCCGGAACCCACCTTAACCAATCCGGAATGGGAAAGAAGAAGGGAAAGAAGAAGAGCAACATCGCCAGCAGGAGAGCCGTGCTCGTGATGGCCGACGCTCGGGAGGAGCTACGGAGCGGCTACACAAGGCGGGAGAAGGCGGGGACTGACGATCGCTCTGAGGTACGTGCCGGGAATTTAATCGACAATCCGTTTAAAATAACTCACTTTGCATGTACCTCGGAGAAGATCACCTGGAGGCTCTGCGGGAGGATCTAAAGATGCCACCACCGGTCATTGTTAAATCAAAAGGGGTTCAAACAGTAAAAGGGCTCTCTTCAACTAATAGAGAGACCCAAACTCTGTACAAACCCCAGATTAAACAGGGGATCACTAAAATAAAATGGGGGTCTCCTGACAAAATAGAAAAGGGATTGGAAAGCTCAAGGGCGGCTGATGAATCCTTCTCAGCGGAGAAAAGGGTGGAGCCAGAAGTACCAAGGTGCTTCCAGTCTCGCAGAGGGGTACAACCAGGGGGACCGCGGCTGTGCTACGAATGCTGCAGGCTGGGCCACGGATGGAGAAGTTGTCCTAGGAGGACAGGGGATCAAAGTACTTTTTGTTATACTGTTCCTCCTAGGTTCGCATGGAAGTGTCAGCAACATTGCCGAGGCCCGACCTTTGGATCCTCTTGGATGAAGATGTCCCTCGTGGGGCTGGACGCTCCAAACCATGGTTTTTCACTGGGGGAGGAGTACTGTGGTCTATGGCCGGCCAGTCATCCTGGACAATACCCCCAGGCCACCAGATGGAGCCATCCCTGCAACGTGGAGAGGCTTCAAATTCCAGCAGGGCATCATGGACTATGGAGTTTTAATACACAGCCCTGCTGGATAATGTCGGGACCGCCAGGGGACGCTGCAGGGAGACACAGAGACGTTTGTTTTTCATACAGCCCGGAAGTACTTACAGGTCACGAGGACAGAAGAAATAAAGTGCTTCTAGACTGACAAAGAAAAGAAGAGTTTTGAACTAACCCGTAAGTGCTAAGAAGTCACATGGACTGAGGGTTCAGAAGCACTTCCGGGTCACGGACTATAAAAAGGACTGTGGGAGATCCCAGAGTTGAACTGAGCTGGGTGGAAGGGTGGCAACACATCTGGGAGAGTGGAGGAATTGTTTATTGTGTATTTTGTAGTGATTAATGAGTATGGTATTGAGGAGGGTGCTTTGTGCACTGTTGTTAATTAATAAAGTCAACTATTGGACTTATCTGGTGTCTGGCGTATTGTCCGAGGGTTCAAGGGAGCGACAGTGCCCCCTGTCACTATATATATATATATAATACATACATACAGTGTGTGTGTAGTGTATATGTGTATATATATATATGTGTGTGTGTGCCAATTCAGTGATAAGGCAATTACAGAGACTGTTGGAATAACATCACGTATCTACAGGCACCTGAAAAGGAGCCACAAAGATAATATAAATTAATAAATCTTTTATGAAATAATACATATGCTAAAATTCGTCCACTTAGCAAGTCAGTGCTAGCTTTTTATTTTTTCCCCATCTTGTGTAAAATAAGATTGGCTCCTAGAACATATTAATTTGTTAATTTCTGTGCATGGTAGCTCGCTGTTAGCATGCTGTCATCTCAGCTTCACTACAGGCTAGGTACACAACTCCTGTGCACTATATAGTTCATATCATGGCACATTAACTTAAGCCAACTTGACCTTTCATCTGAATTGACATAGGCAATTTAAAATTGTCAGTTTTTGTAAACAATATTTTCATTTCTTTCTGTTACATCTCATAAGTTCAGGAAGTATAAAGCTAGAAAAATGGTAATGTCTGACATATCTCCTTGTATGTCCAGCCACAAGTGCAAAAGTACAGACAAGGCACATCAAGGCAGACAGGGATCAGCAACGTTACAATAGGTGATTTGATTATAGGTTGCAGTCTTCTGTCACTCTTAGAGAATGACAGCTTTAGAAACTTTTTAAAGTTAAGATGGGAGTGTAACGCTCAACCATACGAAACTACAACTGAGAAATCATATTCCTATGCTTATTGATGAAGTGAGAAAAAATGAAAAATGAGATGCTGCAGCAACATCACACTAATGTTCCAACTAATATTTGGTCAGACCGTACCATGGATGATGAGGAGTTGTACCAAGATTTAGACAGTGACGTGGAGCTCACAAAGACAAAAAAGCAGCGCCTTTCCTGCTTTGCCCATTCTTTGTAGCTTGTGATTGGAGATAGATTCAAGGAAGTCAAAGTTTTCTTCACTTCTGCATACCAACCCAACCTTCAAGGACAGATTTGAAGCCACGTTTGGCAATGGGCACTCAATTCCAATGGCCACTCATACCTGCTGGAGTTCAGACTTCAGATAGATAAAGGCTATCACAATTTTGGAACACAACACAATCGCAAAGATTTTCTACTGATTTTTCCAAATGTTTTTTTCTTCTTTTGAATGGGCACGAATGAATGTTGTACTATTTTTGAGCCATTTGCAGGGGCTGCAGATGCAATATAAGGAAAAGAACAAGTTACAAGCAGCCTTGTGGTCCACACAGTGGTGAATCTTGACAGTCGCCTTGGGAGAATGGAAGAAGAGAGACGTCTTTGCCAACCCCTGGTTAAAGCACTCACCAGAGGTTTTCTGGAGTATTCATTCACACAAGAATGGATCAGAGTAGGCAACAAGTTGAGCCATTTGGAGAAGGTGTACTTCCTTTCTGCCATTTTGGACCTACAGTTTGGGATAAGCTGGATAGACTTGGATGCTTGGCAGCCGAATGGAGGTCTGATATCTTCTTATGCTGGAAAAGAACTGAAAAGATCACTCAGAGGTTAGTACAACATGCATATACAGAATTATCAATGAATGCCTTGTAAAATATAAAAAAAAACTCTTTATTAACTGTGTTTTGGAGACACGGATTACTGAAGCTGTGGCCATTGGACAGGATTTTCAGAAGAAAACCAATCTGAGCAATGGCTGTAAGAAGCGTCCCCTCCACCCAACTACCCAAGACAGCTGGCTTGATATCAAAGCCATAAAAGGAGACCCACAAACAATCGAGAATCCTCTAGAGCATCGCAAGCACAGCAATACTTTAGAGAAAATTGAAAAATACATTGTGATGAAGATGCTCTCACCTTTTGGGCAAAAAAAATAAGAATATGTTTTTTGGTCTTCATTCCCTTGCTCTCCAAGTATTGTCTGTTTGTGCAGCCTAAGCTCCTTTTGAATGTATTTTCAGCATAGGGGGTCTTATCTTGAGCCCACACTGTGTCCAAATGTTGATGGATTTAATGTTCCTTAAGAGCAATTATGCACTGTTGCATACATCCTAGTGCTTTTAAAAAACACATTGCTACTTAGATGTAGGCTGACAGATTTTTAAAAGCATTCAGAACGTTTTTTTTTTTAAATGCAAATGTACTTAAATGTTGAGAAACTGGAAAAAAAAATGATACAGTACATGCAAAAGTAAATTGTTTTATTTCATATAAATATGTGCATTAGTTTATAATATGTGAACATTAAAACTTTTTAATCATACGCATACATGAAAATATAGTTTCAATATGTGTGCAAGCTTCCCAGAAAAAAAAAATCAAAATTTTGATTGAGAATTTTCAAGTCTTGGTATTGATTAAAAGTTTTGGTCTGGTGTTGCTCTCAAAACAGATGGTCTTGAATACATCATTGGAGCATACTATGTATGCAATAAGAGTGCCAACATGTTGCATGCTGTAAGAATTTCAGTGGACTATGTACATGGGATAATCATGACCATATAAACCCTGAACTGGCTGTGGACTCGGAGTTTGGCTAGAGCGACGTGTGAAAACTCCCGACTGTGGCAGTTAAGAATTGAGGATAAAGTCACCGTAGAAGGAACCTAAGAAATCACAAAATCACTTATGTGGAATACAATTTTAATAACTGATATTACACAAAAACCTAATGACGTTACCATAATTTTGGAGCTGGTTCACATGAGCCTGCGGGAGAGAAGAGATACAATAACAAAATTATTAGAAATATTAGAAAGATCATTAGACTATATACAGAGAATAAGGTACAATCAAAATTAACATTTTTCATCAATACGCATCAAAAAGTAATGAGATTCTCTGATACTGGAAGACATTTCTAATATCTCTTACGATCGGATATTGCACACGACTTGGAAGAGGGAAAATAAGGCAACGCCACAATGGTTAGAAGTACTCCATTAGGTACCTTGTGTGCTGTGGGATTGGAGGGTTAGCCTCACCTTCACAGCTTATATAACACAACACAGGACATGTGGGAGACATGGGTCTTTCAAATAGCTGCCTGGGCACATAGGCAGTGCTCTCCAGAAGGTGTTACCTTGTCATAAGTCATTTTAACAAGTGTGACGGAGTGCTAGGGCAAGAGCATCACCAGTTAAGCACCTGGTTGCCCAAAGTCCAACAAAACAACTCCAAAGCAGAGACGACGCAAGTCATACTAGCAGCAGGACAGGTCCTACGACTCCTAGTGTAGAAGCATGGAGACCGCTTGTGGTTGGCTGCGTGCTGGGTACCCAATACAGGCAAAAGTGTACCAACACCAGTAGGAAAGTGACTGAGAGGAAGTATTAAATGTGCCCTGATGATCCTAGGGGGCAGGTGGTCAGGCAGTTGCTAGGTATGCCTGGATTCCCTGATCACGAAGGTCAAGGAGGGACCTCATATGCAACAGGTGGTAAGGAACTGGGGCCAGACTGCCTAATCCAGGGTGATCTTAAAAAGAACAGACAGGAGACACTCATCAATGTAGTTCCCAACTTGAAGGAGATGAACCATGCCACTCCCTTAGTGAATGGACAGTCAAGTGGCTTAGACAAAAAGCCCTTTAAGGACAGCTAAAGGTTCAGGGACACCCGTGGCTGCTAAAAGAAGTTTGGGTATGGTGTCTCTGCAGTCCCACATGATCCCAAAAGTAATTTCAGGATCTAAAGTGACCTCATGATGTGACTTAAAGCTACATAAAGTTAGGAGTTGGAAGGAGAATTTGGAGCAAAGGCTCAACTGACAGGAAGAAAGAGGACAAAGGTGAGAGAAAGTTGCTTGGCTGTGTCTTAAAGTGGATGAGCCACCACACTGAGAAGGGGTTTCAGCACCATATAGATAGACCCGGGCAGTTTTGCCTTTAGTTGTATTTTGAAATTCTTTTTGTGTTATTTGATATTCTTGTGTTCAGCCCTATGTTGTGCAATATTTTTGTTCTCTTTCAGCTTCTTTGGCCTTACTTTGGGTGTAAAACGCCGATATCTTACCATCACATAACTTCTCTTAACCCCTTGTAACATTTTGTAAAGTTTTCCTTTTTGGTGTGCGCTATGCAGAGTTTGGATAATTTTCACCATACGCTGAGTATATAAAGGTAAACACCTCTTTCAGTAAATATATTTTCTAAAGATAAAGCTTACTTTTCAGACCCAGACGATTTGTGGGCATTTAAATGGTAATATATTTATATAGATATATCTACTCGGGCCCCTTTGGTTTTAGCAGTAAAGAGTCATGTACATAATAATTATGCTCATGGTCCAGATGGCATTCCACACAATGCTGGTGGTTCTTTCACAAAGTGGCTTGAGGCACATGCGGGTCCTCACTGTGCAAGGGTGTGGCCTCCACTGGAAAGTTCTCAAAGCCACAGAAAGCTTGTGGTGCTCTGCAGCCCTGAGAAAGACACTAGTCGGCTACTGTGCTGCGCCCATCTGCACCATTTGATATCCAACTTGTTCAGGCAGGCAGGCTGGAACAGGAACTGTGTGACACAATAGCCAATCTAATTTTACTTAAAAGGTTCTCATGATGGTCTTCATCAAACTGGTTCCAAACTTGGCTGGTTGCTTTCTTTCTGGTGCTCACCAATGTGAATGTCTTCAAAATCCTGAATTGAGTTCTCAAGCTCCTTCTGTGCCTGCCGTACCATGAAGAACATGACAAAGATGCTGATGCAGATCTGTAAAGGCAGGGAGGAAGACAAAAAAAAAATGAATGCAGGGGGATCTGGCTTGGTTTTCTCCCTTCCCATGCAGGATAGTGAGCAGCAAGTTGGCACAGCTGGAAATTGCCTATGTCAGAGACAGTCAGGAAGAGAGTTTTCAATATCTGTTTTGGTATTAGAAAGGCACAATTAAACAGAGTTAAAAAGAAATGCCAGGTGCACCCAAATGGCACCCTCTTCTCATTAGAGGCTGATCTTTTTCCCGGTGAATAAGTCAACTTACAGAAATCAATTATAGCCTTGTTAAACCTACTTAATCCAAATCACGGTCATGGTGTGCTGGAGCCTATCCCAAAACCACAAGGCCACTGCCAGGCAGAGTTCCTCACACAGGCTTAATGTGGACGAGCCAATCAACCCACAATAGAGTGTCACAAACATGAACATCTATAGGGCTTTAATAAATCAGACCACCTGCCCACAGTGCATGAGGAAAGATTGTCATTAACACCATCTTCCATTTTCTCCACAGACTGGAGGACAACTCTGAAGATGGACAGTGATGACACTTCCAGTTTTGCCTGCCCTTTACACTCTCCAGGGACTTTTTCAAAAATAATGACACTGGAAGTTGGAATTCACTTGGGAACCTGCTTCTGAAGAGTATGGTACTCCAAGGAAGAGATTGATTTGCTGACTGAGTTTGAGAGTATTGGTGCACTGGCAAGCCTTTTCTGCCCCAGCCACAAGCCTTCACCAATTTTCCGTTGTAACTTTTTTCTTATTGTGTCTTCATTAAACAGGGTACCTGGGTGGTGCCCAACCCTTTGCACTCCCTCTTTGTTTTGATTCCTCTTTTCACAAGAGTCAGGCTACAAGCCTCCAGTGGACTCTGTGCCATCATAAAGGGGCCTGAAGCATTTTGAAAATGTGCAACTCAGTGGGGTCTTCAGGACTAAAACATTGGTCTAGTGCAGTGGTCCCCAACTCCGGTCCTGGAGGGCACCAGTAGTTGCAGGTTTTTATTCTAACCCTTTTCATTATTAGTACACTATTGTTGCTGCTAATTAACTTCTTTTGCATTAAGTTTAATTGACTTGTTATTTAAGATATGTTCCCCTGAACTCCTTCACCATTCCTCTAAATTGCTTCATTTCTTTCCTTAAATGGCACCCAAACAGGAATGAAATGAGAAGTGAGTGAGCCAACAGAAGATCAACTAAGTCAGGGCCTCAAACTGCAACCAATTTCACTCCAACCAGTTGCTTAATTAGACACCGAGTCTTGTTGTTAATTAAACTTGTTCTTTAATCCCATGGCTTGTTGCTGCTCTCATTGTGCGATAGCATACATTTCTGAAATTGTTGATTTGTTTTGAGCAGATCAACATTCCTGATACCTTCGTCTTTTGTTATTTTCAGATATTGTGTGATGGAGACAATTTGCTGGTCATGTTTTGGTCTCATTATTGTTTGGCAACTAATTAGGGAAAAAAAACAATTAAGGGGTCCAAGCCTTCAAGAGCAAGTCAAATGAAAATAATTCAAAAGCAGTTAATTAGCAGCAAAAGCAGGTTACTAATTAAGAAAAGGGTTAGAATGAAAACCTGCAGCCATTGGGCCCTCCAGGACAGGAGTTGGGGATCCCTGATCTAGTGGATAAATGTATGTGTGCATGAAGAGGTACGTGATGACATTAAGCATAAATAAACAAGTGTAGCTGCATTTTTATAATAAAGTCTAATATGATAAATTAATTTGAGTGCAGGGTACAACTCCAATCATAAAAAAATTGTTCAGTATTTCTACATTTCTGCCATAGCAAAATCTCCTTAAAATTTGTAACATTATGTAGGCATTAAACTAACTAATATTCAATAGCATTCACACATTAAATAAAATGTAACAAATGCAAAGACTGAGGCACACCGACGAACAATTAAGCCCAACAAATGGTGAGTTTACTTAACAGTGTCAAACCATCCTTTCATCCCTCAGGAAGCCTAACAGACCTAGCCATACTTTCCTACTGTTATGGGACACAGGTGATGTGCCACTAAAAACACACCTGCACTTGATACAGATACTCTTGCGCTGTACCCTGTTATCCTTTTCACTGTGATTTACTAAAGACTATCATCTTCCAGATTTGAATGCTATATATTTTCTTCTTTGAAAGTCTCAAGACTTCCTTCTGGTATATTCCTGGGCCTGGAGTACAAACCTTGATGAAAATTGTGGAATGCCGTGCTTCAAAACCCTGTGTGACAAACTGTTGTCGAAGAGGCATCCAGCCCTGCCCATCTTCAGCACAATCTGCTGGCTTCTACAGTTCTATGTTGCTGTGACATGATCTCACAATTTAATATCCAAAATACTCTTAAGGGTAAATAAACTGGGATTATTTTCATGAAACCGTACCAGAGTCACACGACTGAAGTAGCCACAGAGGGGTCTACCATTAAGTCTATGGATTTTTTTTTTTTTTTTTTGCATTGTTATTAAGGTCTGTTGCAGCGTGTGTGTCACAAGCATATTAAGCTGCCACACTTAACAAGGCAAGTTTCAGACTTACTGGAAAATCTGCTCAGATATGATGATGTGTTATCCCAACACAGACAACGACCAGGTGAAGGACTCACGGCCAGGATGCTGTAGCAGTGAGGCAGCGGTGCTAGCCACAGTGCTGCAAAAATAAAACTTAAGAAGGAGTGCTAAAGACAATATGGAAGAATTCCAATACCGTGTGACTTTTATAATCGCCAAGATATCCTGCAAAAGAGACACTGGAGGCAATGGAAGGGAGCCCTGCCATGTACAGTATGTCTTCTTAATGTGTCTTGCCAGGAGCATAAGCATGGCACATACTGCTGTACAACACGTGCTGAATTAAATTCAGTTTACTTTTATATAGCACTCACCACTGTGTGCCAGCCTAGCGTAAGTGTCAGGTCTTCTCTATTACTTTGCCCACTGTTATGTCCCTGCCTTCCTTCTGGATGGGATCTGCCAGCCACTTACACCTTTTTGTCCCTTCTTCACTGTACCTGCAATGCTAAAGTAAGGTATCCTTCCAGGCCCTGGTGATTGGTCACATCCTCCATGGTCCGCAGTGTGGTGCCCACATAGGAGTTGAGGATCTGTGTGGGCAGCAGTCCAGCAGAAGAGGCAGTTAGATAACTCTGAGTGTCCAGTTTGCTGATCTGAAAAATGTAAAATGCAATTCAACTCACTTTAGAACCCGGTGCTCTGGACATCCCAGTGTGTCAGGTCACTGACACACAGCTAACAGTGATGGCTTGAGAGGTCATGGCTCCTTTCTGGCCACAGGCCTGCTGAATGACAAGCTGGGTAGTCACTTTGTGTTATTAATGATAACGTTCACCAAGAAGTTGAAAACGGTAATAAGAAGGTTTAAATCAAATCACCTTCTAAATGTAAAAATGAGAAATAAAGAGATGTGTAAGGAAAGTTACTACTGCATGCTGGTGATGAAAGGAGAATGGAGGCAAGCAGTCTCTGGAGGAAACTCTGCTGATCTCATTTATGAGAATCTCAAGAATAAAATGTCACCTTTCCATGACTGGAAGCTCTAATTCTCACTGTGAGCCTCTCACGAGGATGCTGCCAGCTTAACATTGTATTAAAGAGTGAGACAGGAGAAAAAATAATCTCCTGCATATTAGCTTGTCTGATAAAATTCACAGTCAGGCTCAGAGTCCAGCAGACATATGTGTAAGGCCCTCATGGCAGTCGTCTTCTCATAAAACAGCAGAAGGATGAAGGTGTTTAGAGTTGATGAGTGCCACATTTGGAGTTCTCTTAAAGGGACTGTACTAACGAAAGACTTACAATGTGGCTTAGTGATCAATATGATCCAAAAGACCCAGACAAGCTTTGTAAAACAGCTTCTGTGCTTCTTGCTAAAGCCTGCTGGAAACAGTCTAACGGGAACAATGCAGGGAAAGTCTACAATCCTACAAACCCTGGACTAGGCAAGTAGGTAACATGAACAGCACAGCTCATATAATATGAGGGTAGCTGTAGAATGGCATTGGTGCCCTTGGGCAAGAGAATATTGGGACTCTCCTTTGGAAAATGGCGGGAAGAAACAGGAGACTAGCAGGTGCTGAAAATGAGGCAGGGGTTTATTTTCTGGAGTGGTGTGTCAGAGAGTAAAAAACTGGACATTGAACAGAGCCCCCTTGTGCCCCACCAAGGGTGCTAGCACCTGAAGATGGCAGTGTGCCCTGTTCATGTTGTAAATGTTATATGTTGTGTCGCGGCACTGTTGCAAAACAGTGGATGGCAGTTTTAAAGCATACAGTGATGGCTCTGGTGAGTAGTGCTGGTGAGGCAAGGACTGGGGGACGAGCTTGTATGGTGTGGGGAATTGGCTGATTAAGTATGCACGTGTGTTAGCGAGATCAGTGCAGCCATTCCTGATCAGCAGCACTAGAAGCTGATAAAGTCAGTGCCTAGATTACCACATAAAAGGGCCGAGTAAAGGGGGAATCAAGGTGGAAAGGCAAAAAAAAGTCAAAGTGAACCTCAGAGAAACAGAGAGAGACAAAGAAAACACGCTCTGAGGTGTAGAACAGTTCAGAGAAAGTAATCGAGGAAGAGGATGATGGTGTGTTCCTGGGAGATGGGTCAAGCCTGCCGAGCAGCAGTATGGAGCAGGAGAGATTTAGGGCTTGTCTGGATTCACTGCGGTGGCAGGGACAGAAAGCTGGGCTTGTGTGGCCTCTCAGCAGGTACCGATGATAATGGTTGGGAGAGAGCTGAGGAGACTAAGTCCAGTGGTGCCTTGTTTCTGCTGAATGACTGAGTGAGAGCAGAGGAGACATGTAAGTTTACCACAGAGAAGACATTATGGATTTTAATTATTTATAAGATTTACCCACAAGCATGATTTTATGGATTTAATTACTGAAGACTGTTTCTTTAATAAAGATTTTTTCTAACTGCACAGTAACAATTTTAATTATTTACTAAACATGCAGTTTTTGCACCAAAAACTTGTTGTTGTCTCCTCACTTGTCCTAGTCTTTCTCAGTTTATGACATCTAGATGTCCTGATAGAGGTTGGTGCCCATCAGCTGTGGGCACTGGGCATCACAATGTTAAGAGTGTGCGACACAGACTCTGTTAAAAAAGGGTGACAGGATCCAAAAAAACAGGTCAGGACCTTCACTAGAATGCCTAGAAACAAGGCATCCTAACCCCAAACTCAACTGGGAAGCCTAATCAGGCCCAAAATGGGCCACAGGCTTTACATATTCAAAAATACTTTAAAATGTCCAAATTACACAAGAATATAGTGCAAGTGACAGGATAACCACAAACCTCTGGCTTTTAGGACAACACAAAACAAAGTATCTTTATAAATAAGGAATTTATTTCTATGAATGAAAAGAAGTGGCAAAGACAAAAGCTGGCAAAAATCCTAAGAAAACGCAAAAATGTGAATAAGCACTAGCAAGCTCATCCTGGAGGACAAGAAAATGGATTATTGAACCAAGAAATGAATCTTAGAATAATAATAATAGATAATGCACCAGAATTATTCCTTGCATCCATAATCAATAATCACAGCAGTCAAAACATTGTTAAGAGTGTCGTTTGTTTTGGTATTTTTTGACATTTTGTAAACCTTGCAGTTGTCCTCACTCCCTTGTTTGTGGATGTTTCTTTCTAGTAATCCTAATTTTGCACCAGAATCACGTACCTATGTAAAGCACTTGTAATGGCACAGCCCGACTACCTTGGCACTATTTCCCTACTTCTGCTGTGCACGTCTAATTCTGTAAATCTTTTGACAATCTTTGTTTTAATATTTTTTTAGTCATTTTGACTCTTGCTTTTGTGCTTGGTTCCCCAGTCTTGATTTTGTTGGTTGGTTTTGGTTATTATTATTAAATTGCCTTTTATTTAGTGGTAGTTTTTTTGTTGTAGTATTTATTTTTGTATTTTTCAATTTATTGTCTGTACGTTTTGAAATAATTGTACATTTCACATTTTTGGAAGCTTTTTGGGTTTTGAACTTTTCCTTTATTGCATACATTATACTTAAAATTTAAAGTTTTGATTATTTGGGCCAGGGTTTCTTCTTCATATTCAAGATTTTTAGACCTTGTGGCTTTTCTTGAAATTTTCGGAATTTTCAGGATTTGTGAGGTTTAAAATCATAACTCTGACTTCCTCCTTTTTCACCCGGTTACTGCTGCACTAATACAGACTGATTTGCCACTTACAACAGACCAGTTTGACAGAGTACAAGTCACATTGTGTTTACGCGTTTTAATTTTTCATAAACATATCCTCACTTGCTCCTTTGGACAAAACCTGTTCATGAATTCCTTGCCTGCTGATGGTTTAGCAGTAGCCTGCCTCACATTATTGACTTTGCATTTAAACAATCTCATTTCTCTGGGCTGACACAGGACCATTGCTACCACCCAAACCCAACACGCACAACCAAATGGTAAATACAGGGGGTAAGGACCCAAAAAGAACAACATCTCTGCATAACCTGATGTTAAAAAAAACAATATGTCTCTGGGGCGTGAGCACTTTGCTTTGTGCACCATTATGTAGAGCATGGCTAAGGCTGGTGTATATGCATGTCAGCCACTTTTCCAAGAGATGATGCCGGTGTGAACAGTGGTGCCCACAGTCCTCATATGCAGACATTTTAATGTCCAGATATTCACATCAGTCTAGTAGATTAAGTGGCTCAGGACTGAAGGTCCCTACAAATTCTAGGGAGTCTCCAAATGGTATATTTTTCTGACCTCATCATCTACCATCCCCATTCCAGAAATTCTCTTAAATACTGTATATCCCGTGTGAGACCACAATGCTCATGGTCAAACTTAAAAAGGCAGCAATGACTGCTAAATAAGGAGAGAAAAAAAAACACATTAAAGCGAAGGCAGGTTAACCCAATTCCTGACACTAGATGGACAGCAATGCGAGATTGGAGGTGATGCTGTTGATGTGGATTAGCCTTCTGGGGCATACAGTAGTTGGATAATGCGAGTGCTGGAAAGACTTTTCATCAGCTCGGTGCTCCCCTCGTGCTAGCCACAACAACAAAAACTTATTCTTAGCATGCATAAGCCCTGACAGCGGAGGCCAATCTGCTGGGCTGCTTCCTTGAAACAGGCAATCATCTCATTACCCACAAACCACAGCTCACTCTTCCATCTCAGCCATTCCAAAACATGCTGCAGCCACAGTGACGCATTTATCTCCTAGAACCTTACCATTTTCAAGGCAGCATACAATCTGGAAAACCAATGGGATGTTTTCCAAAGCTGTGAAACGTTAAAAGTGTGGATCAACAGGCCTCAATTGTGGCTTTGTGATGTTAAAAAAAGGATGCAGTTTCACCCTCCATGGAATGGCATGGAAAGGAGGCACCAGGGGATTTCAGATGGAAGCTGCCTATCCTCTTGTGTGCTGTAATTCTTTACAGGAGACCACACAGTCAGCACAGCTTTACACATTACTCCTAAGAACTGCACTAAAAATTGGGAGTAAGACATGAAGTTATGAAACCACCTATAGTCACGCCCAGCAAGAAGTAGGCCATGTTTGAGAATGAATGACATCACAATTTTACAAACTGGAACTCTTGTTGTCATTTTGTAGTTTTCTGATACTGAAAGTACTAGGAGACGTAGAAGAAGATGGAAAGATCAAGACACACACACAAAAAATGAGAGTAAAGCCTGATTATGGACACGTTTTTAAAGCAATGAATGATCGACAGCCACACTTTCAGAAGAACTACCTTCCTCGATGTTTCAGCCATGGGAACTGCCTTGTAAAGTAATAGTTACACTGAAACTGGGCATGGCAAGAATTCATGTTCACTCTCCCAGTGTTTTGGATTGTTTTCCAGAGTTGCATATCATGTCCCTCTCCATGATCCCCCCTATATTCTTCAAGGCTCTAGTTATAACACGCCCAGGAGTCTCTGCTGCCTTCTTAAACCTTCCTGGACTTGTAAACTACAAAGTAAATGTTTCTGGAGTTTGCGGAATGCAGAGCTCAGCGTACCAGGGTGACATTTTGCGCTCAATCACCCATCTAGCTCCACTTATTTTCAGAGTAATATGTTGGCTACAATACAGCTTACAACCAGGACCACCTGTGTGTTGATACTGTGATATCACTTGTGATTCACATATGCGTTGTCAGTGCTACATTGGTTGGATGGGCATCCCAACCAGAGGAGGGGAGGATTCCTTACCTGGATGGAAGGCTCTGAGCAAGCAAATAGGCATCCCGGCCAGGAGAAAGGAAGGAGCCAGACCCAGAAGAGATGGTCAGGAGGGATGGATGGACAGCCCATTCGACGCCGCAGGGGATATGTTATTCCTCCAGAACATGAGATGGCAGCATCCCTCAGTATTGAAGCCCATTTAGGAACCAGCGGGGACTGCTGGCAGATGTAGCCCTGCTAGGGACCATGGGTGCCACAAGGGGGTGCTGTTAGGAGATGCACTTCCCAATTTATGGGGCTTCCATATGATCTGGAAGTACTTCCATTGGGCACTGGCCCTGGCACCAGAAGTACTCCCAGGTCCTTAATAAAAGGGACCACACTCCCTTATGCAGGTGAGTCAGAGCTGGGAGAATGTGAAGCAACACTCGACTGGAGGAGGGTAGTGAGGTGGTGAGAGGAATTGTGGAGAGAGAGAGAGAGAGAGAGAGAGAGACAGATTATTTGTACTTGTGTTAACTTTTTTGAGGAACTGTATGTGATAAAGACACCATTATTTGAACCCAGGACTCTGTGTGTTCTTGTTGGGGTCTGGGGCTTGCTGATGCTTAAATCCATCACTGCATGATCATTCAGACTTGGGGCAATGATGTTTATGTTCATGCCGATTTGCAAGAATGCCACTTGCTTTAACATTACCTTAAGCAGAGTGTGGGGGAAATGTATAAATCTGTGTGTTAGCTCACGAGTTGTAAGATTTTGGAGCAAAATTCGAGAAATACCCAAATCATTAGTATTGCAAAACTTTCTTGTGGCCAAAAGAATAATGTCACCAACACTTTCAATTCATCTGACAGCACAGGACTTTTCTGCATCGATGGATGTATCTCGTAACATTCGAGATTTGTTATGAATATTATTCCATCTCTGTCAAATATATCTCTTATTTTACAAGTTCATTGGTGTCCAGCATTTCCAAAACATTAAGCCTTTCCCAGAATGTGCATGCTGATCTCTGCCTGAGCACCATCTTCTGGTGGCTCTCAGCGAGACAGGAGAGCTCATGAGCTCTACTAAATCCAGGTGATGTTAGTAGTAATTTCCTAAATTAGGAAAATTGATAAAATACTTTTACCTCTACTCTTAAGAATAGGGCCAAAGTTATGTCACTCTGAGATTTTTGAGCCAGTTGAGACCGTTTTCCACAGGATTTTGAATTTCAGCCCTGTTCCTTCCTGTGAGGATTCTCTTGTACTCTCCCTGTTTCTTTGGACATCCCAAAAGCAACTGTTTAGAAGAGACATGCAAGTTTGAACTTTCAATGAACTATTTACACATGTCAATAAGCTTCATTTGACTTGATATATATTTTTAGGTAAAGTTTTGATTCTAAGCTGGCCCAAGTTTAGTCAGCGAGTGGACCCTGCTTTAACATTTACATTAAACAATTAACATTTAATTGGCCAAATCAACAAATGTAGATGAAAGGGCATGTACACTGTTATGCTTGGAGCTTAATTCTGAGGTCTGCTCTAGTTTTGAGAATCTTAAGAGGTAGGTGTAAGGACCAAGTCCTCCTCACAGACAACCACGCACTGCATTTCTCATCAAACACTCATTTGAAGGCTGTTACAAGGCCAGCACACGCCAATAGTACCTCATTGTTACAACATCTCATGAATGCAGATGTGAAGTTTGGCAAATGAGATTTAAAATGGTTGCCTAGTGTGCATCACCTTGGGGTTAGGGCTTTGACGCAGTGGAAGGTCCATGGCATAAGCACTTTAGAAGACCATTCTGATGATTAGATGAGGAGAGTATGACCGCAGACCCCAAAAGGATGGAGCAGTAAGTGGTTAGTAAAGCAAGATATAGATAAAAAAAAAAATTAAGACCAACTTGACACCAAAATGTCGAGAGGGGCTATCTGCTCAAGTCTACACTGTGACAGGAGTTAATAAACCCAAGTTCATGTGTTCGAGTACTGGCAGGGAATCTCCCAGGGTATGCGATAACCATACTGGAGCCATCCTTGGCCTAGTGATGGTACTGACTGTGTCTGTTGGCTCCCATGCCATATGGTGTTAACATAACTCCTCCACACACCTAATTTTGGTAACTGAACTGGCACTCCTAAAATGTTCTGTCTGTGCAGATAAGATAACAGCAAACAGGCTGTTCTAACTCTGGCATCTGCTATGCTTTGTATTAAAAAAACACCAACAAAATGGCACCAACCACACTGCCCCCAGTGGTGCCTGGCCTGTCTCAGAGTAAAATATGTTTGTACATGTAGAATGTCCATTAATCACCATATCTTCATGCTCTCTGGCAGGGTCCTGTAGGTAACCTGTCACCTTTTCCTTCTGAATCCAACATAATTAGAAAATCAGGCAAGTCTAAAGCACTAATTTGCCTAGACATTTGTGAACCAGAAAAAGTTTAGGGTTGTGAACATGAATCTGCATTTAAATGCAGCATCAATGACCCCAGTAGAGAGTAAATTTGGAACAGGATGGCTGGCTGATCACACATTTTACAGCTTGCAGACTAACATGCATATATTAGGGAGGACTCCGAAGGGTTAACCACTTAGAAACCATAAAGCCTCTCCTGATACATCTCTGACAGCCTGGTGTGTAAGGGGGCAGTGGGTGGGCCCAAAGACAAGGACCATCTCTACCTGCCACAGCTGCCTCTGATCTTTTATTGATTTGTGCTGAATGGACGCACCTTCAAGTCTGTCAATGTGTGTACAGTATGTAGGCTTTATGAGATTGTTTGGCTGGGAAGAAAGCACACCTTTGGAAAAGAAAGTGTGCCAAATGCAAAAGTAGGTAACTTCATGGAAATCGGGGAGGAGGTTAAAAAAAAAAAAAAAAAGACATACTCACTTTATGTACTATCCTTTATGTACTTTAAAAAAATAATGGCAGAAATAACCCATGCCTTATAACCCTGGTAAGAATATCAGTGTTACAATCTATTTAATATTCACAGCCTCATCCCCAGTAAACTAAGCAAGTTATCAAACATCACGTAAACTGATTTGTGCTTTTATTAAATTAAATGAAGTTCTGTATTTAATGCATCATTCTTTATCAGGGTAGCTGGGAGTGGCAAAACGTTACATGTTAGTTGAACTTGCAAGTAAGAATGTCGCTGTACTCTGTACATGTAACAATAATAATAATAATACAGTACTACTAATGGTGAAGGGATTGTGTCCAGAAGCTACTGTAGGTAACGAAGGGCCACTAGAGGGGGGTAAAATATTTACATTTAAATGATAACCCAGAGAGAAATTCTCAAAAGGCACCAGAAGCCAATCATAATAATATTGTAATGCAACAAATGGCATATATAGATATATAAAAAGCACAAGTGCATATATACTGTATATATGCAGTATAATCACAAGGCTGTTGTTTATCTCACCTGTTACTATCCTGAAGCCGTTACCGATAATCCCTGTTGTGAGGCATCCTGTAAATTTAGTCTTGATGCAAACCTTAAATTACTTTATAACCAAAAAATAAGGTGTATAATTAGACCAAGAGATAAAACCAGACCCTTTACCAGGGGCATCTGTAATAGAAATTTACTTCAAATTAAAACAAAAAATATATCACCAGTTCAGAAAGAAGCATGCAGTTATAAATGCTGCTTATTGAACATTCGCTCCCTTGGCAGTAAAGCTGTTTGGGTAAATGATATTATATTAAGTACAAAATCTGATCTGTGTCTTCTCACTGAAACCTGGCTCAGTAAACGTGACACTGTTCCCCTAGCAGAGGCGTCACCAGGTGGATACTCGTTCCTTCATAAGTCTAGAGATTCTGGTTGAGGAGGAGGCCTTGGAATAATTCATTGTAACAAAATGCAAATCAAGTCTATGATGCTGTCATGTCAATAAGGACCAAAATCCATAAGGAATGTTTCCAGCACCTTGCTGAATCTATGCCATGAAGAATTATTGTAGTTCTGAAGGCAAAAGGGGGTCCAACCTGGTGCTAGCAAGGTATACCTAATAAAGTGGCTAATAAGCAAAAGAGAGAGAGAGAGAGAGAGAGAGAGAGATTGTGGGAGTGTGATATATAGATATATATATATATATATAGATATATATATATACCACTCGCCCTGCCAAAACTGCAGCACAAAGTTTCTTCCATTTTCCAGTTGCCTTTGGATTGAGTAGGCACTCACTGATGCTTTGATTTTTTTTTGCGACCTCTCTAAATGAAAGGCCTACACTTCTAAGGGTAATAATGCTTGGCCTCATTTCATTTGTTAATTACTGTTTCCTTTCCAGTAACACTGTAATATTGCCCAAGCAGTACTTCAGAGGGTGTAGTAACACAGTCTGCTCCAACTCTGCTTTAAGACAAGACAGAGGGCTTTTAAGTTGAGAAACCTGCACAAACTTTTTGCTTCAACTTGCAAGACTAAATTTACAATTCATTGCTGCAGAACATCTCTAGGTTGTAACATTGTAGTTGTTCCCTGTAGAAATCCCATTTATAATATTTGGATATTTTTAGTTTTTGCTTAACTAAACTTTAAAATGTTCTAAAACATTTGACCAGTAGTGTATACACATATACACATTTTTGTGTGTTAGTATCTTTTTTGGTATCTCATTATTATGACTGTTCTAAGAAGACACACAAGTAAGAATTTCATTGTACTGAGTATCCATGACAATAAACTTGAACTGGACATAGGTCAGCCTGAAGGAGGAGAAAGAAATGTTGGAATCACTGCAGTCACAGAAGGGCAG
Source organism: Polypterus bichir lapradei (assembly GCA_026402145.1). NCBI lineage: Eukaryota > Metazoa > Chordata > Cladistia > Polypteriformes > Polypteridae > Polypterus > Polypterus bichir. Next base: position 80,678,250 of record JANRMT010062806.1, read on the forward strand.
CGAGTCCAGGTCTGGATATGGATGCCCAATGTTACACAAGCAAAAAAAAAAAAAAAGCATATGAGAGCTAAGTTGATGATAGATGGCTATGAGGCCTTTTGGAACCATAAATTTACAGAACCAACTGTAACCCTGACTGTTATCCTGGGCTGTCTACATAACTATTTATAGCATTTGGCATCACAAGGTCGACTGGGGCTTTAGACTGCTTGCAGGGGGCTAGTAGCCCTGACCCTTAGAGAGACCACAGTGGAGTTAAGAGGGTATATGGCTGCCCTTATTTTTCACTAAGAATGTAAAAAAGTTTAGCTTGTCCCTGAGAGACTCCTTGACTTTTGCATTGTAGCCTTTGCTGATTCAAGTTACGCCTATAAATTCTAAGGTTGGATCCCGTGTCTGGTCATTGTGTGGACTTTGCACACACTGGGTTCATTTTCTCCAGTTATTCTGTTTTTTTCTTTAACATCTCAAAAGACTTGCACTTGGTCCTAAGTGAGTGTGCCTTACAGTGGACTGGCATCCCATCTGCCTATTCCAGAAGCACCATTTAAGACCGAAACCTCACTTTGGAAGAGAAACTTGCAACAATATGTGGGGGATCGACTGCACCAAAAGTAAGCCAAGAACAAGTAAAAGAAGTGTCTCCATTCAAGAGTTATAACCACTATCTATTATAAATACCCATGGACCTGAAAAATGCAACTTATTAGTTGCTAATTCAGTTGTGTTGGCGTTTGCACTATATATACAGTGTTGGTAAGTTCAGTTACCAATAAATTCTTCAAAGGGAGCTCATCAACAAAGAAACACAGAAAAGAGATTTAGTAAAATAATATTAATGATTATGATCAATAATTTGTTACTTAACACCCAAGCACTCTGCACAATTTAAATGTAGCATTTTAAAGACAAATCATTAAAATAAATATACTAATCCACTTTCATGCCATATGCCGTGCACTGCTCTTAAACATTTACTTGGGTAGTTTTTTTATGGGGGGGAAAAGAGAAAAGAAAAAAACAAACAAACATTTCTATAGGAAAGGCTTTGTTGTGGAATAGTTTAAGTTCTGTCAAAAAAAGAAAATGCCTTGCTGTCATGACCACCCCTTTAAATTCGGGGACGATCTCATTTTCACAGTTGGTATAATTATCCTATAAAACTCTTTTTCTTGAATATTACATGCACAGTTGATCATGGCAGATTAAAACTGATAAAACTGTGAACGCCGTGTAGTTAAAGCGCTGCACAGTGTCTTTAATAAGCCTAACTGGCAGTCTTCTATTGCACATTCATATCTACTGTGCCCCTCCATCACTTCCACCAGGAGGGACACTGATTTCTATAGCTGAGCCTTTGCTGTAGAAATGTGTGCCCCTGTAAGTTGCTTGGAAAATGTATATCTGTATAGCTAAAATTGTTCAAAATGTATTCTAAAAGACTGTAGACAGTCTTCTGTATCAGTTTCATATTTAATGTGCATCTCCATCCACTTTAGAGGACACTCATTTTCCACAGGTGAGCCTTTGTTATTTAAATGCTGATCTGTTTTACAAAATGAGCAATTGGCAGCTAAAATTGAGTCAAATCTATTTAAAAGAATCTAAGGAGTCTTTTGTCACTTTTTTCTCTACTGTGCTCTTTTGCCATATCCTGTGGAAGGGATGATTATTGTCCCAGCTTTTGCAGTGTTATAGCAGCTATTGACAGTTGTGTTCTCATAATGAAGGGGATATTAGACAGACCATTAAGGAATAAAAGTTGAAGGAGTTTCTCATATGCTTAGGAAAAAAGGGGTGCCCCTGGTTAACACACAGATCCCAGATAGACGGAAAACTAAAAATTAGGGAATACTGTATTAGTAAGTAGTACCAATACATGCATTACTTTTCAGAATATCCATCAGTCAAGGGAATGGAAATCCAGTTTGAAAATATGAGGGGAAGCTCACATGGGTCGTGATTCATGGCCAGATGATTTAACCACTTTTGGAGAAAATAAGACTGACACTTTAATTATGTGGTATCATCGAGACGTCCTGCTGTAGAATGAATGTGATGGCAAAGCATTAAAAACAGAATGGAGATTTCTAAAAATTCTGTTTAAAGGTCAATTTTCAGAAAAGTCTTACAACAGTTTGTGGGAAGTCTTACTGACAAAAGAGCCTCATTGTACAGATTTCCACAATATTCTGCCATCTTGTTGAAATCATGCTTGTTTTGCCTATTTCAGCAGCTCAGTGTGAACATGGCCATTCAGTACAGAACAGAATAAAATCAAAAGCTCAAAAGTCTCTCAGTGTCTCAACCTTGAAGGATTTAGTCACAATCAGTAGAGAAGGCCCTGAGCAGTTTGTGTCAAACACTATCTCATTTCAATCAACAAGTAAAAAAGGACCAAATTACACTGGCTGGTCCTCTGACACTGTCATTCTGATGGTCAGTGACACAGATTCAGAGCCTACTGAGCTCCAATCGTTCACCCGAGTTACTGTCAAACACTACATGCCGAGGGGTACTGCAGTCACTAGTGCACGTTACTGTGACTTGCTGGAGACCAATGCGAACAGCGGCGGTGACTGTTGTCTCAAGGAGTCCTTTTGCTACAAGACAATGCCTGCCCACATACTGCTAAAAACACCAAGGCTTGTCTGAAGAAACTGAAGTTTGAGGTATTGCCACATCTTCTTTATTCACCAGATTTGGCACTGTGTGATTTCCACCTTTTTGGACCCCTAAAAAGGCATCTGGGTGGTCAGCGTCTCAAGACAAATGACGACGTGAAGAAAGTGGTGCATGAGTGGTTGCGAGGACAAGACAAAACCTTTTATTCTGCTGGAATCCAGGCTCTTCCAGCCAGGTGCCGCAAATGCATTGAGAAGTGTGGAGACTACATTGAGAAATGACATTATTAGTTTTGTTAAGGTTCATTCCATTTTCTGATAAATCCTATTTTCTAACTTAGGCTTGACTCCCCCTTGTATGTATAATATATACACAGTAGAGAGAGAAAATGCTAAGGTCTGTTCATCTGTCACACGATTACTAGTGAACTACTGGGGCTGGAGCTTTGCTCATGGTCTTGATCAAAAGCCTGAACGCCTGATATGTGATCACTGAACAAAGTGACGGGGTGGAAGAAAAAACACCAGTGACATTTGCTGAGTGACAAGCAAATCGCAGAGGCCAATGATGTGACGAAGAACACTACAATAGGAAAAACAAGAGCAGAGTCTTCTGCTGAACATTAAGTGGGGGATAAAGAATGCAGGAATGACAAAGACATGTTGAGAAATTATAATGAAGTGAAAGTGCTTATATGTGTAAATAACTGATGGAAAGTTTACTATAATATTTTGTGGTGACTTTAGACAAGCCTTATCTGCTGTTCACCATGCAAATAAAAAAAAAAACCTATTTGGAATTAAGTTGTCAAGTTTAAATTAACCACAAACATGAGAGTAGATACTGAAAAACTGACTTTTTGCTGAAATTGGGTAATGGTGAACAAAACACAAATCTGCAAAATAAGTAACACTGTTGTGGTCATTCCATGCATCGTCATCCTTGAAGATGCTAAAGAAGATAATCATTTGCATTTAATGAAGACTACTTTTGGGTCATCTATTAACACTGAATTAATACATGAAACGAAAAGCAACACCACTGTTTGTCCTAAAAGGAATAACTGCTTTGACATTAACATGGACATTGTAAGTGAACTGATGGAAGGTGAAGAAAAGACAAACTTCAGTAAAGTTCGCATTACTTCTGAAGATGAAAATGATCAACTTCATTGTTGAATTCATTGTCTGTTTGACACCTTCAGGACTGCGACCTGACAAGCTTACTCTTAAAAAAGGAACAATCGCCATGGCTCTTAGAAACCTTAACACTAGAATTCCTGAAGCGTATGAAAAAACTCGCAATCCCGGTCCACCTTAAATTCCTTCGCATCTTTCCTCATCAGCGTCTTTTGTTTTGTAAATGTGTCAATCAGCGCAAGCAGCCTGCTGTCCCTTCACCCCCCACCGCTGGAGCTCAGCTCAAGCCTTCTTTATCTGCGTGTGAGGTCCTTGAGTTGCATAGACTAAATAATAGATCGTTATTTGGAACACATGCATTTCATGTATGTTCCGTGTCTACAACAATCTATGTAAGTGTAGGATGACAGGAAATGCAAGAAATGTTGAACAAACTCCTAAAATAGTACTATAACATGAAAAAAGTTTCTAACGACAAAATTTTGACATGTAGTTTAGAATGTGTGAAGACTGAAGTCCAAATATCAAATAAACACTTTCACAAAAGGTACACATATAACAAAACAAGTGAACTTTTATTCAAGACTATAACTAAGAAAAAGAATTGGGTTAAGGTACAACACAGACACAACCTCTCAGGTGGCACAGCGGTAAGAACTGCTGACTCATAATCAAGAGGTCGTTGGTTCGAATCCGGGCACCCTCCAGAATTACCATTTTGAGTAGAAGCTGCACTTATTGTTACTATTGTACAATAAAAACATATACTTGATTTGAGTCAGTAACAGCCAGAGTAAATTTCTGGTGCTTGTAAAGGGTAGTGTTTTTTATTTTTTATATTCAGTTTTATTTTCTCAGTTGCATTCACGCTCCACCTGATCTGACACTGCTGTTTTCAAATAAAGACGTGCTATAACACAGGTGGGCTCATATGAGGATTCTACATCTGAGAAAGAGAACAGAAGCCCTCCTCATAAGAAATGTCCACTCACATATAAGAACAACGCAGCTGCACCAGGCGTTAATGTAAAGGATGGCACCATTTGGATGCAGCAAGAGGTCGGGAGTCATCCTGCTAGTGAATCTGCCACACGCATGTCCTTAAAAGAAAAAGTAGGGCTTACAGAGCTCGTCAACGTATCGGGCAAAATCATGTCTGTGATTATGTTTTATAATGGTCTTTATATAAAAACATTTATGTGTTACTTAATACCAGTAAGAGTTTCACTGTACTTGACCCGAACAAGCTCAGGGTTCAAAGCCAAAGCGCCGCCTTGCCTTCAGTTTACACTTTGGGGGCGACTTTTTGAATCACCCCAATTAAACTTGTGAGATGACTTGCGGCACGTCTGCAATTCTACATTTGCTCTTCTGAACGCCCCCGTTATGGACTGGTGCCCCTTCTTGGGTCTTTTCCTGCATTGCACCTGATGCTGCTCAGATGGGCTGCGACTCCCTTATAAGTGGGTGTATGTGTAATCTAGTCACCATCTTACAAATTAGCTGAACGTCGGTCTTTTTCTCAAATACATTTCAGAGGGCTTCGGTAAATATACTGTTCTTTTAATAGTCAAGTGAAGGGAGATGAGCCCACATCAATGACTACAGCATATAGTAAGGTTGCCCTCTTTGAACAAGCCCGCTCTCTCTCTCTCACAAATATTTAAAAAGGCTTCTTCCCTTAGTTGGGCTGCTCTGTCCCTTCGCACATTTCCACTTGGCTTCGGACGGGCTTTCTCCTCACACCTCAAAGAAGCGCGGGTTCGGCGGACTGTCGCCTCTAATCTGGCCCCGTGTGACCCGAACGAGTTATGTGGTGTGTCGTCTGCTCCGTCCAGGCCTGGGTTTGATCCTGCGTTACATCCGATTCTGCACGAGTGCAGCACGGCGATAATAAAACAGAAAATGGTTGAACAGTTTCATAGTTTACCTCAATTCTCCCAGCCCAACCGACTTAAAAGTGTTCAAAGTTCGGCGAACTCCCAGTTTGTTTTCAGCTGCGGAGCCCTTCTCTAAACAACCCCTCCGCCGTACACGGGATACTTACCGAAAACACAGCGTTCTGCAGCCCGAAGGGAATTGGGGTCAGTCGTGCCAAAAACACCACTTTCAGCCCGCCGCTGCCTTCCAGGACGCGCACGATGGGGCGCAGGCGCGCACTGCCTCTCACCGCAGCCCCCACGCAGCTTCGCAGGTAGCGCTTGGACGCGACGTGCGCCACCCAAGTACCGATGACCACTCCCAGCATCACCAGCGCCAGCCCCCGAAGGAAACCAAAGAGGTAACCGGCGGCCACCGTTAGCGGCGTGTAACCCCAACTCCAGGGGAAGGAGACCACCGTAAAACCTGCGACCAGTAACAGACCTCCCGCAATGCTGTCCAGCCTCTCCAGCCACAACAGGCAATCGGTCAGGTGTCTCCGCAGGAGAAGGTAGACGAGGAGGCAGACGGCGATGAAGAGAGGGGCGCCCAGAAGGTTCCGCTGTAGCCGGGATCCCTTCGGAAACGACACGCAGCCCAGCGCGGCCGTCTCGCGTAACTCAGCGGAGTCCTGGACGACAACGACTGTCATGGTGTTTCCGTAGTGCACGGCTGACTCCCTAGCTGCACCGCCCGGTCCGTTCTCCTCGCGTGTGCTCATCATGCGCGTGCCGTTTTAACTTTTTGAGACGGGATAGACACCCGAGCAGCTCAGCCAACCCCGGTGCCCCAGGGCGCCGCCGCCTCTCGGTTATTTCAGACGGCCCTCAGAATGACAGCCCATGCGAATTACGACATGCAGATTTTCCCATTGGGGACGTTGCCCCCAAAGCTGCAAAGACTCACACGCACAGAGCTGAAGACAGTGAAGGGAATGAAATTCAGTGGCTGGACTCGTCACGGAAAGTTTAACACGATTCTAAAAAAAACAGGGTCGAGGTAAAAAGTGCAATTCATTTCAAACTTGTTAAGGCAAGCGCGACAGAACTGAATGACCTTACATTTATAAATGTTAAGTCAACATACTGTAAAACGTTAAAGAAAATACATCGAGTTTCAAAGAAAAGCGCAACTTAACAAGATCGTATACGAATTATTATGTAAAAATTTATAGATAACGGTTCGGCCTTGTCACCTGGAAGCCCATCGCGAGGCTAGCAAGTTCTCCGTGCCTATTATAGTATCTTGTCTTAGCCTCGCAGTTCTTCGCCTTTTCAGTTTTTCGCACGGAAACACGGAACTCCCCAGTGACCTCCGTTCTCCTGTCGAGGATGTTTTTGTGAACCCAGTGACGTTCTAATGTCGCCATAGCAGGGCGATATTGAAATGATGAGGAAATCTCCCGTAAGACTTGGGTGTTGAGGCGCAGTGAGCTCAGCCAGGGAGAGCAGCCAAGGGCTCTGTTTAATGAGAAGCTATGTTCAGTGTTACCGCAAGTTACTGAAAGAAACCGGAATGCTCCTACTTTCAAATGGATGATTAATATGTTCAGAAGATTTGTTTGCTTATAAATTCAAAGACATTAATGCAGTTCGAGCTTAAATATGAGTTTGTTGAACGCTTAAATGAGGGATGATTAACCCACGCCCATAAAGAAGGCCCATGCCCTGCACACAAGTCCATCCCTTTTCTAAACCCAACTTATTCCTATGCAGGACTGTAGAAGTTGTCCTGTACTCTGGACAACACTAGGTGGGGCCGCAGTACCTCACATGGCCTACCTACACCTTCATCTGGTGGACTATTAATCATGCCAGTCATCCTAACTTAGAAATTTCTGGAATGTGAAGAAACCAGTGCATCCACTCAGACCTGGGAAGAGCATGCAAAATCCAAAAAAACAAAGACTGGAGCTATAAGGTAAGGGTGAAAAGCAGGGTAACAGCACCCTGGCACCCATAACCATCTAGTAAAACCATGGACGGAGTTTAAGGGGCACCCCCTGCTCCCCCAATTTCACTATGCACGAGTCTCAAAGAGTATTTTTTCCAAGTTAATGTAAATACGTTAATAAGTAGATGGCAGTGGTGGTGCTGCTGCATCGTATAATACTGTCTGGGGTTCAAGTCCTGGGTACTCCCTGTTTAGAGTTTGCATGCTGGTCCACATGGGTTTGCTGAGGTTTCCTCCCACAATCCAAAGCCATTCTGCTTAGATGAACTGGCGATGTTCAGTCATCCCCTGATGTGTGTGTGGTGTGTGTTCACCCTGTGATGGGCTGGCACCCGGTTGTTCCTGCCTGCACCTGTTGTTTGCTAGGATAGGGTCCGGCTGCCCCCTGCCTTGGATAAGCTGGTTTAGAGGATGGATGGATGGATGGATGAATGAATACTGTAATACATCCTGTCCAAAGCAACTTGCTGTCTTGCATGTCGCCTATCCTTAAAACAGATAAGAGAAATATTTTGTAGAATTTCAGTTCCAAATTAGTTTACTGTTCCATATTTTGCTTGAGAGAGGTCACATCAACTTGTACATTTTGGCCACAGACATGTCTGATAGACGCTACTTCTCAGTAGTGTGCACAAGTGTTTGAGCCAGCAGTGTGTGCGCCCGCAGCTTACGCCTGCCTGTATGAACAGTGGGGTGACGGTCTGAGCAAATCTCCATCGTATGTTACCACTGTGACAACATAAATTTGGACAAGAGCATCAGTACGCTTTGCGCCTAGGAACCAAGTTACCCGACCTATTTTTTAACATTTCAGTGATTATTTACCGCTTTGATGCTGATCTTTCTGATCATAAAATAGGTCTTTATGATAGCAATTGACAAGAATAATTCATAATTAATTGCAGAAGTACAATATTTGGAAGAAATGGATGGATGTTGCAGTCTGTTGGAGTAGACCGAGGTCCTCCAGAACTGTTCTGTTTTAGTTAAAATTACTTATTTTTATTTAACTGATAAATAAGTAAGAATAGCCCGTGCCATGTACACCAAAAAAAAGTGTGATCTGGTTAAGGTAGTGGGAAGTGCTGATGGGTAGGGTCACCACACCTTAAGTCACGTATCATAGCACAGCTATCAGGACTTCCCTTAAAAACCTCAGCCCCAACATATGCTGCGCTATAGCCAATTATTCTTGAAACAATTAACAATCCATAACACCACTCACACACCACACTGAGTCTCCATGTGGCAATCCTAGTGATCAGGATAATGACAGTCACAACTAAACATATGCATTCTCCGTACTCCCATGTCTGTGTGTCAGCACTACACATTTTGTAAGCGCGAGTTAAGCTGATGTCATATTACGTGACTTTTTGTTGTGGGGTATGTCAGATTGGCTGATCGCAGTCACTTATCTTGTTTCTGCACCATGTCAGAGTCGTAACCCATGTCACATTTACCGTCTGAGCATTGATCTTCCTGCACCGTTGTACTTGGTCCTTTTTCTGGTGGCCTACAGCCTGTTGCCAGATGAGGCCAGTGAGGTATTAATAGCTGCAGTGAGTTCAGCAGCAGTCCCTGCCCTTTTTTCTTTTTTTAGTACATAAAACATGAGACATCAGACAGACAAGCTCCTCTTCTATTTGTAACTTTCTTATTCCTTGTTGTTATGCATTGTACTGCCAACTGAATGCTCATTGGCTGTCAGCTCTTGCATACAAAGAGCCCGTCCATTCAACCAATAAAAAAATCAAACCTGTTTCATTCTACCCTAGCCAGTCGCCAAGCAGTTGGCCTTAGTCATTGGGCATTTCACACTAGACAATCATGTTCACGGGTATGTGCCGCCAACTGTCTCCAACTGGCGAAGATTACGTAAATGAAGGCTACAAATGAAAGTCACTGGAAAAGTTGTCCATTATGTCATATCCTTTACATTTTCACTGTTAACGATTTGTTTTTCAAGCATTTTGTAATCATCTGATATTTGACAGCATAGTGCTACTGTCGTAAGTACTGTATACACTCACGTATAAGTTGGGTCTTGAAACCCAAAAAATTGATCATAAAATCAGACCCTGACTTATACGCCCGTTCAAAAACGCGACACTTAAATTTTTTTTTTAACATCTTCTTGCCTCCTCCAATCTCGCATCAGTTTCTCAGACGCATCAAAGTTTGTTGCAGCTGGCAGTTACCAATTTCTTTTGCTACTTCAATGGCATTTAATTTAAAACCAGCTTCATACATTTTCTTCTGGTCGAACGCTCCATCGTAGATAAGGGATGCTCTTACGATAAAGGTGTATGAGGGTGTAAGGTACAAAAAAACACAAATCAGTGCAAATGTCACTTCGAAATAGTTCAGGTATTACCGTGTGGTCATGTAGGCACAATACAAAAAAAAAAATGGGTAGCGTGCTCCGTGGTTACTCTCTCAGATGGACATTAGCATATCATAATCTCTTGGACAAATAGCTTGAGTTCTCCGCATTCGACTTAAACGACCGCCATTATAAAATACCAGAAATTATACGGTAAAATGAAGTCCCGATTTATCCGTGGTAGAACTTATTCAAGAGTATATACGGTACGTTAGCGAGCACAATGGATTCTGCAAGCACAAGTTATATTTTCAGTATGCACAGTACAGTTTGTGATCATGTGTAGCAAGGTTTTGCAAGCATTTTGTAGTCACCTGATATTTGACAGCATAGTGCTACTGCCATAAGTACTGTATATACTCACGTGTAAGTCGGGTCTTGAAACCCAAAAAATCAATCATAAAATCAGAGCCCGACTTATTTGCCCATTCAAAAATGAGACACTTAAATTTTTTTTTTTTTTTTACATTTTCTTGTCTCCTCCAATCTCACATCAGTTTCTCAGACGCATCGAAGTTTGTTGCAGCTGGCAGTTACCAATTTCTTTCGCTACTTCAACAGCATTTAATTTAAAACCAGCTTCATATTTTCTTTTGATTGAATGCTCCATCGTAGATAAGGGATGCTCTTATGATAAAGGTTTATGAGGGTGTGTGGTACAAAAAACACAAATCAGTGTAAATGTTGCTTCAAAATAGTTTGGGTATTACTGTGTAGTCACGCAGGCACAAGGGCAGCGAGCTCCATGGTTACTCTCTCAGGTGGGCGCTAGCATATCATAATCTCTTGGACCAATAGCTTGAGTTTTCCGCATTCAATTTATATGACCGACATTATAAAATACCAGAAATTATATGGTAAAATCAAGTCCCGACTTATCTGTGGGAGAACTTATCCACGAGTATATATGGTACATTAGCGAGCACAATGGATTCTGCAAGCACGTTATATTTTTATTATGTACAGTACAGTTTGCGATCATGTGTAGCAAGGTTTTTTGGTCATGTGAATTTTGGCAGCATTCTTGCACAACGTTACTGCCAAAATAATCTTTAGAAGGGAAGCCCAGACGCAAGGGTGGGACTTTGTTCTTCTAGCCACTGCAATACAACTTATTTTTTGTATAGCACTCTTCAACTGAGTGCAGGTGCAGAGCACTGTGAACAAGTTTCAGTTAAAATACAAGAATAGATTATACTAATTACTAAATATAGAACTGGTACACATATGAATACAGATTTGTTAAAACGCATGGATGACAAGGCAGAAACTTATTAAACCATAAATGGCAACCAACAATACTTGTCCATTAATTAATTGATGAACTATGGTCACTTTACAACAAATAAAAAATAAAGTCACAATCCTGGAGACGCTGGCCAAATGGCCACCTACCTGTCCAGTCTGGAAACAGCAGCCCTTGTTAACCAGCCAACTGTGAGACACACCTCTCTCCCCACTTCCAAATGGGAATGTGTACATTTTACTGATATACTCTTAATATTTACAGTATGTTAAGAACAAGGATCTGGGTGATTAAGAATAATGGGGGAAAAAAGCAAGTGGGTCTATGGAGCTGCTTCAGCATGTCTCTCCACTCAAGGTAGCATGGTCCCTCATGGGTGTTGATGTAGACCTCCACATTAACGTTTGTTGGGCACCATGCAATGCATGAGTCTCTGTCATATGCCATTTGGTATGGGATTTGTGACAGCAGTGTTAATGATTGTGAAGTGTCATCTGTTGTAATGACAAAACTAAAATGTTTGTAGCATGTCATCCCTTAGAATGACAGCGACATAGCAACCAGACAGAGATATACGCAGACACTTATCCTATTATTATGGTGGATGTATCTTATAAGAATGTATCAACTCAGATCTGGCCTCTTTCAAAACCTCCTAAAAGTTTGCCATTCCTGATGGAGAACTGACAGCTCCAAACAGCCAAAGTTGAAGGCCACGGGGCTTTTGGGGGCCCCTGTGTCCAGAGTGTGCTCCCCTTGGATTACAGTGCCATAGGTGACCATCTATGTTGCCTAAAGGGTTGATCAGTTCTAACTCTAACTTTACCTCAGAATTTCATTGTACTGTATTCTGCCAAATTGTCAAATGTTTGTCTGCATGTTGTGGAGTTGGCAAAAATACAATTTATTTTTTTTTACATCTGTTGCCTGAAATTGATATACGTATATACAGGTACTTAAATCCTTTAATTAAAGAAGTCATAATTATACTTCTTTGTGCATGCTGAATTGTGTTTAGTTTATATGTATTTTATAAAGGTGTATAATACCTTGCGCTTGTAATTGGGAAGTGGACTATATACAAATTAACTGAACTGAACTTGACATGTAACTAAAGATTTCATCCAGTTAGAAGAAAGATGTGGCAGGGGACAACCCCCTGATTAAGGGCATGGATTATAAGAGTGAAATGGAGCTCGGGTATCACGTCAGCAAGCCTGGCTCACCGGGACATGCAATTTACAGCACAAACAAAAGTGAAAGGGGAAGTCAATCTGGCGTTAGCAGGCACACTTTCAAAATGCGATGAAATATCAGTAACCTTATTCTTAGTTTTTGTGACAAGCATGGTGTAAAACTCTATAAAGAAGCAGTAGCCCATACTGCCTCCATAACTGCCTACACTACACTTTGTCACTAAAAGACACGTTGGAACTTCATTGCTTATATTTCAAGTAATAGTGAAATAACTAATAGTGTGTTTGCTGACCTCAACAAATAGAACACAAGAGTATCAAACAGTGTATTCTGCCATTAAATTTTGTATAAAATTCACAAAAGTCTAATGGAAACATAGACTATGGAGATAACATTTTATCCTGGGCTTGAGACCTTCTTACTCTGAAGAGAAACAATTGAGGATGAAGCCAGGCAGGAAGATGTGTCTGGGCAACACCAGATGAAAATGGGGAGGGAGTGAGGGCTCTGAGCTCGACTAATGGATAAGGGACTGTATGATTCTTGAGGCACTACGCTGTTCTTGTTATTTTTAAATGTACACTTGGATTTGCAAACAGTCTGCACAAAAGAAGTGCTGAAAAAGCAGAAGAAGCAGACTTTCTTGATCTTGCTGAATGTCAGCCAGAATTGTTTCAGCGAATGAAAACAGGTGATGAGTCCTGTGGTTTAGATTATGATCGTAAGAGAAAATGATACAAGTGAAGAATGGCAAATCAAACATAACATCACTCCATGCTGATCGTAAACACAAAAAAGCAGGATTCACAAGGAGCTTTTGCCTTGAGGTCAAACTGTGAATTAAACATTCTATCAAGAAGTTGGTGAGGGGCTCAACAAAAGGGCATGTGCCTTCACTCTGTAAATGCCAGAAATGGAATTCTCCACTATGACAATGCACCCAGTCACTGAGTGGGGTCTGTTATGAGTTTCCTACATGTGCCGTATTTACCAGATCTGTCACCATGTGACATTTTTTTTTACTTCACTAATTTGAAGCATCACCTAACAGGATGCTGTTTTTAAAAGACTGGAATCATGTTTCGAGATGTACAGGAGGACTAACAGAAGAACATTTCCAGGAATTCAAGGAGTGAAGGAGGCACGGTTAACGTGATCATTTTACAATGCCATTCTCTTTACTAACTGTCTCATTAATTTCAGGGCATACCCCACCATAGAAAAACCTCACACTGTTCCACTCCATCTGAACTAGTGTGGTGCTGAGGTATCACCCGTTGCATGGCTGCACTCGGGTCCTAATCTGGGTCCTGAGTTGGTTTGTCGTGTGGTGGGTGTGGCAATGCACTGTATCAGTGCGTGTTCCTAACCTAACCTCATATAAATAACTCTTTGTTAAAGCTGTAATTTTTCTTCATCCTCACCTTTAAACCAAGATCCTTCACTATTTAAGGGAAACTCAAAGCCTAATTGTATTGTATGTGACATTATAGAAAATGCACGATTTTTATCTGAGGTCACATCAGTATCCAAACATGGCTACAGTTGATTGGTTTTCGGATCACTTGATTATGCATGCATAGATGTTGGGGAACTGGCAGGGCAACTGCACTAATATTTATGTAAAACATACCTCAAATTTATGTTAACAGTTATTCAATGAAGCATAAGATGAAAACAACACTGTAAAATTATGAAAGCAGAAAAAAACAGCTTCAGCTAATTTTGTTGTTTTTGAAATATATCTTTTGTGGCTCACTGGCTAAACAATTCATTTCAATTTTTACACACAGCAAACTTGTGCCTGTAAGCTCTTTATTTGAAAACTGCACAAGTCAGTTAATTGAAACTTTACATGAGCTCATCTTAGCTCCAGATGACGATACTGTGTGCAGCACTTGGGATAAATAAAGCTTGGCTTGCCGCAAACATGTCTTTTTTTTTACTTGTTCTTTCTTTTGTGCCATGCTGTAAGTGTACATGTAATGGATAAGCTTTACCTTTAGAGTCACAAAAAGCTGCTCAATGGGTAATGCTGTGACACGAGTCCACTATACGAAGTGGCAAGTTGTAATTCTGCTAGATCTGTGTTTTTTATTTTTGGGTACAAATCAGATTCGCTGTCATTCAAACCATTCAAAGAAGAATTTATGCAACAGCATAAGCTACTAGCATCTTGCTCCTCAAAAGATATAGGGGCTGCCATCTGTCCACTTTCTGAACTTGACATCGGCTTATTGCAAGGCACATTCACCCACATTGTCTCATACCAGGCCAAAAGCACCAGGTAACATGGACCCTGACATTCTAAAATGAGACAGGCGTCTGTCCTTCCTTTGAGGAAAACACAAGATCTATTTACATAACACATACAACATTCAAGAAGAACCAGAGCATGAAAGTCAATGAAGTCATTCCAATTAAACTGGCTCCAGGTAAATTCGTATTTGAAGGCCGGGTTGTGCATCTGACCGGTGCAGACGAGAAGCGGCCCAATTGTCATCATCCATGTAATTTCATGAAGGTTCAGAGTACAGTACTGCCTTCAGCAGCTGCAATCATTCAGGGGAAAACTGTCCTGTAACCCCTACCACTTGCTAACCAAACTGATACACTTAGTTTAAATGGAAAGTAAATCATCAAGGCAGGAATCCACCATTAATTAAAAATAATAATAAAAAATACATTTGCAATAGTTTCAACCACAAGGTGCTGTTTCACTGTACTTACTTCACTGTAGAAAACATTATTATGGAACAACACAGATGCTTCCATAATAAATTATAACAGCATTACCACAGATGACGTTGGGAACTTGCACACATTTAAATGTAATACAATAACCAACATACCCAAAAACTGCATTATTTCAATTATAATAATAATAATAATATGAAATTTTCAATTATATGTATTCATAGATTAACTAATATACTAAAATGGTTTAAACACTTATTAATAAATTCATTGTTAAATTAAGAACAGTTTTGGCAAAACAAGCCCCCACACAGTGCTCAGTGTTCAGTTCCTGGATCAGGAGCCCATTGTGTGGAGCATACATACTGTATTCTCCCCAAGTTTGTGTGGGAAATTTCTTTGGACAGTCCAGTTTTCGTCCACTTAAATATAGACATGTGGTTTTTCTGGTTGGCAAAAATTGGCCAAAAGAAGGTTTATGATTAAGTGTGTCCTGTTGCCACATTGTCTATATTGCAGCCCAGATACGCTCTGTCACCCTGTAACCCTATGCTGGTTCAGTCAGATCAGGTAATGATGGATTTTACGGATCGCTGTTAAGCAGGTGTTACATGAGTCAGATGGCTTTTCCAGCAAAACAGGAGTGGATATACTATTTAAATCTTTCTGGAAACACTCAGGGACATTAAAAATGTGTGACGAAGCAGGCCACTCCTTGAAGCAAGCTAACATTGTGCTTAACACCATACACATTCTTTTGATCCATAATGACTACTAAACAAATTAAAATGTAGCAGGCCATGTCATTGCTGATTTGCTTCTAAAATAATACTGCTGGGATATTATCCACTTCTCCCAGATTTTCCCAATATGGTCTGCTTTAGGGAGTGTGGCCTTTTAGATAGTAAACCCATGTTATCGTTTGACCAGATCCTTCCGATCTGGGACAGCTCACAGTCATTTTACCAGGCACAGGTGCTTTTGATCCAGTAGGGTTGCTCCCAAAGAAAACACTAATATTTTTAGTTTTTTTTGAAGGAATTGTTTCAGAGGGCTTCACCGAGAAGAACGGGTTGTCCACTTGGAAAGAAAAAGTGGTATTCTGCAGGAAAACGTTCTTGAAAGGAATGGAGGTATTGGATCCAGCTCGCACAATGATGGGTCCTTGTGCTTTGGGGGTTAAGGAAGTTCCAAATAATGGGAATATATAATTTCCTCCAACGGAAGAGTGAATTGTTAGAAGCCCTTGACTCTCACCTAGATGGCAAGGTTCAAAGCAAACATCCACACCAACCTCCGTTCCCACTGGTGTTCCAGGCTGTACAGAAAATGACTTTTCTACACTGAAGTCCGGGCTGTCAGACTGAAGAGATAAAAAAAAAAAAACAATTAATATTCTTCAAATCTTCTGTTGTCATTCAATGAAACAAAGTAAAAAAAAAACATCTGCATACAGTTATTAAGACTATACACTCAAGAGCTAACCACAATGCTTATAAGAGATTAAGAGCAACAGTTAAAAAGGATATTGGGAAAGTTAAAAAGGCAGTTGGGGAGAAAGAGTGCACAAAATTTGAAAAATAACCCAATGAAATTATTTCAATATTTTAGTAGTAATAGAGCGGTCAAGGAAAAGGTGAGGTGGAGTTTATTAGGAATGGTAAGGATGAGTTAAACAGTAATTTAGTGAATGCTCTGAACTAGCATTTTCCTGAAGTTTACATGTGTGAAGATGGTGATAACTTTGTAACAGTAACAGGGACTTGCAAGGAGTTACTTTATTAAGGTGAAGTGGTGTATAGATTAAATAGCTTGAAATTATGGCTAAGAAATCACCAACACCTAGTAACATTTCATTCCAGACTGCTTACGAAGGTTGTTGACTACATACATACTTCTACCATTTCTGTACAATGGGTAAATGAGAACTGAGAGTTTGCAAATATTAGTCCATTGTATGAAAAGGGTGATCAGGATAATCCGAGTAATAATTTTCCAGTAAGTTTAACCTGCATCATAGGTGAGTTAATGGAAGCAATTTTTATGGCAAGAAGAGGTTTATTGGTTAAACATCAGCATGTGTTCAGAAGGAGGAGGCCATTCAACATCTAATTACTAATGTGCAGCAATTCTTTCTGGAAACAACAAAACCATACGGCTGGAAAGGTGTATATGGCATTATTTATCTTGATTTGTAGAAGGCTTTTGTTAAGCTACCACATGAGAGCCTATTAAGTAAAAGAACTGGAAATTCCAGATGCTGTTTGTAGATGGGAATAACAATAATAATAATAATACATTATATTTATATAGCGCCTTTCCCATGGTCAAGGTGCTTATAACACTGGATAAACACCAGGAATCAAGTGTTCTTGTGATAGGAACCTCTCAAGACTTAGGTGATGTTACAAGCGGTGTTACTCAGGGATCAGTGCTAATGCTGATGCTCTTATTAATGTTCATAAATGATATAAACAATGAGCTGGTCAAGTTTGTAGATGATACTAAACTAGGAGGAAGGGCAGATAATGCATAATTAGGTGAATCGTAACAGAGGGATCTGGACAGCATTTAGGCATAGGCAGATTTGTGGCAAATAGAACTGAATCAAAAAAAAATGTAAGGTACATTATTACACTTAGGGACTAAAATATTACACTGGAATTCCCAATAGGGAGTCTAAAACAGGGTGGCACGGTGGTGCAGTGGTAGCACTGCTGCCTCGCAGTAAAGAGACCTGGGTCCGCTTCCCGGGTTCTCCCTGCATGGAGTTTGCATGTTCTCCCCGTGTCTGCGTGGGTTTCCTCCGGGTGCTCTGGTTTCCTCCCACAGTCCAAAGACATGCAGGTTAGGTGCATTGGCAATACTAAATTGTCCCTAGTGTGCGTGTGTGTGTGTGTGTGTGTGCTTTGCGGTGGGCTGGCACCCTACCCTGCCCTTGCACCCTGTGTTGGCTGGGATTGACTCCAGTAGACCCCTGTGACCCTGTTTTAGGATATAGCGGTTTGGGTAATGGATGGATGGAGTCTAAAACATGAAAACACACCTTATGAGAAAGTCCTAGACGTCATAGTAGACTCATTACTATCAACATCAAGACAGTGCACAGAAGCGATCAAGACGGCTAATAAGATATAAGGTTATCCAGCACTATGTGTAGAGTACAAGTCACAGGAGGTTAGGCTTAAGGTATATAACACACTAGTGAGGCCTCACATATTACAAAACAGATATAGGAGTATCTGGAACCGGGACGAATGACCTATGAGGAAAGACTGAAGGAATTTAACCTTTTCACTTTAAGCAAAGAGAGATTAAGATGTGACATGACTGAACTGTTTAAAGTTATAAAGGGAATTCATAAAGTGGATCCTTGCTATATTGCTTTAAAATAAATTCTTCAACAAGAACACAGGGACACATCTGGAAACTTGTTAAGGCTTACTTTCACACAAATAGTAGAACTTTTTTTTCACTCATAGAACCATATGTTATAAACTACTAAGTAGTGTGATTGAGACATTAGGGAACTTCAAATCAAGAGTTGATTTAATTTTGGAGAATTGAAGTGAATAGGATGAATGAGCTTGTTGGGCTGAAAGGCCTGTTCTCATCAAACTGGATCTAATCATAAATAGAGTTAAAGACAGCAGTTATAGCAAGTGAAGCCACAGAATTATTGGAACCCATAGGCACATGGTATAAATTACTCAATAGTATGACTTTAAATTTTGACTTCATGCTCTCGGAGAATTTAGGTAAGCAGAATGAGTGAGCTTGTTGGGATGAATGGCCTATTCTTGTCAAAAATGCTCTAATCACAAATAATTGTTGAAAGTAGTTATAGGAGGTGAAGTAATAAAACTGAACATTAAGTAACAGTTGTGTGGCAAAGCTTTAGAGAGAGAGAGAGAAAGAGAGGTTAGGCGCACACACTGATACAGTGCATTGCTGCACCCACCACATGACAAACCAACTCAGGAACCCACATTAGGACCCGAGTGCAGCCATGTGGTGGTTGACACCTCAGCATCACGCTAATTCAGATGGAATGGAACCAGTGTGAAGTTTTTTAGGGTGGGTGGAGTGCCAATTCTGCCACCAACCCCCAGGTTTTTCCCAGTAGGTTGGAGGGTGTACATGCAGGGCTGGATGCAGATTAATGTCATACCCATGACGGAGCAATTGCAGGTTAAGGGCCTTGCTCAAGGGCCCAACGAAGTACAGTTACTTTTGGCATTTACGGAACTAAAAAAAAAAAAAAAAAAAACAAATAATAATACTACCTTTTATTTATATAGCGAGGACCAGTAACTGAAAATCAATAGCATAGGTATTTTGAAGATGGTAGTCACGTACCTTACAGATAAACTCCACTTTTGGCTTACAATAGTTTATAAACCTGGCCACTTGCAATTGGCTACTTCCTAGCGTGGCACGAAAATAGAGGGGCTTCTCTGGTGAGGCAGGCAATGCCTTCAGAATTAGGTCATAGTGAAATGCACCAAGGTCACTGTTTAACAGGGTTAGACGCCCTATGAAATCTCCTGCTTTTAGAGGCTGGTATTCGAACATCAGGGCACCCTGAAAAACAAAACGTTTTAGACACCTTAGGTATGTGCTCAGCAACACTCAATTAAACAGGTTTAGAATTCCGCACTGTATGTTCTTGTGAACTATTATGGTTTAACAACAATCAAAAATGACAAACATAAATGATACTAAAGGATGTGACCCAAGAAAATGTAAAATTTTACAACTAAAATGTGGATACAAACAAACAATGTTTACCGAAGAGTAAATTCTTGAAAAATATAAACTACTGTATTTGTGAAAGGCCTTGGCAAAATCAAGTGATCAAACTTCAAGGAGGATTTCAATCCGGGAAACTTATATTAGAATATCCACCTACACTATCCAAGTGGAATGGCTGGGATTAGCTCAAAATTACTAAAATGTGCAATGGAATGAGGCAGTGACGTATGAACCTCTGAATAACAATGAGAGCAAGTTTCTATGGTAAAATCTCAATTTTGAGAGAAACCCTCATACAAAGCTATTCGCAAGTATTTTAGGTACGTTTTATAAAAACGTTTTGAAATCTTGCAAGCAGTTTTAATTATGTGGGCTTTTTCAGTAAAAGTATATTGCAATAAAAGCGTGCCCACAGCCATAGAGTACTTTACCCTTACCTCTGACTCCGCTGGTATGTTCAGCTGAGCTGGAAAGGTGATATCTGATTGTTTGCAATCAACAAGGAAAGTCGTAGGAAAGGGTAGGGGGTTCTCCACTTTCACGGTGGCTGAAGTGCTCTGCCGCACCACGGTCACCATCTCAATGCTGCTGATAGCACTTGGGGGTGTAGCTTTGAAGTTTAAAATATAGTACAGGTATTCCTGATTAGTTTCATTTTGAAAAATAACCTTTATGGAAAAGTAAAGAAACAAATAAAAGAAACAAGAATATTATTAATTGACATCTGTCATTGTAATGTTTCTATTGTAAAGCGAAGAAAAGGCAGTGGCATTGCAAACATGAGTCTGCAAATAATAATAAGAATATACAACCAAAAGGAAATAAATGACTAGTTAATCACATTAAAATGGAGGATGGCACAGCAAAACAACATTTTCACAGGATTTACTAGAAAAAGAATAACACTGAATTCAGAGGGGCAAACCTAGAAACCTGCCAAAATAGCAATACACGCTCCTTCTCCCTGACCTTTAAATGTTATTAGGGAAGATTAGGGGTGATTTTTAGAATTTTACACTAATTAACACAGTAATATTATGAAAAAAAAAATACAAAACTGGGTAACACTTTGGTTTAGGCATTGCAAAATGCGTCTATCATTTACTCTTATCTAGCAAGATTTTAACAAAGCCTTCTTTTGGTGTTTAACACGTATAAAACATCAGTAGATAGATGTTTAGATGCCTCTCTGTGCAGTGTGGCATATTGACATGATGGTAAATTTGCTTGTTAATATGAAGGATTCACAGATCTTATACTAAATATGTAACATCAAAAGAAATATGTCCCATTTAAGCCACCTCAGACCCCTCCAAAGTGAAGTTTTGTTAGTAGTAGAGATGGATACACATTTTACTGATGCTTTGTAAGTGCCATGAAGACCCAAAGAAGAGTTTGCTAAGGTCTTGTTGCATTAACAGTAAATGAATAATAATTGCATTTTACAGTATCTCAACTAAAATGCCACCAAAAACCGCTGTTTTAAAGTGCTTTTTGAAAATTTAAGCAGGAAAGTTAACACAGCTCTTATGTTAATAAACAAGGCCGTTTAAATGACTCGTCTGAAAAAGTGGTGGGGATATGTCTATACCAAAAACCTTCAAGGGTGTAACTGTAGCTACAGTACTACAGGAGACCATATTTAATTGCTCAGCCATGAGTGCTTCGTCAGAGCTCTCACCTTTGCCTGGACAACTCCCTCCTTGTAGGAAAAGAAAGTAAGTTTGTAATCTCTCTTAGCTGAGGCGGGGACATCAACATAGTCCAGACCCTTCAGTTCTGTAGTTATGTCAATCTTTTCCGGCTTCATAATTTCTATGCAAACGCGGAATCTGAAAAAAAGAGAAATTTAACAACTAACCAGATTGGTTGAGCTTCTATGTATATGATACGCTTATAAAGTTTAAAACAAATTCTACACAGTAAAGACATACAGTAAAGGCTGAGAAAAGCCGACAAGCCTCTCTGAGACAACTCTTTAGCCACTAAAGTTCAATAAATAATTGCAGAACCATCCAAAAAATATTACTGTGTTATAAAGGTACCAGTAACTGTGCACTGCACTGAATACACTTGACTTTAGCATTCATTTGCTCAGAGGTTGATGCGCTTGCTGCTTCCTGAGCAGCTCTTCTTTTCTCCGCCCTAGCGGCCCGCTTCTTCTCTTCTTTCATCGGAATCTTTTTGTGTTATAACTGATTAAGTCAGTGTTTGTTTTGCAATTACTTTGCAAGTACGTTTTCCTAAATTTTTCAATTAAGATGGCACTTAAGTCTTCAATCTGCTTCAAGAATGATTAAAGATATGAAGAGGTAGGGGAGTGATGACGAAGATGGTAGGGAATGAGAACGGTGCCCATATGCATGTGGCGCACAGCCGCCCTGCTGGCTGCTGCTGAGAGTTGATTCTACAATAAAATAAAAATAAAAATAAAAATAAAAATAGGAATAACATTGGACGTCAATCATCACCCCTGAAAGCAGATAGCAGACGTCACGTAGTATATGTGTACCAAATTTCAGGTCAATAGTTCAAACGGTTTGCGAGCTACAGGTGATTTAAAATCCTGGACAGACAAATTGACAGCCACAGTAGCATATTACATAAGAAGATTATCTGACATAATAAAATGATTATTGAAATAGTAATTAAAACAGAATAGGGCAACTGCTATGTTTTAACGGTTGGAGTATCTGCTCAGTGCATCCACTTCTAATATTATACAAAATTATTGTCTGTCTGTTATACTTTCATTGTTATCACTCTTTAATTTAATATTGTTCTTTATCAGTATGCTGCTGGATTATGTGAATTTCCCCTTGGGATTAATAAAGTATCTATCTATCTATCTATCTATCTATCTATCTATCTATCTATCTATCTATCTATCTATCTATCTATCTATCTATCTATCTATCTATCTATCTACTTCTGTATTCCTGTTTACTGGTGAATGCAACAGTGTGATATTGTTTTGTGCAGCTGGCACCAATTTATTGCATTTCTTAAAATCTAGAGAAACTACAGTCTGGTAAGTGTTGCTGTGGTGTTTTTCGTTGTCAAACACATAATTTAGACATATGAAAAGACATTATGGTCACTGTATGGCAAAAAAGCAGAACCCTTTGGCATGCATAATCCCAAACTATAAGTGAGACGCTTGTTGTGATAACAGGACGAGGCACTGCCACCCTAGAGGCTGAGCACTTATGACATATAGTATGTCTTGCTAAGCTGGCTGAAAGAGGCAGGGAGGTAATAGTGGTAAGAGTGACAAGGAAACCAACACAATTTCAAGTTTTCTGCTCATAGTCATATTTATACTTATTAATAATCAGAAAAAGTAAGACGGCCAAAGATGTTTTATGCAATCACTAACCTACATTTTTAAAAAGATACACAAAACTTCCCCATTTTTTCATTTGCTAAGGACATCCTAATTTTAAGCAAATTTATTGTCAGTAACCTAAATATATTTACATCTGTCAAAGTTAATATACATTTCACTCATAGTTTCTTACCTCTGTGGTTTTGCAAGCCAGTTGCTGACAGAAAGCATCTCCGAGTAGGATGTCTTGCAGGGCACCTCCCTTGAGATGGTGCTTACTGGTTTTGGAGGATCAGCAGTGCCTTGTAGCATGTGCAGCTGTCCTGTACCATCAGGAAATGGGAAGAAAACAGAACCCTATTGGGAGCCAGTTAAAAAAAAATAAATAAAAAGTGTCATTTAACACCCTAGAGCATGTGAACTATCTCTTCTCTTCTACCTCAATTCACTCAGTTCAACAGAGCATGCAAGATACCAGGTGGATAAAATACATTTACCAGCCTAATTAAGGTGCATTTATTTTATTATTAAATATGTGATTCTATCTAGAGTAACTTTTTAATGTGTATCTTTTGTCACTGACATATTCAACTTGGGGGAATGTCCATGTCTACAATGCCTAGAAAAAGTATTCACCCCCTTTGATGTTTTCAGATTTTATTGTTATACAAAATTAAATCAGTAGATTGTGACCTTGGTCAACAGAAAAACTCTCCTAAATATCAAAGTGAAAACATATCACTGCAAAGTAGTCTAAATAAAATTACACATATATACAACACAATATCATGTATTTACCCCTTAAATATGACACACCTAAATCATCAGTGGTGTAGCCAGTTGGTTTTAGAAGTCACTTAATTGGTTAATTCATGATCACCTGTCTGTATTGCACCGGTCAATATAAATGCACTGTGATGGAACTAGGCCATCAGTGAGCCCCAAACCCCAAACACGAACACACTAGCACAGTCCCGGGTTCAAATAATGGAAGGTTTATTACCAAAAATACTTCCAAAAGTAGCATAAGCACAAATCACAGATTTTCTCTTTCCACTATACTCTCTCCTCTCACCACCACATTGCCCTCCTCCAGTCGAGTGTTGCTCCACGTCCTCCCAGTTCTGACTCACCTGGATAAGGGTGACCCAGGAGTTCTTCCGGCGCCAGGCCAACTGCCCAATGGAAGTACTTCCAGGTTATACGGAAGTCCCATAGATTGAGGAACACATCTCCCAACAGCACCCCCTTTTGTCACCCATGATTCCCCAGCAGGGCTGTGTTGCTGGACTACATCTCCCAGCATTCCCTGCGGTCCCAAATAGGCACAGATACATTGGGCTGCTGCCATCTAGTGTCTGGGGGGAATAAAGAGTCCCTAGCAACATCTTCCAGTGGGCTGTCTGTCCATCCCTTCTGTCTATCTCTTCAGGGTTTGACTCCTTCCTATCTCCTGGCCGGGATGCCCATCTGCCTACTCGGAGCCTCAGAGAAAAATGTCAGTGTCCAGATGTGCTGACAAACTGACACATGTGTACATAAACTCAAGTCTTTCATGGTTGACAGAGGTACTGTACATCTACTAAATACTTATTTGAAGGGGGTGAATATTTAGGAAGTGAATTATTTTGTGGTTTTGTATTTTTAACTAATTTAGATAACTTTGCAGAAATCTGTTTTCACTGGGACATTTACTATATGAGTCTTAATCTACTGACCAGTGTCAAAAAAGCCAAAAGAAATCTACTGTAATTAAATGTTGTATAACTGTGAAAACTTCCAAGGAGGTGAATACTTTTTGTAGGCACAGTACATAGATTTACTGTACTGCCATATTTTCTTATTTATAAAAACTATTAACTGAGATTATTAATTTTTTTAATTAAAAGAAGTTTTACTGACAATGGCAATCTAAAGTAATCTAGATAATCATTAGTTTGTTTAAAATGTAGTACTTTTATACTGTATATATTTATACTATATATTGTGACAGATAGGGGTCGCTGTTGACCCATGAACCCTAAGACAACACGTTCAGACACCAGGTAAAAGTCCCAATAAAGAATTTATTAATATAATACTGTGCATAAAGCACCTCTACTATTCTCAATAAATAATACAATAATCAATAATAATAACAACAATAACCAATCCTCCACTCCCAGCAACTCTGTCACACTCCCACCCAACTCCGGCTCAGTCTGCTGAGGTTTCCCATCGTCCTTTTATATTCCCTGACCCGGAAGTGCTTCTTTCTTTCCCTCAGTCCATGTGATTTCATAGCACTTCCGGGCCAGATGAAAACTTCTTCTTCTTCAGCCCGGAAGTATTTCATTCCTTCTGTCCCCGTGATTAGGGAGTACTTCCGGGCTATAAAAATATTTGTGCCTACCTGCAGCGTCCCCTGGCGGCCCCCAAGGTATCCAGTAGGGCTGTGAAGTAAAACTCCAATGTCCATGATGCCCTGCTGGAATTTGGGGCCCCTCCATGCTGCAGGGAGGACTTCATCTAGCGGTGTGAGGGTATTGGCTGGGATAAACTGCCGGCCATATATCACTATATATATATATATATATATATATATATATATATATATATCCTTATATATAATTTGATATACTATCCGTATGTATGGTGTTTGCATCAATACCTCGACTCAATACAAGTTAGAACCATGCAATGGCACTCTGCCTCTGTAGTTAGAACATGACGAGGCAAATGCAGACGCAGTATTGCATGATTGGCTAAGAATGTTCGAATGCTTCAGTGACGCCGCTGGACGGCCGAGTATTGTAAGTCGGTGTTGGTTCGAGCAGATAACAGTAAGTTTGGTTGGTTTTTGGAACGTTGGTTTGGTGGGGCGTACTTTAAACCCTTCGACAGCTCCGGAACCGTAAGTAATTTAGAACGTATCGCCATTTGCTTGGTATGTCGACATCTATCTTAGGGCAGTTCGGTTTTGGCATTCATCCTTCTGACATCTACTGGCAAACTGAGTAATGACGGCTGGGTATTAACAACGGTCATTGTTTAAATTTTAGTCGATCTCAGATCTAAAATGACCACGCCAACATAATTATTACTCCGACTCTGATTAGACTCGTAAAATATGGTTTGTTTTGAAAATTTGTTTGCCAGAAAAAATTAAATGAGGTGCGCCGAAGAGCTGAGTTCACGACTCGCAGCCCCGTTTAAACAGGAAGCTCTTCATTACATCGGCTAAAAAGGTCTATTTTAAGCATAAATCAGTGCCATGATAACAAAATCATTTCAAGAATTTAAAAAAACAAATAATTCTTTGTAGAGAAAGTATGGATTTCACAAACGTAGAATTTGTAGCCCGATCCGATCGGGCTCCCAGTCGTTAGTATGTATACTAATAAAAGGCAAAGCCCTCACTCACTCACTCACTCACTCACTCACTGACTCATCACTAATTCTCCAACTTCCCGTGTAGGTAGAAGGCTGAAATTTTGCAGGCTCATTCCTTAAAGCTTACTTACAAAAGTTGGGCAGGTTTCATTTCGAAATTCTACGCGTAATGGTCATAACTGGAACCTATTTTTTCGTCCATAGACTATAATAGACTTCTGCTCGATGCCCGTGGGAGGCGGAGTTATGCCTCCCACGTAATTCAGTGCCTGCCCATATAAGGCCGTCCGTCAGCGGCAATCCAATAGAAACACTGCTGCTAAATATTCACGGGTGAAGGACTGTGCTTATGCAGAGGAAGATGAGATGGTCAGGGTGGTGTTTGGCACAAACTCGGCGAAACTGCGAGAGAAATTTTTAAGTGCCAGGTCTTAGCTAACATTACTTACAGCCGTGGACATCGCACGAGATGGGACCAGCACAGCTAAGAAGTTTCGATGCATGTACACCGAGCGGCTCACGTGAACTGACGCAGTGCACAGACAAAAAGCAACAGCTCCAAAGAGTGCTGAACAAAAACCGAATTACACAATTGAGAAGGCAGCAAAAAAATATGAAGCGTGTGATACATACAAGCATATTCATAAGTGCAGCTACTGCGGAAACAAAGCACACGGTGGAAAAAGTCAATGTCCCGCTAAAGGAAGACAGTGTAAAAAAAAAACCCCTGCATGCAGTGTGTCAGGTCTCAGATAAAGAGGAAGACGAGCTGTTTACTGATGCAGTAAGAAACGAATCGATGAATGAAACCTGTTACCTTTACAACGATTGACAAACACGGAATGTAACTTGAACACAACACATCCTACAAATACGAACCTGATTGAAAGAAATAATGATAATCAAATCCTTGATGACAGCAACACTCAATAACACTCACACAACAATTACTGTATATTGACAATCATGTTATGTTATTTTTAAAATGTTCCCTTTTCTTTTTCATAACTTCTTTAACACAATACTTCTCCGCTGCGAAGCGCGGTTATATATATATATATATATATATATATATATATATATATATATATAATATTCATATAATATATATATATACCCCGATCTACATACCCTCAACTAGACAAACCACACGCCGTGGCGCAATGGTAGAGGCTTTGCCTCTAGTACCAACGTCTGAGGTTTGATTCCCGAGAGGGGATGCACTGAGTATGTATGCGTGCTTCCCGATTCATTTTACCCTCGCATCCCCTTGGTTTGAGACGTATGAAAAAATATGCGGTTAACGCAGAAGGACAGATCACCAATTGAAGCTTTATGAATAATGGATACTTTATTCGCCAACAATGATTATTTTGGTTAAGCCATACTCAGTGTATTCATTAGATGAACGGTAAAAAAGTAAGAGCGAGGGGAGGGTGACTTATTGAGGCACGCAGGCGAAACCACATTAGCACGCGGGCTCGATGCGTCGGTGCGCGTCAACTCGATCTGAATTGCGCGATCACATTCGAAAAAATATATCTTTTCAAGTTCTATTTAGTCGACACAAATATCTTTGGTTGGAATGTAAGGCGAATTTACTCTTTACATTTGTATGGTGAAGAAAAATTTATGCAATGATGACTAAATTTAACTATATAAAGTCAAAACTTGTATATATAAAGTCATTCCCGAATATATTAAGTCAAAACTTGATTATATAAAGTCAGCGTCGGTATATATAAAGTCAAAACTTGTTTCTGAATATATAAAGTCAAAACTTGAATACAGTATATAAAGTCAGCGCTGGAATATATAAAGTCAAAACTTGAATATATAAAGTAATTCCCAAATATATAAAGTCAAAACCTGAGTATATAAAGACGCGTTGGAATATTTAAAGTTAAAACTTGAATATATAAAGTCAGCGTCGGAATATATAAAGTAAGCGCTGGAATATATAAAGTCAAAACTTAAATATATAAAGTCAGCGTCGGAATATATAAAGTCAGCGCTGGAATATATAAAGTAAGCACTGGAATATATAAAGTCAAAACTTGAATATATAAAGTCAGCGTTGATATATACAAAGTCAGCGCTGGAATATCCATCCATTACCCAACCCGTTGAATCCAACCACAGGGTCACGGGGGTCTGCTGGAGCCAATCCCAGCCAACACTGGGCGCAAGGCAGGAACCAATCCTGGGCAGGGCACATGCATCATTTTCAAAACATTAACCGAACAGTGTTTTTTTAATTTATTTTTCTGAATACGTTTTTGTTAGCTTAGTTCAGTTCAGAGTCATTTCAATCAATATATTTTGACTTTGACTTTATATATTCAGGAATGAGTTTATATACTCCGATGTTGACTTTATATAATCAGGAATGACTTTATAAATTCCGATGCTGACTTTATATATTCAGGTTTTGACTTTATATATTCCAGCGCTGACTTTATATATTCAGGTTTTGACTTTATATATTCCAGCGATGACTTTATATATTCAACTTTTGACTTTATATATTCAGAAACAAGTTTGACTTATATATACCAACGCTGACTATATATATTCAAGCTTTGACTTTATATATTCCAGCGATGACTTTATATATTCAAGTTTTGACTTTATATATTCAGAAAAAAGTTTTGACTTTATATATACCGACGCTGACTTTATATATATTCAACTTTTGACTTTATATATTCGGGAATGACTTTATTTATTCAAGTTTTGACTTTATATATTCTGACGCCGACTTTATATATTCAGAAAATCAATGTATTTGCCTGTTTGGCACCCCATAGTATATGTGTGTGTGTATATACGTACACATATATATATATATATATATATCAGCAACACTCATGACAATGACAAAACAATTACATTGTCAATCATGTTACGTTATTATTAAAATGTTTCCTTTTCTTTTTACTTCTCCGCTGCGAAGCGCGGGTATTTTGCTATATATATATATATATATATATATATATAT
>JANRMT010062806.1:80709139-80756959 GCA_026402145.1 Polypterus bichir lapradei
TATATATATATATATATATATATATATATACACACACATATACTGTACATACATACAGTGGATTCAGAAAGTACAGAAAGGTTTGCATATTTATTAAAAATCAAAAATCAAAATCTCTCATTTATATACAGTAAATGTTCAGGCTTTTGCGCCTCTTTGGCAGCAATCTCAGCTTCCAGTCTTCTTGGCTAAGTCTCTATAAGCTTTACACACCTGGATTTGGGCAGTTTATATCCCATTCTTCTTGGCATATCCTCTCAAGCTTTGTTAGACTGGATGAGAAGTTACTCCAGCATTGTCTTGGCTGTATGCTTCGAGTCATTATTATGCTGAAAGGTGAACTGTCACCTCAGTCTACGTTTGTGTGAACTCTGGAGAGGGTCTTCTTGAAGGACCTCTCTGTATTTGACTGTATTCGTCCTTCCCTCAATTCTGATAAGTCCATGCTGTTACCACTATGCTTCACCGTACTTCTGAAGCTCTGTTAGAGTGACCACTGGGTTCTTGTTCACTTCCCTGACCAAGGCCTTTCTTGCCAGGTTAACCAATTTGGCCATTTGAACAACTCTAGGAAGACTCCTGGTGGTTCCAAACGTCTTCCATTTCACAATTCTTGGAGCCCAGTGCTCTTGTGAACACTCAAAGCTTCAGAAATGGTTTTATACTCTAGCCTCACCACCATTTCATCATGGAGATCGACACTGTTTCTTGGATTTCATGGCTTGATTTTTGTCCTGATATGTAGTGTAAAGTGTGGGACCTTATATGCACAGACAGGTGTGTGCCTTCCTAAATGGTTTTCAGTCAATTCAGTTTGCCACAGGTGAATGCCAATTAAGTTCCAGTACATCCCAAGGATAATTAAAGCAAATAAGATGCACCTAGTTTGAATTCTAATATAAAAGGAGAGATTTCTGTTATTGATTTTTAATAAATTTGCAAACCTTTCTGAAAACATTTTTCCACTTTATCATTATCGGTTATTGAGTGTGGATTGATGGACAAAAATAGCAAATTTATAAATTTAAAACTAAATTAAAAACACAATCTAGTGTGCATAAAGTAAAAGAGGTTGCAATAATCCACTTCTTATAAATGCATAAAATGACTTCTACAAGTGCTTTTCAATTCTTATTATGTTTCTGCTATTTTTAATCTACATATAAAATGCTATCAACTGTTAAAACTACATTAACTGAATTATATCAAAAAGTTCTGGTTTAGCCATTTATAACTCATATTTTTTAATTACTGTTTATACAATAATCCACAAGAGCATAATAAATCACTAAACAGTTTCAACTTTATGGTCAAGATGTAGTGTTTATTTGTACTAGTTAAAGCAGCTGATTAACCTGTCTGAAAGCAGAGGATTTTTTACATGGATAATAGCTTATAAATAAATTAATCAAGACTTCTTTAAATGTCAATATAGCTAAAGGAAGACAGGTAAAAATATTGCTATACCTGATGTTTTTTCCCTTCTGTGGTCATAGTGAGTGGCCTATATGTGATCTCATAGGGCTTGCTCTGTTGTGCCTCAATTGTAAAGGACTGAGGACCACTCCAGTATTCCCCCTCTATTATAGGATGCAAAACCCAGGGCTGGACAGTTTTATTTGGCAAAACAACGGTTTGAGTCTGCCGCCCACGGACATGACATGAAAAGTTTATCACCTAAAAAAATAAAAGAACACTGTTTCAGATTGAAAGTCCTATCACCTCAAAAAACAAAAACAGCATTGGTTAAGATAGGCCACTGGTTCTTAACTTGCGGCTTATCTCATATGAATGCACAACCACTGTTTCCTTTTTGTTCATAATCATTATTATTATAATTAACCAATTAAGTAATTTATGTAAGTGTGCTATTTTGCACTGTGTCACAAAATCATTTAGAATCTGCATGCTACAGGCCAACTTCATTTTTTAAATAATGATTTGAAGGTTATACTCAAAGTTCTAGAGAAAAGAAACAGAGATGTGATTTTCTTCTATAATTTCTCAAGATCAAACCAAATGTGTTGAAGGTAGACAATTACTATCAAATATCTGACACATACAGTATTACAACATAATATATATCCCAAAAACAACACAGCATCCTAAAGTTTTTCTATCTCTATATGCAGAAAAAGTCTAATGTGGTTAGTTATTTGCTCATAAAGTGAATTTGGATTCGAATCAAATAATATATGTGCATATAGCCCACTGTTTCATTCCAGTCCTGAAGTCACACTTTATATAAACAATATTAATTATTATTATTCACTTTAGAATGTGGAATCAGAATGTGTGCTTTGTCAACAATTTTATTTCTCATCTCCCATTACACCCCTCACCATCTATTTCTATAAACTAACATATACTTTGGGAATCGTAGGGCTAAACAAAAGATTTATGTAGATAACAGAATTTCACATAACTGATCCATACTCATCAATTCCATATGAACTAAATGTATTAAAGGAATTCGATGACCTTTCAAAGTTCATGACAACATTGGAAAAGAGTATATTATGTGAGCAGTTCTCTAACTGAATTGCAGCAGTTTATATGCCTTCAAATTACAATTACAGTTACTTAAAGACATATTCAATTCCAATTTTAACAATCTGATGAAAAGGATTCAACAAGACATTATCAGAATGACAGGTCTCCATATCACATTTACTGTGAAAATTAACATTTTTAAGTGAGTATCCTTCAGTATTTTTATATACTGTATCTTTTTCATCTTTTTAAAAGTATAACCATATATATCAAAAATCTTTTTTTAAAATACTAGGGGGCAGACAACACGTCCAGACACCAGGTAAAAGTCCCAGAAATAATTTTAATTTCTTAAATAACGTGCATAAAGCACCTCCACAATATACAATAATAAATCAATAATCAACAATAAATCAATCCTCCTCTCCACCCAGCAACTCTGTCACACTCCCTCCCAACTCCAGCTCTCCTGCTGGGTTTCCCACAGTCCTTTTTATAGTCCTCAACCTGGAAGTGCTTCTGTCCTTCTGTCCATGTGATTCCATAGCTCTTCCGGGTCAGATGAAAACTCTTATTTTCTTCATCCCAGAAGTACTTAATTTCTTCCGTCGCTGTGACTAGGGAGTACTTCCAGGTTATAATAGAAACAATTGTGTCTCCCTGCAGCATTCCCTGGTGGCCTCCACAGTATCCAGCAGGGCTGTGGAGCCGAACTCCATTGTCCATTATGCCCTGCGGGAATTCGGGGCACCTCCATGTTGCAGGGAGGGCTCCATCTAGCAGCCTGGGGGTGCTGGCCGGGATAAACTGCTGGCCATCTCTCACACCTTACAATATTTATATACTTCTGGCATATCACTTATGTCCATATATTTGATCTCTATTCTCCTTTTCGTTATTTCTCTGAGTAATAATTTCTCTTTGTTTGCGCTAATGCAATCTTTACTTTCTTTTTTTTGACACTTTCATTTTTTTCTGCTTTCATATTCTGTTTCTTGCTCTGCATGTGTATCACGCCAATATTTTTTTGAGTCTTTTGAATTCCACTGTTTTCATTATCTCTAACCTGCTCTGCATGTGTTTGGCCCCTTGTTTTTTAACCTGTTTATGACGTTTTACTTTGTTTTCTACTTTGTCTTTTATTTCTGACCTTGCTTTGCCCTGCTTTTTTTTCCAATGATATCTGCCAAAGTCATAGCCAGATGTTAACGCTGAATCGTGTTTTACTTTAACTTATTACAAAAAAGCAATGATGTTTACATGCTGCGCATTTAGGCAGCCCATAAATAAGGCAGCAATAAATTAAATGTTTGAAATGCTTATATTCCATACAAAAACGCATACATGTCATACTGAATTGCACACAAAACTCCTCCTTGAACCAGGAGGCCTGGAATTTGAATGTAAATGTGTTTTGAAATGTGTTAGGAGATTTTAAGCACAACACCACACCACAGTGTGAGTTATAGTAATGTTCGCGTCTAGATGCAGCCTGGCAGGAAGTTTACACAGAAATTCACAGCCTTTTCTACTGTTTTTGCTTTAGCTATTACTGGTCTGTTGCATTAAAGTCAGTAAATGTTTATATATAGTGTATGAGACAAAATATTAACATATGTTGTATGTATTGTCATGACCAGATGAAGAAAACACTGACAATGTGAATAAAATCCGTTGAGATTGGTACAGCTCAAGGAATACATAATCAGCAAGAGCACTTTAAAGGTTGTGTGCTGGTGCCATAAGCTCTGGCTGCTAGCTTTGCTAAAAGTAACACTGCTATTGCTGACTGCCAGTACTTGAGTCAGAATCTAAGA
This sequence comes from Polypterus bichir lapradei, assembly GCA_026402145.1. Lineage (NCBI taxonomy): Eukaryota > Metazoa > Chordata > Cladistia > Polypteriformes > Polypteridae > Polypterus > Polypterus bichir. Next base: position 80,713,450 of record JANRMT010062806.1, read on the forward strand.
AATGTCACCAGTCACCACTACTGATATCACATCTGGAAGAAACACACAGTAATATGTCTGGTTAAATTACCTTACTGTTCAGACAACCTGGTAACAAGCTGCTGGAAACTACAAGGAAACCTTCCTCAAACTTCAGTCCCCACCTTCCCGGCCACTTGCAGAACACTGGAAACTGTAAGGGGAATTCTGCCCTGTTTCAAACTCTTAGGCAGACCCCGCACTCCCTCCCCTGCTACTAAGATGCTTGAAACTTCAATTATGAAGTTTCCCCGACACTTGCAAGCCACTATAACCTCATCCAGTCCCTAAATGTTTAGTATAATAAAAAATGGTCTATTAAACAAAAAGGTTGAAAACCACTGCAGATGATGGATAGGCCATGTGCCTTTCAGCCAGCAGTGACAAAACGGTACACATTTAAAGCAGACAGAAATATTTTCTGTCTTACCTTAGCACATAATACAAATATACTCAGCCAATGTTGGGTACTTCAGGGTGTATATACTGTATAAAAATACAGATCGTTCAATACAAATTTCTTTTTCATAATAAGAACCATAACAACTCTTATTTAGAAAATGACCTAAAATCTGTTTGGACTATAGACAGTCAAAAGGTATTTTTTCAGTTGAAAACTTGGTTGCTTCTACTCCTGTTTAGACCGTTCTTTGCTTTTTTAAGCTGGAAGTTGACGCAACTTTACCCATGTGCTTTCGTTTCAAGGACATTTTCTCCACAGTTGGAGACAAAGGGGATGGAATGGTGACTCCAGAGGTTCCCAGTCAAAAATGTGAAAACACAGGAGATGGTCACTAAAAGGTTCTGTAGCACACAGAATTACATTGGAAAGAAATAAAGACCGTCTGCCAGAAAGCAATGGAATCTGGATTGCAAAAACATATACTGCAGTGTTTTCTAGGGACCCTGAGATAGTGACGAAGATTGAGACAAGTCTACCACTGAAGATTCAGAAAAAAAAAAGTCCTGGAATGAGCCATAATCTTTATTAGGAGTGACCAAATCATGAGAACACAGTGAGTGATAGCAGGGGTATCAAATGAGAGGTTAAAATAAAAAGGGGATAATGGCCAACCAGTCTGGCAACTTTAAAATCTGCAATAGCTTACTAATGCTTAAATTGGCGAGAATTACAGCTGTAGGGAGAGGGATATAATGTTTAAGTCATTTTGATATAGCCCTCAACAAAAGAAACTAGGAACATAGCCTGCCATAGAATATTCAAACTGGTGCAGTCTAAGACTTTCTCTGCATTGAGTGACAAAGGAACTACTGAGAAGGAAAGAGTAAATCTAAAATATTTAGGAGAAATCAAGACATAATCTGCATGGATTGAATGAATAAATCAGATACGGTTAACAGGGATGATCTTGTGAATAACCAACTGTAGATGCTCTTCTAAAATGTTTGCTCTGTAAAATATAAAACTACTGAAGCAGATGTAGACAGATAGATCATGGATGAAGGTGAATGAACTACATAAAGTAGTGTTTAGTTCACTCTTACAATTTACCATTGAAAGTCTGTGACTACTGTGGCGGGCAGCCGGGTACCATGCCCGGCCGGGACGCCCCTTCTACATATTTTCCGGGGGAGCAACCATCTGACTCCTCAGTACCTCCCCCGGAATCTGGTGGCAGTCTCCCTGGTTGACGATGGTGCCTCAGTTTCCCGCAGGGCTCCATGGGAGATGGAGTTTTCCACAGCCCTGTTGGGATCTGGGGTGGCTGCCAGGGGGTGCTGCTGCACGGGTCCCTCAGCTCGCCTGGACAACTGTACTGCCCCGCCCGGAAGTGCAATCAGAAACAGGTGATCAAGCACCTGGAGCACTTCCAGGTGGGCTATAAAAAGGGCCAGCAACCACCACTCAGGAGCCAGAATCAGGAGGAAGAGGACAAGGTTGCCAAGGAGGAGTGGTGGTGCCAAACGGGAGTGTTGTGGTGATTTGTTTTAAGTGTTTTGGGACTGTTTTGTGGCTGGAGGGTTCACGTGGGAAGATGTGCCCTCCAGCTGAAGAAAAATAAAGTCTTTGTTGGATTTTACACGTGCCTCTGTGTGAGTCTGTGCCGAGTCGGGCTTTTATCACACTGCACATATTAGAAACTAAAGAAAGAACATTAACTATAATCTCCTTGTCATCCATAGAAGGAGTGTATATGTTAACCAAAATTAGTTTTATTTCTCATTCAGTTTTCTCACTACTATAACATAGTGCCACCTCGAGTCAGATAAAAGCCCAAAGGCAACTAAATGGATTGCTTTATGGATCAATAGTCTAATTGGAATGAAACCCCTGTTCTGTATAACCCATTCTTTCCTTGACCTATATATATTCTGTAAAACACTTTGTTCAATTCTCCACCAACACAGAATAATGAATGATCACAGTTAAGAGGTTTTTAAATATTTCACAGATTTCTTAACAAACAGACATTTCTTATTATAATAAGTTGTATTTTGAGTTTTGTTCAGAAACTAATATTTTGGATTGCTTGTATTTAAGTGTTGAAATGTTTCAAATGATGGATCCTGCACATATATATTTCAGAAGAATTAAATTGGTAAGGAATAAAAAAAGAAGTTAGAAATACAGTAGCTCTTCCACTGTTCCTCTTCCTCCCTGCTCAATCTTGCCTCACCAATCAAAGTCAAAATCCAGCTAGAATCCCCGTCTTCTGACATGTCCAACAATAATAAGGCACATCAAACAGAAACAGGTATCTTCCTGATAATGTAACATTGAAAGTCTACTAGAAAAGTAGAGCAAGCGTAGTTTTGCTGGCAGAAAAAAGACATGGTACAGCAAAAATGACACAGCCACATTACTAAACACTGCAATATTATCAATACTATACTGTAAATACCTGCAGCAGTTCACATACACGTTTACAGAGATACAGAATAGTGTTAGTAGGCATATTATACAAAACACTGTTAATAACATTAGACAAATTATAAAGTGTTTAATATTAGTAGGACCTTAATGACAACAATTGTAGGCTCACTACTCTACTATATTATAGTGAAGTGTAATGTGCATTTCATTGTGGTACATTACTTTGCATTCATTTAGTTACAATACATTGTGGTCAGTCACTGCGCATTCTCAAGTGTGATTTTATGATACTTACCAAAAGAAATAATGCTGTAAGGAACTTTCTTAAATTTCCTTTTTATGCAGTGTTGTACAAGGATTGTAGTAACTGAACACAGTGTATTGTATATCACTTTATATAACTCTACATATTCAGCCACTTATACAGCATACCTCTTTAATTGTCGCACTGACACAAGATCCTGTCAAAATAAGCTTTAAAGTCTTCCCCCCTTCAATTGAACAGCATAGATTTTCATAACGTATCTCTTGATTCAACTCCTTTGGGGAGAAGGTCACTTCAAAAGGTACTTCCATACCAGGAGTTATGTAGCCTTGGTCAGGATAAATTGAAAAATCAGGCGAAAAGCTGTCTATGTCCCATTTAAATCTAAACAAGAAAAAAAAAAATAGAATAAATAATTCAAGACAAATTTGGCCCATGGTTGGATATAATTCACAGATTTGTCTAGATAACAATATTCCACAGTATCTAAAAACACACCTAGCTCCAATGTCCCCAGTATTTTGCATTAATAGTCGTCGGGTTGCTTGGCTACGTTGAGCAACTGCACCAAATGGTATGTAATCCTGGTCTAAAATGATCTCCATTCCCTGGCAGCTTCCACGTACCACAAACAGGGAACGCCGAATTCCAGTACTATCCATCATCACCTCTTCTATAAATGGGGGTATTCGACATGTAGGTGAGAACACCACCTCAACCATACAATGTCCACCTGAGGGATTAAGTGTAATATCCCCAGATGGACTGACCCACAGTACCTAAGAAAATTAAATTTTAATTACTGGTAAGTTGTAGTAAAGCCTAGTGTATATATGTAACATAGAAAAACAAACAAGTGACATCAAACATAAGTTACGTCTTATATACTTCTTTACACTCTCTTTGAAGGTTTTCTTACTTATACCTTTGAATCTAGCAACATCTGCTGAGTGAGACACAGGAAAAAGCTCAGTGAGATACGACTCTTATTGACCACAGGAATGACCCTTGTCACGGTCTCTCCAACTTGCAGAGCTCCAAGGTTTATAGATTTATGATTTGGGTCCTCAACTTCAATCTAAACAAAAAAGGTTTTTAGAAATTAATCTTAAAATTACTATTTGTCAAGTTAGTGAAGTTTGCCTTTAAAGCATAAAATAACAAACTTAATTTTAACCCAAAACAATGTATTCTAAAACAATATCTAAAACTAATTGGTTTTAAATTCAAAATTTAAATTTAAAAATAAAAAATGGATGATTCTAAAAGAATGATCCCTCACCTTCATTTCAGCTCCTTGACCAAGAATTTCAACAATCTGTTGGGTAAATTTGTTGATCTGAAAAATTACTTTTTCATGATACTTGATGGGCTCTCTTGGGTGAAATGTTATGGGGACCTCTAACACTCCACTAGGCTGCAGAATTTCAGTCTGGCATGCCACTTCTAAATATGAGGTACTTATGAATAAGCATTCAATTCTAAAGGGAAAGAGGGTGTTAAATAATAATTGTTTAATATATCATGCAATTTCATACCTACAGTCCTTTAGAAAAAATAAGAACCCAAATTTATTCATGTAGCTCATTTTCTTAGCTGGATACTTAACTTAATCAAAACATTTAATAAAATATTATACATCTGTGTTTTTATTGGCTCATACATAACTGTGATATTTTGAGAGGCCACTGCTCACTTTGCTCGCCAACCCCCGGGCAGGTGCTAAATGTTAGCCACTTCGCGGCTCTGCCACTCGTGTATGGGGAAGCAGATGTACAATTTAAACATATTGTTATTTTCATGGGAATTGTTACATATTGTGGCGGGCAGCCGGGTCCCATGCCCAGCCGGGACGCCCCTTCTACACATGTTCCGGGGCAGCAATCATGGACTGCTCAATACCTCCCCCGGGACGCCCTGTTGGGATCTGGGGTGGCTGCCAGGGAGAGCTGCAGGCGTCCCTGAGGCGGCCTGGACAACTCTACAGCCCCGCCCAGAAGTGCAATCAGAAGCAGGTGATCAAGCACCTGGAGCACTTCCGGGTGGGCTATAAAAAGGGCCGGCAACCACCACTCAGAGGCAGAATCGGGAGGAAGAGGACAAGGTTGCCTGGGAGGAGTGGTGGTGCCAGAGAAAGGATTGTGTTGTGTGTATTAAATGCTTTTGGAACTGTGTTGTGGCTGTGGGGTTCACTGGGAAGACGTGCCCTCCAGCTGAAGAAAAATAAAAGTGTGCTTGCCTCTGTGTGAGTCTGTGCCGGGTCGGGCGCTATACAGCGTCCTTTTCACAATATGCATTATACACCTAACTATTTTACATTACAGTGAGTAATGAATCAAAAAAAATAGTAAAACATAATAAATTCAAATAAAATTATGTTTAATGTTGCATTAGAGGTATTCGTTGGGATATACTTTGAAATTGTAACGCAAATACTTTTTAAACTTACACCTTTGGCGTAAAACTTCAGTAAAAACAATATTTGGAATTTACTTTTTGTCAATATCGCATTGAATTTTGATTCCTTGTTTGGACTTACATTGTAACAATGCAATGTATAACTGCCCGTGAGTTAATATCGTTTGTTTCTCTCTAAGAAATAAACCGACTTTTTCAAATTTTCAAATGTTTGTCCCTGTGATTTGTTAATTTTTATAGCAAAAGCTATTCTAACGGGAAACTATAAAAATTTAATACGAATGGCATATCAAGATCTCCTTTGCTGTCTAATGTTATCCGTGGAAGATGTACTACATTACCTTTCTTGTTGCCTGTTAAAATTTTTCATTTCAGAATTGTTCGACCAATTTTAAATACAACTAATCTTGTCCTAGTGCATAGCCCATCACTCATGCATAACATTTTTTCAACAGTAATTCGGCTGGTGGAAGACCGGACGGTGTTAATGGTTGTAGATATTCTACGGAATATTGTAAGTTGATGTTTTAATCTTCCACAACATCACCACTAACAGTTTCAGCATAGCCTATTGATATGCATTTAACCAATTTGCCAATTTGATCGTAAAAGTTTATAAGAGCTGAGAGCGCAGGAACTGTGTCTGACAAAAGCATTCACATGAATGAGACTGTGGGCGTGGGCCGTTAACCTGAAATGGTTTAGAGGAGGATGGGACTTGAAAAAACCTCTTGGCAATAGTCTCGTCTTGTCTCAAAATTTTCTTTTATAATAGAGAGACACAAATCTGAATAGAATATAGAAAATGCATACAAGAATACAAGACAAAAGTGTGACTTCCAAAGCACTCTGCGTAGCGTAAAATACATGGCACACCCACAATAGTGGAGGTAAAGGCCCCGCTCTAAAAAAAAAACATTTAAAAAGAAACTGATTAAATGTCGAAATGTTTGTGTTTTCACATATTTAACATTATTTTATGAACAATATTGTAAAACATAAAAGAGCCATTGTCTGAAGACTGAGGAAGTGTAGGTCTTTTAAGGCTACATTCACACTGCAGCTAAAAGGTATAATGATTTTTGCCTAGTATTTGATTTTTTTTTTTTTGATGGTTCAAATGAATTTTTCAAGTGATCCAAATCTAATATGAGTAAAGATGTCTATCCTTAATGTGACCCATGTGTGCAAAATGAATAAAACAATTTTGTCAAACAGATACTGGTTGCTGCTCTACTTTACATTGTTTCAGTACAGAATGTCTTTGAATTCGTAAACTTATGATGGCAAGGAAAAGAACAGGAGATGATAGACCCGGGGCCTCATGTACAGTATAACGCCGTGTGTAGAATCTGCACTATAACATGATGTAAGCACAAAAGCCGAAATGTGCTTACGCACAGAAAATTCCAGATGCAGGAATCTGTGCATACTCCAACTTCCGCGTTCTTCCACTCCATAAATCCCAATCAGCGTGAAAACTAACGCATGTGCACGCGCCTTCTGTCCTACCCCGTCTCCTCCCAGAATTACACCTCTTTGAATATGCAAATCAACATAAATAGACCTTAAGCTCAATGTTCTGTGAAAAGGCAATGGCAAAAGCAAGAGGGAAAATATAAGAATTTCAGCGAATACCAAGTGGAGGCAAAGAAAAACGTACTATTTGTTCGTTTATACAGTGGTATAATCGACAAAAGGAAGTTGATCGAGTGACATAGCGTGTTGGAGAAACAAGCTCAAGTTCACAAAGTCGCACAGTGCCTGACATAAAAAAGAAGTTGTCACATATCAAAGTCGCCGTGAAAAGGTGAGACGCAGCCCACTGTCTGAGTGTCATATGGAAGCTTATTAGGGTACAGTGAGAAAAAAAGGCACAGAGTAGGAAAAAAGCACGAAACGTTAACTTCAATCTCGAAATATCCACTTTAATCACGTAGTTTATTTTGTCATTAAAGTAGAACATAAACTTCATCTTAAAATCATTTAATTTACAAGTTTCTCAAATCCCATTGTAACTAAAGTAGCACGTTAAATGCTTTGTTTTGTATTTGATCTTCAATGTGCTGTATGTGTGTGAATCACTATGTGCTTCTGTTCTTTCTCTTTCTCCGACAGGACACAGAATCCATTACATTCGTGATATTACAGCTATCTGAATAATTAAAATACTGAGATGTATACTTGATATCATTTTCATGATGATTGGAATGAAAGCATGTTATTAAGAACACGATGGCGCAGTGATTGTTCATGTCTCATACAAGATGCTGCTGCGCCATGTGTGACCTTCGATGAAGTAATTAATTGTAGCAGTACTGTCTCTTTCAAACGTACTAACCTTCAATTCTTGTCCTTACTTTTCTTTCCCCAAATACCCAATCGCCACACAATCAGCTCTGTAATAGACGTTAAGCCATCTGTAAGCTTACAATGACGATTCTTCAAAACTTTTAAGGAACATTGAAATATCTTCATAGTACGTGTTTAATTATTCTATCCATCTATCCTTCCAGTGTCGCGCCAGTCTCAGCAAATATACAGCGCGAGGCAGGAACAATACGTGAACATGCAAGCGCTGTAGCACCGTGTCCTCACATGTTTAATTATTAACAATACAGATTATTTAAATGAAGTTAAAGTTTTATCTGTATAATATAATCAACATATTTTGCTGCATTTCATCTTAAAAATGATATTGTCATCATATGTAAATATGCGCTTTATAAAGTGGCTCAGGTTGGGCAATATTATAACTGTAATGCAAGTTTATAGTGGGGTAATTGTACTTATAAGTACAAACAGTTCTACAAGGAGCAATTGATTGAGTGTGTTTATAGTTCTTGGGATGAAACTGTTTCTGAACCGTGAGGTCCGTACAGAAAAGGCTTTGAAACGTTTTGCCATGGCTGAGGCAGTGTGGGCTTGATGCTGTATACCGATAATACTCTTTCCGATCAGCTGCTGTTGTGATTCCCCACTTAGATACAGTGATATAAATACTCCGAGTGGTGCAGTGAGAGTAATATGGAAAAAGATGATCCGCTGTGGCAACCCTTAAAGGGAGCAACTGAAAGAAGAAAGAGAAGAAGAAGAAGAAGAAGGTGCAGTGAGAGTAACAATGCTAAAGCAGTTATTGTATTTGAAATACTACGGCTATTCCCTGGACCATTATATTGTTACAAGTTAATTACAATCAGATGCATTACGCTAATAAACAATATGCAGTTAGTTTCACTGTATTTATAAAGCTGCGTCAGGAAAATAAAGAGTAATCACACAGGAACAGTAGCACTGCTTTGACGCTGGGTACCACCAGTCTGCAAAACTGAGCGGAGAACTTGCGTACAACAAGGTATGAGGTACCGTGGAAAAGTGCGTGGCTTTATGCCAAGTGTAGGTTTTATACATTGTGATTTGAACGTGGAAAAGTTCTTACGCAACATTTCTGTGCATGCGCACCGTTCACACATAAGGCCCCAGAGCTGTTGGTTTATGTGCATTTATTACTGCCAGTGTTCTGTACATAGAAACAAGTGGCCCAAAGGACTGGTGACAGCATGATGGGAATGGTCTGGATGCAAAACAGTTGCTACAAGAGCAATGTAAGTCCTTTCTGAAAAGATTTGATTACATATCTTTGTTTACTAATCACACTACTCCAAAAATATCAGATCTGTGTCACAAATGAGTGAAAAATGGGATTGGAGTTGCAGTAGGAATGTAGCCTTTTATGTTTTCAAAAATCAAACGCAGTGTTGTATGTGGTGGCTAAACAATAGCGCAGTTGGTGTCAACAACATGGTGTAGTCCACGAAAATGATTAAACAATCTGAAACAACAAAAATAGAAATAATTCCACAAATTAAATGGACAAAATCATGACACTTCAAAGTTGGAATTGTTCATAAATAACAATCATAATAAAACCTGCAGTGTAAATATAAAAAAACAAAAAAAAACCACAGGAAATCCAGATATGTACTGTTTGGATTTCGAGAAACCATTGACAACTTTATTCCTAGAAAAACACTTCATGGATGCTCTATTGTATTTCATATTTGTCCGTCTCTCTTCTGGCTGACTTTTTGGAGGTCTGATGAGGGGGCTTTTAGAGGACACCCTGACTTTGCAGGGGATCCCACTATGCCACTTATCCAAAGACACAATATCTGAATGCCTACATGTAATTCAAATATTGAAACAATTAAAATGAAATAACACACAAATAAAACCATATTAGAAAAACCCAATGACAGATGATCAACCATGAGTTTAATCAATTAACTTCAATTCAGAGTAACATGTTAATTACCTGGCCTCCTTGTCTCCTTTGTTGGTAATGCAGAGTTTCTGAGTTGATGGAACCATTCCAGCATAATAGATAAAATTCAGCCCAAAATCATGTTTGGTAAATGAAAAATGAATGCCAGGTGTTACTGCTGACCCTTCCAGCACACAGTTAAACGTAGGGCCATTCAGAATCTAACAAAAACAGACAAGATGAGTAGAGAAAGGTCTTTAGTAAAAAAAGAAAAAATCCTGCTTTGATACAGTTCTTTAGTATCACATCCATAACAATATGTACATGGTTCAGCACAAGCTTGTAAGAAAGACCAGATTTGTCTTACTGCTTAAAAGGGCCTCATGTTACTTTGCTCAAATGCCCTGTGTCGTGTTGATTTTTCAGTGGATCAACTATGAATGTCAATATACCACTTACAAAATAGAGAAGACATCCCTCATTAATTATGAGGAAGCCAATAGTTGAAGTGACAAAAATCACAACACAAACTGAAAAAATTATAAGTGACCAGCCGGTTGGCATGGGTTTATATATTGGACCAGTTCAAACTAAAAAGGCTCTAAGATTCTCTCTAAAGGGCCACTATGGTTTTGTAATAGACCTCCGACCTGCCCTAACACCCAATAGAGGTTTTCTCCAAATCCTGCCATCAGATTAAGTCAATACTGTATGTACCAAGCTTCAGGAAACTAGGCACTTTATTGTTTCCCAGCCCACAGCATCTATTCATTTTTATGACATGAGTGGAAATTTTTTTGGATTGAAGCTTCTATATCACATTAGCGAGATTTGACAAGCTTTCTCATATGCCTATGATTTTTCAACTGTCTGTTACTCAACACCTTGTCCGTCTCTGTCATACATTCTTTACATCTGGAATGAACTCTGGATTGGAATCAGCTAGATGTTTCTTTGAGCAGCAACTCTTTCTACCTACAACAGTGACAGTGGGCCATTAACATTTCAGCAAGGATTAGGTTCCTTGTACACTAATTCCAGAATATCTGATGTTCGCTACACTGCCATGTTGTCTTAAAATCTGCTATATAGCCTTTACTTTTATCCATGCACATTCTTGGTAGCATAACTACCTATAAAACCTTAAATAACAATTGTCTGTCATATGATGCTGTTAGTTATGGGGATGTGCTGGTAGGCTGAATAAACTAGATACTCCATGTAAATCTACAAAACATCTGGATCATTTTGTTATTACATTTTCTGTTATTGGCATTATGGTATAAAAGAAGGAATTCTAATGCAGTTAGTATTCTTTTCATCTGGTTTCCGCATGCCATTTATGAATGTTGTCTTACCTTAAGACATAATCCAGTATTTTTTATAACGCAGAACTGCTTGGGACAGAAGGTCAGGGTTGACTGAATCTGAACTCCAGGAAGAACTTTATCCTTCAATGGATTTATCTTTAAGAATTGCAGTACGTCGTCAGGGCCACAGATCTCCCAAATGAAATCAAGGTTATATGTGCCAGTGTTGGATATGAGGAAGTGAAAGGCTGACTCCTCATTATATCCCACCTGAAACAGAATTAAGAATGCACTTGTCATATCTGTTTCTTACAATTAGTTTGGTTATCCATGGGTGCCTAGAGTATAAAAATCCATGTTTTACAAAGTCCATTCTCACTGGCCGCATCATAAAATGAACTTCCACCCATTCATCCCAAGATTGTTAAGCACAGAATATTAATGTCACCCAGTTGCTATAGAAATTGAAATAATTATTAAAGACCATAGCCATCCTTCTCACTCCTTCCTTCTAGCAAAACTTAACAGTATAAGGCCATTGGCACTTGCACTAGTAAATTCAATGACAGTTTATGTCCAAACACTGTAATGGTATTGTATAGCCAATCATAACAATAATGTGTGTGTGTGTATCATGTCACACACACACGAGCATCTGACAGGTCTGAGTTTGTTAAAAAATGGAGGGCAGGTTTTTGATGTGACACTGTCACTACCAGTATATCTTTCCTTTAGAGTGGAACAGAACTCTCCCTAAGATTGTTGATGTCACTTCCAGTTGGGACAGCAAAAGCTCCGCCCTTTCTCCTTCCTCTTCTACTTAAACTGCCTTCCAACAGGAAGTCACCATTCATTTGGATGTGGCTTCAGCCCAGGTAAGATCAACTCTGTTATTAGAAGTCTGTAGGCTACAATAGCATTCTGAATGTCCACCATGATGTATTTCTTTTCTAACTAATACTTATTTTTTGCATTGCATTATCTTGGAGATTAAATGAGATAGATATTCATTGGACTCTCAACCCTTCTTTTGGTCGTTTTCTGTTCATTCACTAGATTTATATATATGTTGCTTTTTAAGTACTCTTTTGTGTACGCGTTTGTTATTGTATTATTGTTACTGTTCTGAGGAGACTTGCACATAAGAATTTCATTGTTCTAAGTACTGTGTTTCTTGTGCTTGGTGCTGTACTGTGCATTGCTGTGGGAATGGTTTGTGAAGCGTTTTCCACAGCTGAATAAATATGAGCTGTATTGGACTTGTCTGTGGTGGGTTTGAATGGCTGGTGACAGTTTTGCTAGTGATAGCACTAATTCTTGGATTAAAACAAAAAAAACTTTTGAAAAATACATTATCCCAATATAAAATAGTGTTGTACAAATGTATTTATATTCTAAGCCAGAGTACAAAATTGGTGAGTTCTATAGCCGTTTTTTTCCTCTTTTGAGCACTGTAGTAAACAAAAAAATGGAATAAAAATTCCTTTAGTTAAAATTCAAATGATTGATTTTGTAATAATAAAGTAAATGTAGAAAATAATCTAAATCTTCACAAAAAATAAAATGACCCTCCTCTTTGGCCTCCACTCTATAGGCTGGCATCAAGAACATAAATCATATTCTCAGAAAGTTTGTTCTTACCTGGCCAAAACAAATGTTGTTTTCCATATCTAGGCTAAGATCAGTTAATATTCCTTCTGAATTTTCATACTGAACGCTGACATTCATATAATATACTTCTGCCTTCACATGCAGTGTCAAAGGCTGAGTTTTTCTTTTTATGTTGCATTGCAAATTAAAATTCACTTTGCCTTCATTAGTTGGTTTAAAGGAGATTATCACTGGAAGACTGTGAAACGATAGCGATGAAAAGGAAAAGAGGGTGCAGATTAAAAACAAGGTAGTGTGCAGTTTTAGCTCATGAAAGTTCAGAGGAGAATGCTTTGACTTTTGAGGAACTCTAGTATTATAAAATATATTTTAGGAAATGAACAGGTAACAGTCAGAAAAAGCATAAAATCAATTTAAAGGTTAGTGGAGTTAAGTAATGAGCATGATAATTTATCAATAACAAATATGAACCCAAAAGTAAGTTTAAGGAACTTGCAATGAAACTAAAACTTTTGCGAAATCAATTAGCTTAACTTTTTCCAAAAAAAGGTTTTAATATATAAGGAAAGACAAAGAAATCACATTGCAATGTAGAAATTATGATCATTGTAGTAGGTAAAGTCCTATACTTCATGTCTGTTTCTCCAATTTTTAATCTTTGTGACCCTCAACAAATTAATTAATGTGTCTGTGTTCCAGCTATAAGAAGTATCTAAAATATTTATAATATATCCTGATTTTGTAAACTGCTTTAAGTTAAATAAATGGCAAATGCATGGCTGCAATATCAAAAATCATGCAAGGATAGCTGCTAATTGAGTCATGAAAGACTCGTTCAAAGTAACAAGAACACTGTTTTCATAATGTGATTGGATTTTCTGACATAAAACTTGTTTGGTACCTGCTCTGAGGAGGTATATTTCCCTCCATTGGATGTACAATCAAGCTGTAAACAAAACCTTCAGAATGCAGAGAATCTTCTTGAAATGAGAAAAAAAAGCTTGTATCTTCATTGTTCACCAAGTAAACAGTCTCTTGAGCTTGAAGACCTATACAGAAAAGGTTCCACTGTTTAGTTTTGGTAATATTTTTAAATAATTTCACAACTATGCAAAATGTAGCTCTTGGTTTCTCATACTTTCTTTAGTTGGGGAATGTCAATCACCCAACCACCCATTTTCCAAACCCACTTTATCATGAGCAGGGTCGCAGTAGGCAGGAGCTTATCCCAGCAAGCATATCGCGAAAGAAGAAACCATCCCTGAACAGGACACCAGTTCATCACAGGATGAACACACAGACACACACACACTTGAGACAATTTAGTATTAGCAATTCACCTAACCTGCATGTCTTTGGACTATTGGAAGAAACTGGAGCAACCGGAGGAAACTATTGCGGAAAACATGTAAACTCCATTCAGGGGGTGAATTCTGGTCTCCTTGCTGCTAGGCAGCAGCGCTACCCCTGCGCCACCATGCCACCCTGGAATGTCAATTAATTAACTCCAAATAATTTCAGTATTCCTTTTTTGGGATCTTCTCTTGTAAGACAATGGTGAGATTTAAAATCAAGCCCATATAAAATGTTCTCAACTTTGCTTAAAAACTTAACTAATTGCTGAAAATGTCTATTTATGAACCCAGTTCCAAGATCCAAACAAGACTAGTAAAGAAATACCCATCTAGATCAAAACACTTAAAATAAATGTGCCAAATGGCATTATCGTGAGGTCTACAACAATCATATAGAATCCCAGCCATCCTTAATGTGTAATGGATGTTATACAAGTAAAGAATTGTATTACATGTCAATTACTCATTTCATGTACATATTTCTCATGGAATGGTACTTTCAAAATTTTGTTAATGGATCACTCGTGCTAAATCAATGACCAGAAGCAAAGTCTTGAGAATTCTGGTCTGAAAGAAGAAATTAACCTGTAATATTGCGTGAGAGGGATCTGGGAAAGGGAGGTGCCTGGCCAGCTAGTCCAAATGTGTTTCACACAAGGACACACTTTGTGTTGATAAACATCAGAACAAGGGAGGGACATCTCCACCATCTGGCAGGATGGGACTATGGCCTCATTATTCAATGGCTGCTGCTGTAAATACATTAGAAGAAGACATTTTCTGGGAGCATGTACTGGGATTTTTTTATTTGTAGATTTGAAGAACATGAGTGTAGTGACTCTAGAAGACAGAGAATCATGATTGACTTGTATATTATACTAAGGATTTTCCTGGAGTTAAGCATGTTTTCAAATGACACTTCCTTCTTTAGGCTTTGAAAAGTTAAATGTTTATAATTGACCTGAAAAATGGCTCCATGCCAGTGGGAAAGAGAAAATAGACAAAGACAGAGCTAGAACGGCAGACGTGAAGGAGTCCTAATCTTGGTATTGGGAAGCGAATTGGGGAAGTTTACCAACCTAAAGGATAGGACAAGAAACTAATGGTAGGCCTGGAACTATAAAGTTATTCTTTTCTGTTTTAAACTATGTTATATGCAGATCTCCTCTGAGTAATGGTCTTAATGTAAGTGCATGCTTATTACTATGTGACACTGATGTTACCAAAAGTTATGACAGAGACATCTGAGTAGTGTCTGTGAGATAAACTGAGGAAAATATAAAAATACTACATTCTTTAATAATTCTAGATTATTTCTTAGCTCATATTTTCCATTTATTTCAATAAATATAATGATTTTTGAAACTCCATGATTACCAACATGAAATCTATACAGCACAGTAAGTGTCTGGACATTGGAGAAATGTATTTGAAAACAGAAAAGTGAAAAATGTTATGTGGAATAATTGGTTATAGTGAGCAGTTTTGTGAGTGAGCACACATTACAACTTACTAAGATAGATAGATAGATAGATAGATAGATACACACACAATTTGGTTTAAAAACACCAGAATGATTATAAACTAAGAAAATTACAAATAAAGAAAACTTTGGACTTGGCTGTCACAGTCCCAGTGAGGCATTATGCAGAGGTATTGCTGTTAGAATAAAGGAGCCATAGTAGTCTTTCTTGACACACTTCTGCTAAATAATTTCTTGGCTAAAAGTCCTCAGTGTTAGTTTGTCAGAGAGCAGATATGTGGCACTGTTCATAATGGAATGCACTTTTGTTTTAATTCTCTCATTTGCTACTACCGCCAGGGAGTCCAGAGTGCATCCCATAACTGACTCTAGTCCAAGGGAGAGCAAAGTCAGTCCTGGAGGGCCGCAGTGGCTGCAGGTTTTTGATCCAACCCAGTTGCTTAATTAGAAAATAATTCTTGCCAATAATTAAATTTTATGGCTCATTGGTGCTTTAACTCTGCCATGTCTGGTAATTTTTTTTCCTTTCTAAGGATATCATCCAAATGATTTGAAGTCCAAAACGGAGGAGTAATTCTCAGTCCTTCACTTTTTTCTCTTCACTTTTCTTCCAAGTATTTCATTAAACCAAATAGTGCATGATAAATACACACAGGTGTAAATGGAAACAAGCTAAATGGAGAACTGCTGCTTTCTTTAGTCAATTAGTGCTAATTTTATTGCTAATAAGGAGCAATTAAAAACCGAGAATACAGTTGTTTAAGACTAAAATAAGCAATAAGGATTCAAAATCTTAATGAGTGAGTCAATTAAAATGAAGCAGAAGTGTTACTTGAGCAATAAGTGGTTCTTATTAGGCCATTGGGTTGGAACAAAAACCTGCAGGCACTGCGGCCCTCCAGGATCGACTTTGCCCACCCCTGCTCTAGTCAAAATGTCAGTTATGCAGAAATCTGTAAAATCTTTTATTTGAAAACTATAGCAATTTTACCTCAGAAATGTTCCGCTGAAGCAAATTGGTGTTACAAGAAAGGCCAAGTGTAGCTTCACCATTTCATTTGATGATGTATTATTTCCCATGTTATACAATTAAAGTCAAGTCTGAAGTCCTTATATGGATCTTATTCATTTAGCCTAGTTCATAATAGACTCATAGAGGAGACAGCACCTTACAGGTAGCAATACTAACTTTCATTTCTTATCTATAGCTATTTAACATTTTTTTCCATGTGGAAAGTATATTATTTTTGTTCTGCTACAATTCTATGCACTGCTGATAAAGGCATCTCATAAATTAGCAACATCCCTGTTTAAGAGCTCTCATACAGCAATGGACTGTCAAATATCCAGTGACTCTTACCTACTGCAAGAGACTTGTAGTTCAGGTGAGATCTATCCAGAGACACAACTGGTTCTTTTGCCTTACCCACCAGAAGGAATGGTAATGTGATGTTTTGTTCATGAATTACAAAGCTCCAGAATGACTCGGTAATCTCAAGGTTTTGTGGCAGAAACTCAAATGTGATCTATTATAAGATTAAAAAAAACAATAATACATATAAGAGAGTTGTATAGCCATTTCACTTTTAACAACTGTACACTAAATATATACTGTACCGTATATAGGGCCAGAATAAGGGAAAATCTGTTTTGTGATATTCTGGGGAGTGCATTGATATTTCAGTTGAAACTGAGCTACTAAAGTGATACTTTACTTTCACTATCAATCCCAATAAACAGAAAAGTTACAATGAATATTCACTACTAAAATTTAGTATAATAAAAGGCAGTATTGTTGGAATTTTGACTTCATCTAACATTCACCTACTGTAACAGATAACCAATACACTAAAACTGAGAAATTACAACAAACAGCAAATATAAAAATATAAACCATCAATTTTCTGATGCTAGAAGCAATATTATATTTCTGAACATTTCAGTTCTTTAATAATAATTCAATTAAAAGTTAGGTTTTTAAACCCGACTCAAAGAATCTTAATACCTTGCAGGTCCACATTAACCTAAAATGCCTCCTCCCTCAAATGTCACCTTACTGTACCCTTTTCAGGTGAATCTACAAAGGAGAACAACTTCCATTTATTAACAACTTATTATAACCCAAGCAGACTAAAACTACATTTTCTGCATGCTGATTATTTTATTTACCAGCAGAAAAGCAAAATTCTTAACAACCTCTCTCTTTCACCCAAAATACAAAGCCATACCATTACCTAAGATGGACTTTATTAATTAATTTGTAAAGGGGACATAGATGATGGTATATCTTTTGGACATCATACCATCCTGGCACATTCTGGATAATAAAAAGTGTTATACCAGAGCCCTGCTTATAGAGTACAGCTCAGCATTTAACATTGTTGCACCAGCAATGCTGACAACCAAAATCCCATATTTAGGACTTTTTGCCTTGATTTAAGTCTTTCTAACCAGCAGACCTCAGCATGTGCAGAATGGTGGCATCACTTGCTCCAAGCTGACTCTCAATATAAGCACTTCACAGATAAACGTGCTGCAGTTCCTTCTGTACTCCTTGATTACCTATAAACTTTGTGGTCAAGTACACCTCCAATTCCGACATTAAATCTGTTGTTGACACCACTTGATCACCAGCAACGATGAGATAGCTTACAGAAAAACGTTAACAGTCCCAGTTAATGTCGACAAAACCAGCAAGCACAGACCTTAGGAAGCAGAAAGCTGTCCACACTGACATCTACAGTGGAGAGGATGCCATGGAGAATGTGAACAGTTTTAAATTGCTTGGGGTGACTGTTACTGATTAAGTTATGTGGGCACAATACACTCTGGCTCTTGTCATAAAGGAGGCTTATCACATGTCCTCTGCTCTATCACATGTCCACGAAATGCTTGAATTTCTGTATTTGTTCTCATTAACATCTACAGGTACACAGGAGAGTCCATTCTCACTGGCTGTGGTCCATCTTGGTACAGTACCTAATAAGCTCAAGACCATAGAGTACTACCAAGGGAGGTGAAAGTGGCACAAAATATTACTGGCACCCTGCAGCCTTCTGTTCAGGACATATACAACAACTGATGCAAAAAGTATAATTAAAAGCCTAAGTCACCATGCAGTCACTTTTCTCACTCCTTCATTATGAAAAAATGCTGTTTTGTCTGCTCCAATGTGTCTGATGTGTGACTTTTCTTTTTATAGCCGGACAACAGATAGAGGAATAGTTCTGTGGTGACATGATGGTATCTGTAAATTGCAAAACTGCACTATGTAATATAGATATTTATATCAGGCTTTATGTTTGTATCAGAATTTTGTTAAATACCTTTAATTTGGCATGTTTTTGAATCCCTGCCGAAAACTTTCCCACCCAACCCCTGGTAGCTCCACTGCTGGTATAGGGCCATTGGGACTCATAGAAATAGACTTAGGGATAGTTTCTGTCCAAGAATCATTAGATTACTGAACGGCCACTATAATAATGAGTTACTATAACAACAAATATTGTAAACTCTATATTTTAAATTTAAGGTACTCTGTTTACAGTATATGTATATGTACAGTATGTGCATGTGTGTATGTACAGTATATATTATATACATTTGGTGAAATAACAAACCTCTGTTTTCTTCTGAGAATTCACAGTGCCCTTCTCTGTAAGACATTTGAAAGCAGGCTGCACCTTCAAATCTTCCTGGTCATCGCACCTCCACTGGAAGGTGTAGGGTGCGCTGGTGGGGTTCATTATATTGAATGTCCTGTTAGAAATTAACATGATGAAAAACATTTACATAGGTCTTAAACACGCAATATAATTTAAATTAAATTAAGAGTTAACTAGCATAATTGTAATTAAATTATGATTGAACTAACATAAATGTAATTAAATTGCAATTTAGCTAACATCCATCCTTAATATTTTCTTCTCACAACAAG
Organism: Polypterus bichir lapradei; assembly: GCA_026402145.1. Lineage (NCBI taxonomy): Eukaryota > Metazoa > Chordata > Cladistia > Polypteriformes > Polypteridae > Polypterus > Polypterus bichir. Next base: position 80,732,947 of record JANRMT010062806.1, read on the forward strand.
GGTGTCAGAGTATTGTTTAGAACTGATGAAATTTTTCAAGCACAGCAGCAACCAGTGCAAAGTTTTTTATGCAGTTTATTATTATTTCATTGCCAAGCTCACCCAGACTGATTCAGCGAGAAGCTACAGAATAAACTAATGTGAGTAATATGAAAGTAAAATTCAAAGTACTCTTAAAGAGATTTTCTGGGTTTTCAAACATTAGAATTTCTAACTGCAATGCTTCTTATTTAATTGACATACATGAATAGGCATCATATAATTCATGTACTGACAATTATTTAAGTCCTACTGAGTAGTAAAGACCTGGAAGATATTCAAGAAAGACAGAGTCACATGATTCACAGAAAAGACATTGCACTCTTCACCAAGAATTGTTCAGTTTAGTTGCAGCTTTACAGACACATCTTAACACTAAACCATCCATTTACTAACAGTTTTTCTATTACAAGGTCACAGAGAGCTACAGGCTAAACCCAACCAAATGATGCACAAGATCTTCACCAGTGGTAGATGGGATTCTACAGTATACTCAATTGCTTAAAAATATCTTAATCAAAATTACAGACAAAGCAAAAATATGCACTCAGTTGCATTCTTTAAAAGCTTAAATTTTCATAACTAGGTTCAAATTATGGAAAAAAAAAACTTTTACAAAGAGCATCCAAAAATGCTCCCATTAAATTTTAGAGTACTGAACAAATCAAAGATATGTAGGCATACTACAAAATCCTGCTATCTTGTGAGAAAATAGATTATTCAAGATTTCTAAAACTGTTTGGCTCCAAGGGTAGGACCACTAACAATACAAGGATACTTCATAAACATTAGCATACTTGATTATTATTTTGAAAACTACAGTATGTGCAGAGTCCAAAAAAAACAAATAAAATTCTTTTTTATGCCTTGTGTATCCCTGTTTAGTGTATAATGCTTTTCAAATTACTATTACACAAACTTTAGATGTTGTGTTATTTTTGAACACTTTGTTTACTTTTTTGTAATTTAATTTTTCTTATTCGAACAGCAGCACTTGAAAATACCATACAGGTGAGTGTGAGATTAAACAGAAACAGTATTTTTTTTTTTTTTTGTTTAAAAATGATTTTAAGCGGGGCGGCAAGGTGGTGCAGTGGGTAGCGCTGCTGCCTCGCAGTAAGGAGACCTGGGTTCACTTCCCGGGTCCTCCCTGTGTGGAGTTTGCATGTTCTCCCCGTGTCTGTGTGGGTTTCCTCCGGGTGCTCCGGTTTCCTCCCACAGTCCAAAGACATGCAGGTTAGGTGCATTGGTGATCCTTAATTGTCCCTAGTGTGTGCTTGATGTGTGCGTGTGTGTGTGCGTGCCCTGTGGTGGGCTGGCGCCCTGCCTGGGGTTTGTTTCCTGCCTTGTGCCCTGTGTTGGCTGGGATTGGCTCCAGCAGACCCATTGACCCTGTAGTTAGGATATAGCAGGTTGGATAATGGATAGATGGATGGATGATTTTAAGCATTAACTTTAAAATTCTTAAAATGAAGAACTACATTTAGAAAAAAACAGTGACTAAACTATACAGAGAAAATTTTCACAGGCACAGAAATTTCAGATTGTAACAATTAAAAAGATACCTGGAGACAGTTTTTTTTATTCCAACTGAAAAGAACTCGATAACCCTGGTGTTTGCATCAAGTGAAGCTCTGGGGGGAGCCCCACGAGGGCCTTTCATGTCAGGATTTCTCCTGTTGCTGCGGATGTAGTCAGAATCTTCTAAATCAAAATGGCAGTTGGGGAGAAGGCTTCGCCCCTTTACAGTCATGGCAGGCCCTTGGGTATTTTTCAGGTTGGGAATACTATAGAAACAATATAACAGGTTGCTTGCAAGTTCCTTTAGTCTGTGACATGACAAAATCAATCAGCTCTAGAGGTATTTTTTTATTATTCATTTTACCTGCAACTAATTTCCCCTTCAAATTCACCCAGTTCCAATGGGGAGAACTTAATTACAAAGACCTGCTGTTCCTCTGGGTCTATGATTCCAGCAATTGGCTCGATGCTGAAAGGTGGCAGTTCAGACTCCGCAGACATCATTGTTGAGACACTTTCTAATGTGCTTGTGGGGTGGCTTAATGAACGACTTCCAGTTCTGCTTCCAGTAAAAGAGGCACCTACAACAAGAGGCAACTTGCATCAACGGACTTCAACACTAATATATGGTGTGATGGACGGCCGGCGTTTTAATCTGGCTGGGATGTCCCTCAACAGAAGAAAGCAGCCTTTTCAGGGCAGTACATCCCCCGGGACGCTAGATGGCAGCTCCCCTGGATGGAAATGGTTCATTGGATTCCCGCTGTGCAGTATGGGAAATAGAGTCCGTCTCTTCAGCCCTGTTGGGTACCGTGGGTGCCGCCAGATGGAGCTCACCAAGAAACCGGAGAATATTACCGTGACGCTAACCTAGAAATACTTCGGAGTCACGAGGATGGAAACCCGCAGTACTTCCAGGATACTTGAAGAAGGCATTTGACCCAGAAAAGGAATACTTCTGGGTCATGGACTTTAAAAGGACTGTGGGAAACCTAGCAGATTGAGCCGGAGTTGGGAGGGAGTGTGACGAAGCTGCTGGGAGTGGAGGATTGTTGTTATTCTGTTTATTATTGATTATTGTATTGATTGGAGAATTGTGGAGTGTGCAGTGCTTTGTGCACTTTATTTGAAAGAATTATTACAATTATTCTTAGTGCTTTTAAAAGTGTGTCCTGGACATCTGTCTGGTAAGTTCAATGGGGCAACAGCGACCCCTAGCGTCCACAATGGTAAAAAGGTATCAATATTATGCATAAAAATGCTTAAATAAATCAATCAATCACCAATCAATGTATGCTAGATGCTGCTGCAGGAACCTATAAAAAAAGGCATGATAAGAGAGTGCTACAGGATTGTCCATAAGGTCCACACACATTCAGTGAAAGCCTGCAGCACTGGTGCCTCATAGTGCTAGGACCAGAGGTAAATTCCTGTTTGTTTATAAAGCTTGCTTTAATTGTATATGTAATGTATATTTTACAATTAGTAGGCATAGTGCTGAATAAACACAGGTAGGTAAGAAGGCAGGTAGGTATTTAGGTTTCAGAAAGCAAAGTTTAAGGAACATTACTTTACTAATGGACATGTCTAAAACAGAGAAAACATATTAACTCTGCAGATGGGTAGATTGCTATAAGGAATATTATGTTTGTTCTTTTCAGTTTGCAATGATCTCACTGCTTAAAAATTGATAAGTACATAAAAACATTTATGACTCATATAAAAAACTCAATCGCAAACTGGGATGCTAAAATAATATCTACATTCATTGAATATATATAATAGAGCTACACTATTTATTTCAATGATATGCACCACCTGATGTTATTCACATTTTTTGATAGAGATTAACTGAACAAATCAGTTAATAAACTCACAAAGATCATACACAAAGTAGTAGGTATAAATTTGAAGGACAGAAAAAGGGACATGTTAAATGCTGCACTCGAAGAATTTAAATATAGGATTAATACAGATTTATTAAAAATTTAGATGTATACCATATACATTTCAGTTTTTGGTCCACAATATTAAAAGTAATTTGTACACCTACACTCAGATATTCATTGCCAGTTGAGAGTCAGCAGGCAATGTAAACTCAAATAATTTCTGAAAGATTTATGTATCTGTATAGGTGATACAGTATATTTGGAGTATTACTATATACACGTAAGTCAAGCATGTGTTTTTTCATTTATTTTTTACCTTCAGCAGAGTCAGTGTGCCTGTCATTCAAGATAATAGTCCTTCCATTGGCTTCCATTGTTGTTTGCCAGGAATACTCAAGCTGAACACAGCCAGTATTAGATATAGATAACCTTCAAGTGAGACACCAGGAGGAAGATTAAGCATACAACTTAATAAAATCCCAATTATTAATAATCTAACACTTACTGTAAGACAGAAGGGGTCAATATCAACAACATGTTATTCTATGGCACATTTTCATATAAAGGATGTAGTTCAAAGTGCATTACAATATGACAAATAGGCAGTTACATGCAAAGAAAAAGTAATTCAGATAAGAATAATAATAAATAAGCAGTGTCCAAACAATAGATAAATAATATTGACATATATAAGAAAGCTATATATTTAAAAAAATCGAGTCCTTCAAATATAGAATATAAAATTTTTTGTATTTTTCAAGTTTCAACAAGCAATAAGGGCAGATGGCCAGGGTGGACAGAAAAAAGAAAAAAAAATCAGCAGGGGTTCCAGGCCAAAAGATCGCCCAGCTCCCAATGGGCATTCAGCCTAACATAAATGTTCTTAAGTGGTTCTTTATTGGTTCTTTTAAGGCTTCATCTTAGAGAATTCGACCCAGTGGATTTTGTCACAAGTTTTCACTCAGACATCACAGCTGGCTACAAAGGGTGGTGCATCAGTTTGTATTTTGGAATGATCAATTTAGGGAACATCTCTTAACTATTTGATTTTTCAAGCAACGTTTTTGCACAAAACACACACTGCCACGTTCACTTTTAAAAGCACAGTATATATTAACATAATATGAAGATTCCAATTTTTAGAAAGACAAGAAAAGCTCAAAGGCTTCTTGTAAAAAGGACAAAGTGACTAAATGGACTTGTAGCTTTTAGAGGGTCTTCCTTTATATTTGTATTTCTCTCTATTATAATAAAAAAATCTTGGGAAGAGAGACGAGACGTGACTTTCTCAGAGAGACACTTTCACGTCCCATGAGATGAGACTTTGTGCCAAGAGATTTAACCACACCCGTGGCCTGAAATAAAAGACAAAGTAGAACGTCGTAAAGAAGTCAAAAATGTTGGCGTGATACACATGCAGAGCAGGTTAGAGATAATGGAAGTACAAAAATTCAAAAGTCTCAAAAAAATGATAGTAAAGGTCGCATTAGCGCAAACAAATGGAAATTATTACTCGGTTAAATAACGGAACAGCGAAAAGAGATCGAAAACATTGTTCGGATTTAAACTTTAAGTCAGAGACTTGTAGATCATCTAATTCCTGTTGCCATCAGGGAAAAGTAGTGTTTCTTCCCAATGAAGAGGCGTATCCACGAGAATTAAAAGATTTGTTGTTTGGTGAAAGTGAAATCCTGCGAGAGAAAATTTCAAGCCCCGCGAGACAAGACTTTATGCAAACAGATTTCGAAAAGTCCTGCCCACATCTAAAACTTTTACAACCACGCACGCGGTTCAATCATTTCTCATTTGAGTGAATGCTATTGTCAGACACAGTTCGTGTAGAGAGAAAGAAATGATATCCATTCACAGGCAGTTATACGTTGCATCGTCACAATGTAATTCCAAACACGGAATCAAAATTCAATGCGATATTGATGAAAAGGTAAAAAGCAAAAAGAGATCGAATATATGGACATAGGTGATATGACAGAAGTATATAGATATTGTTTGGCTTTAAACTTTAAGTCGGAGACTTGTAGATCGTCTAATTCTTGTTGCCATCAGGGAAAAGTAGTGTTTCTTCCCAATGAAGAGGCGTATCTGTGTGGGGTTGGCGAGCAAAGCGAGCAGGGGGCAAAGCCCCCTAGTTCTCTGGAAAACAATCTGAAGGAGGAATGACAGCTTTAAATTCTCTTACCTGCTAACTCGCTCACAATTCCAATCACACTCACAGCTATCCTGCTTATGCAAAAGGACCTTTTAAAACTACTGAGATCTACTAAAAATGTGAAATATACTTTACTTTTTGAGATTTACTTGTTCTGAAGCATTACTAGTAACATTTTGTCATACTTAGCTTTGGAAATTGTGCTCACATGAAAAAGAACCTTATTAAATAATGTTTAAACTTTAATATTACTCTGGATCAGTGGTTCTAAACCTGTGGGGCGGGCCCCCCTAGGGGGGCATGAAGTAACAAAAAGGGGGGCGCGAAAAAATGAAAAAAAGAAAACAAGAATCAAAAATGAAAAAAAATATCTGTTGAAACCAAAACAAATTAACTAAAACTACATTCTGATACTAGAACAATAAATATAGAGTTAGATAAATGTCGATAAAAGTTAAGTAGGTACAATAAAATATGCATCTATGTTTCAAAAAAATTTAGGGGGGCGCGATTAAAACTGTTACGAAAACTCGGGTCACAAATACTTAAAGGTTGAGAAACACTGCTCTGGATTCTTTGTGCAGTGTTTTTTGAGAGTTCCTGCAAGAAAATGTGTTGGTTTTACTATAGACATCAATTTATTGATAATCACTTTCACTATGTTATTTTAATTCTTTTTCTAAATTTGGTCAACACTGTTATGATTTCCTAGCTCAGTTGTATCTTACGGTTAGTTTATAGCTATTCAGCATAGTAATTAACCTTATACTGGAAGCACAGTGGTACAATGGATCTGTGAGGCGACAGTGCTCCACAGTGTTCTGGACTTTTCTCAGGTGCTTCAGTTTTAATGTACACCCCAAAATGAAAATTAAATTGACTTCCTATCTATATATGTGTGAGGGAGGGCCCTGCAAAGAACTGGTGTCTTTCCAGGGTGGGTGAGACAAACGTCCAGTTCCTGGGGTTATGATGCTGCAGATGTACCTACTGTGCCCAAATAAACATCCTCCTTTTGATACTGCCTAAAATAAAACTAGGGTGAATAAAATAGGGTGTATAAAAAGTAGGGTGAAAAGTGACACATAGTGATTTACAGGAAAATTACTCTTGATTAATTACACTTTAATTTGTTTTCCATATATTTGATACTAATGTGAGATTAAACTACAGGAATCCCCAGTCAAACTTACTTGTGCATTTATAGTTTAAGTGATTAATGACATAAAATATGGGTTTGACAGAAAGAGAAGGAAGTTTTACAGTGTTCAGGTTCTCATAATACAGCCAACAATATTTCTTTTTTAAAAAATATTAGTTGTAATGAAAACTGCACTTGAGAAACTTACTCAAAGACTCTAGTCTGGAACAGAAGGGTGTCCTTAAAGTGAATTGCTTCTGACTTGCAGCTGAACTGCGCATAATCACAGACAGCACTTACTCGCAACTCAAGCTCACGGGTCGTATTTTCTACTGCAGTATGTGCTGGTTCAGAGTCAGTCTCAATCACCTAAAGAAAAGAAAGATGTCAAACACCTTAGACTTTAATTACGACAGTAAACATCGGGACAGACTAATAATATGTTTGACTGCTGAGTAACAGGGCATAGCAAAGCACCGATAAGCTTTTCTGCTGCACAGCCACTGGGACCCACGTCTTAGGCTTTTTTCTGTTTGAAGTTTATGATTTTTCTTTGGGGAATATGTTTTGTAATCAGGTTAACTAGTGTCATTAAACTGCGTCAGTCTGAGTCTGTGTGCTGGTGCTAGAATAAGCCCTGGGGTGAAAAGATTTCCTAAGCATGACTGGCTTGTGCCTTGTGTGCATTGCTAATGGGGAAAGAAAAAAAAAACTTCAGATAAAAAATACAGAACACAATACACTACATGGGATAGCATAGGGAAACACTGCTTTGTTTGAGATATATTAATGAGAAGTGTTCATTAATATGAGTTATTAATTTCTATATCCCTTTAAGACATTTTAGTGTTGTATCACTTTTAAATTTTGGGCATTGTTGCCTCATGCTTCCAGAAAAGGATTCATACCAAACAGGAAATAAGTGGATTAAAAAAAAATGCAAAGACAAATATAATGTGCTTAGTAGCATCAACATACTATTTCTTGCATTTCTTGATTTTTATATACGGAAAAACAATGTTTTTGCTAAAATGAAATCATACTGCTGCTTTCCACTATCACACCAAAAAATGTACCTTTTTCTTGGTAGTCCGCTGAATTTCTGACTCTCTTCCAGGATCCAGCCATTTAACAGTTCGCATCCGTGTGTCCCAATCAGGAACTTGATCCACTGGCTGCTGAAATACTATTTTTGTGACCTTACACTTGACTATTTGTGCACTTAATGTTATTGATTGATCAGAACGGAATGTTATTGTCACATTCTTTGTGCATCCAGCATGAACATGTCCAATCTGAAAACAAAACAAAAAATATTTGACTTGTTTTTACTTTACAATCCAAAATATTATCAGTGAAAAGAAAAAGCAGTTCAGAACAATTGTAAAAATAAGCAAATTGCTAGGTCATAAAACTGACAATGTTATATGACAATCTATATATATAATTCACTAAGGCAAGACAACCATGGAAAGCACGCCGGAAGGGGCGGGGATTCACTAAGCCGCCGACAAGTGAGACACCTATGGCGCACGCAGGAATGAGCCACACCCACCAACTCCAAGACCATTGGATACGACGACAACTCACAGAGCCACGCCCACCAACTCGGACGTGACGACACAGAAAAACCGGCGTCATTTATATTCGTCTGTCTTAGAGGTCACATGCAGCTCCGAACCACGTTGACTGTTCATAGAGGCATGTTTCTCGCGGAGGTGAATCGCCATATGCAGCATGTAAAACTGTTTGCGAGGGGTATCCCATGGGATCTTTAAAACATTCCTTTACAACTGAGGTTGAAACACAATGAAGTGAGCAGTCTTTAAAAAACTAGTTTTCGGTTACGACGCACAACCGCGTGCACCATAGCAAACTGTTTTACACGCTACATACAGCAATTCGCATCCGCGACAAACATGCGTCTTCTTAGATGCTCCTGCACTTTGTACACACCCCCCTCCCACCTCGCTACCACCGTGGTCGGGTGTCTTGGTGGATTATATATAGAAAGGCAGCCAAAACCGCACAGAGCAATGAAAAGTCTATGTGAGTCACAGGTGCATCTGGACTGTGCAAAGACGACAACGACTCGAGTGACGAGTTGGAGGTGGGCACATGAGCAGGCAGTGTATACTGAACGACAAATCAGCAGACTAGCATGACGGAGGGAGCGGAGTGGACGTCCTTCTCCTCTCCTCCCGTTCCACCCTCCTCGTCTGAGCGCCGCACGGACGATTGTGTGTTGGTTCGTTCCGTGCATTGTTACAATGTTGCTTTTCTTGCTGATTTATTACATTACCGATTTTTCAAATGTTAATTTTCTCCCTGTGCTTAAAAATTATTAAAAAACCGGCCTGATTATGCGGCATATGGTACGCCGCAGGTTGGCTAGTAGTATATAATTACTTCTAAACATAGTAGTTCCTTATATAGATATGTACAGTTAGACATTCAGAAGTGTAAAAAAACAGCATTTAAGTATCAAATATAAGATGCTAACATTTTTTAGTGCATTGCATATCAATAGATGAATACAGAAGAAAGACATACCTGAGGAAAGAACTTGAGCTGGGGTATATCTGACAGCCATTCAAAACGCATTGAATCTGCATTACTGCGATTGGTCATTGTGAATGTCTCCTGGTAAGGCTTACCTACATGGCAGTCCCCATAATAAATGTGATCAGAACGATTAGCTGAAAAAGAAAAAAAAGTGTCATTATACCACATCACAGCCCATACAATTAATGAAACTGATGCAAATGAAGAACTTTGACTAAACATGACACACGTGAAGAACAGTGAAAGCTCTAAATTAGGCAATGTCTACCTCTAGAAAAGACTGGTTAAATGCAAATGCAAATTTTATCATAAAATTAATTTATATTCCACAAGATGTCCCAAAAGAAGCACATTTTAGGGTAAAAAAGATCAACATTCTTTAGAACGGATAGGCAATAGCTGCAATTTTGATATAAATTACTGTATATAACAAATAATGTATACTTTTTACATTTTATGGCATATCAGAGGATTTGGGTTTCTAAAATCCCATACCATTATGGGTGCTATGACAAAAAATACCTATCAGGTACAAATGAGCTCAAGGAGCTCACCCTAAATAACACAAAATATATATTGTACAGTAACTACTTACAGTATGTCTGGACACTTGCTGAGGACATTTTAAAATAGACACAGCATTAGAAAAGCATAATAATAATAACAGTTAAACACTCCTTTTCATGATAAAACTCATGAAAATGCTACGTAGTGACAATGATGGCAAACAATCACTTGTCCAAAATCAGTTAATTAAAATAGGGTATTTAAATTTGTTCTCTGTTCCAGCTTTAGCCGTTTGCTTAATTTATGCTTCTGTTAAGTTTGAACAGGTCAGGGAGCATGCACTGATACGGCGTGTTGCCACATTCACCACATGACAAAACAGTTCGAGATCCTGTTTGGCAACCTCCCCCAGGCAGACACGCAGTCCAGTCCCACCCTCCGGAAATGACCACCTATCTGTTGCAGCCAGGAGTTATGTGGGTGTCCCCTTGGCCTGGTCCGGCCTCTTGAGTCCTCAACAATGTGAACCGGATCATTCTCAGGGAATCATGCAATGTGGTCGTAGTGCTGTAACTGACACTTCCTCATAATTCAGGTAATGTGCCTCATTCAGGAATCCATGAACAACTGCTTGTTCAACAAAAAGTCAAACCAGCAGTACACAAGGATTCTCTGGAGAGAAACAGTACCGAACAAATCCAGTCTTTATCTCAGGTCATTGGATAGTGTTCATGTCTTGCAACCATATAGCAAAACAAAGACTTGGACCTTCATCCTTTTGTACAGATATTGGGAGCACCACACACACCTTTCCAGTGACATCATGACTCTCCATGCTTTCCCAATCCGTTTACTGACTTCATAGAAAGAGTCGCCAGTAACATGAATGTCGCTACTGAGGTAAATAAACTTGTTGACGAGGTCGACATTCACTCCACAAACAGACATACTGATGATGGCTATGCCTAAGAGATCATTAAAGGCCTGGATCTCTGTTTTTTTCCAGGACACTCGCAAGCCCAAACACTCAGACTCCTCGCTCAATCTCTCGAATGCCCCGATTAGAGCCTCCATTGACTCCGCAAAGATCACAGCATCATCAACAAAGTTAGGATCAGTGAATCTTTCTTCACCAGCAGATGTCCGACAGCTGCTGGACCCCACAACCCTGGCCAACACCTAGTCCAAGCAAGCACTGAACAGAGAAGGAGTAGAACACACCCCTGACAAACTCCAGAATCAACTAGGAAAAACGCAGAGGTTCTGCATCCACTCTGCACAGCACTCATAGTTCCAGTGTACAGGCCGGCCATGATATACTGCACTTTCGGGAGGAATCCTAAGAAAAGTCTCAGAGCGTCCCATAGGGTAGCTTGATTAATTGAGCTGAACACTTTACGAAAATCGACAAATGCTGCAAATAAAGTCTGTTGATATATGCATCTGCTCTCAATGAGAACCTTAAATGTGATCAATGGTGGACTGCTCCGGTCACTGGTATGTGAGCAAGTGATCATGGATCTAATTGAGGATGACTCTAACAAGGACCTTACCGGGCACTGAGAGCAGTGTAGCAATCCAGGCAGTCACCCTTCCCTGTGTGCTGTGACTCCTCTTGATGATAACCAGGATGTCCTGCGAGATGAAATACCTCCTTATGGAAACACCAGCAACACCAATACAGTCACACCTAAGACTGCAAGTTCCTCACACAAACTGCATGCAAACTCATTAGAAACAGCCTGATCTTGGATTGTGGCCAGGTCTAGCTTCATTCTCTTAGTAGGTGGTAGCCAACTGGACCTAAGCTGGACCTTTAGAGTAGCAACATCAAATCTGTGGTCAGAATTCACAACCTGGGCACTTTTGTAGACCCTGCAGTTTTGCAGGAGCCTCCAGCAATCTCCTTCACCGCACAACCAGTATTGGAGTACCAAGTCAAACGATGCAGCTCAGGGAACCAGAATCCAGTGATTTGCAGCCCCTGGCCTTTTGCAAAGTCAAGGAACATGGAGCTACTTTCACCATGATCGCCAGACCCATGAGGATTGATAAAATCCTAGTAGCCAACGCTGAAAGTGCCAGTGGTTGCACTGAAGTCACCCATGACCAGAGGATTGGGACCCATCAACCAACAAGCGAAGCTGCAAATAAAACTTCTCCCTCACTGAGGCATTACTCACTGCAGTCGGAGCACACACTGAGAGAAAAGACAAGGCACCCAGAGAGTGCCTTAATCTGAGTTTCAAAAAACGCTCGTTGAAAGGAGTGACATTGGACACAATTGGAAGGAGCTGATCTGCCACAGCAACAGCTACTCCTCGAGTACTCCATGCACCTACCCAGATGGGCTGCCTCAAATTGGGACCAGAGTGCTACTATGCAGCTGGTGATGCCTCAGCACCACACCAGCTTTGATCCCCAACAGTCATGACCACTTGAGGCTCCCAAGGGCTTTCCCCCCATCCCCTTCACAATGTGAGCAGCCTTCCTATGGACAGTTGCAGCAGGTCTACTCCCGTGTACAGCAAAAAGGAGAGCTGCATGAAATTTTTACAGTGGCTGGAGTGCCAATCCTGACCCAAACCTTCAGGTTTTCCCTGCAAGTTGGAGGACCACTTGCAGGGCCAGTTGCAGTTTAACGTCATACCCAGGACACAATTGTACAGTAAGTTTTGTTTTTTTTTGTACAGACAAGAAAAGTTAACCAACAAAGTAGTGGAAATTAATTTTGGCATTTTTTATTTGACCCTCTTTACTTGCCTTCTACTGTGTCCTGATCTACTGGAGCTTCAGAGATTTCCATCTTCTCACTGCCTTTTGGTCTACAGATGTTATCCAGAGTGATTTCATCCTGATACCCTTCTCCAACTAGCTGGACCACACAATCTTCATATTGATTGTCAACAACCATAATATGCACAGATCCACAATAACGCTGAACAGTTGATGGAGTAAAGAATATTCCAAACTCAGCAGACAGTCCAGGACTTAGAATGAGGGAGGCCGCATGTGTATTATTTTCTGAAAGAGTCAAAAGGACACTTTTATAATGTGGTGTGCCTAATAAACATTTAAACTATAAAACCTTTTCTCTTTTTTACCTGATACTAATATGTCTTCTTTTTTATTATGAGGGGAGATGTGTACACATTGAGTGTCGGGACCTGGGTTCACAATAAATGCTTGATTCTCATCTACTAGATCAATATTTATCTGATAAAAAAATACACAAATAAAATTTGAATATTTTCAGCACTGCATGTAATCAACACAACATTATCTCCCTGTGCATATAGATTTATTACTTCAATTAAACATAAAAAAGTAGCTCATTATTTAAGACAGAATCTATGTTCATAATGACCAGAAATAGTTTGATTTCCTTTTGAGTGATTTTTTAAACTGAAAAACCACTCTATTTACACCACACTGCTTGAGTTAAATAATTTTATTTCTTGGCAGTAAAACAAGGGTGTTGTACCGTGTTAGCCATTATGAAAAGAAAATCTAAATGAAATGTATAAAATAAGTACAATTATATCAATATCAGTGGCCTCTTTTAACCTCTTCTCAAGTCACAACTTGTAAAGAAAAATGTACAGTATGTTTTACATATAAACCTCAGTTTTACAATATTTACATTTTGTTAATATCTAAATCTTAGACCATATTTTTCTAAAAATAATCTTAAATATACACTATTATCAGTAACAAGAAGCTAACGGACCTATAGCTCAGTTTACTCTAATCCCTTTAATCAGGATGGGGAGGCCAAGCAGAAAGCTGTGCATCCTCTGAAATTTGGTAGGCGGCAGCAGATAGCTTACACCTGAGAGAGGTGAGACTGCTGTCTGAGAGAGGTCAGATTAGCTAAGTAGCTTGCTAGCTAGCTTCCTTGGGGATATCCTGCCTCAAAGGGCTAAAGTCTAAAAGGAGCAGGAACACTAGAGAAAGGAAAAAACACTCCAAACCAGACGTTAAGAGTTTACTGGAGTCTAGAGTTGTAAGTACTATGTGATTTTACACTTGTAATGGATTTTAAGGAGAACACCTCCAGGATCTTCTACTGAAAGTGAGAGAGACAACCTGTTTTGTAAGTCACATGAAGAAAGTTTTCATTTTTCGATGATTTCTTTTTCTTTTAGCTACAGGTGTTCTCACAAAGGACATAGCTGCCTTTAACAGAGACACTAATTATAAAATTCCACTCAATGAAATCTAATGTTGAAACAGTCTAGAGCTGCTTCATCTACTGATGGATAATAATGAAAATACTACACAGATTAATCTTCTCCATCTTACCTCTGCAGGAATAGTACCGTCATTCTTTAGTACTAGTTGCTGTTTTTCTGTATGTCCTAAGAGCAAACGGCTGAACAAAATAAGGGGGTTTCCAATCCTTGTCCGTATGGCTGGACGTACAACTGTTATTTGGGGTAGATTTCCTTCACCTATGATATCAAAGACTAGGGATTTTGGTCTGGGAATGTTGCTGGAAAATAAAAAACATTCTTTTTAAGATGTTAAATGATATTGACATAATTACAATGTACAGGAAAGCAAGTTTGTTTTTCCTAACAGATTAGCCTGTACTTCAGAGGGAACCTAATTTGTCAGAGTAGGTCTTAGAAAGCTGGAACCTGATCATTCAGCCCCAAGGCTGCAGTTCATCTTAGAATGTAGTGATTTACACAAGAAAAAAATACATTTTCAATCAACTTGAGCTGCACATCTTTGGAATTTGGAATGAAACTGGCATAACGCAGAGAAAATTCATGTAATCATTGGAAGAATGGGCCAGCTCTTCAAACTTACCTGACTAGAATCTGAAACTAGCACTCAACAGCTGATTTAAAACTTATACTGACAAATTCATAATGTATGGCTACAGCAAAAGATTTAGGAAGTTAAAATATTTTTATCCCATTTTGATATTATTGCTTATGCAGTGAAAGAGCACTGTGGCATGTAAAGGGTGTAGCTGAGCCACAAACCCCAGACACAACTAGACCAAAGACAGTAACGGGTTCAAAAGGTTTGCTTATTTAACAAAATACCTTCTTACAGGTATTAGTGTCATATAAGCACACATTCTCATCTATTCTTTTTTTCTTCTCCTTCCTTCAAACCTCCACTCCCTCCCAGTCGAGCACTGTACTCCTTTTCACCTGACCCCAAATGAGTATGGTGGAGGGACTGCTTGTATGCCATACCTGGCACTGCATTCAGGGAGCACTTAGAGATCAGGTTGAACTGTCATTAGGTAGCAGAGTCCTCCCCAGGCAGCACCTGAGGAACCAGAAATGGCTGCACTTCAAGGCTACAGTGCCCACACAGCCTTGTGGGTATCCAAAGTAGAACCACAACCACAGAAGCACTGCCACCTAGGCTATGAGAGGAAAGAAATGTCTTTGGAAGGCAGTCTCTCTTTGTCCATCCACTATTCCTGCCTCCCAGGTGAGGCACACAGCAACACCTATCCAGGTCGGGACACCATTCAGGCTCCAGTGTTGAGCCTCCTCCATTATGGCCGCCTGGCCAGGCAAGGGGGCATCCTGCAACCCAGATGGGATGCCCTATTTTCTCCTTCCACACCAGCCTCTCTGGATATACCATCCCTTGTACTAATCCTTGTTAATGGCATGCTGGACTGGTAAATGAAAACCTGTCATCCTAACGATGATGCCACTCCATTCAAGACAAAATGTACCAAAATATAAATACGGTATAATATAAATTTCAGCTCTAATTTTTTTTAATTTTAGGCCAGGTCAATATTATTGAGACATATTGAAAAAAGGAAGCAACTATCAAGAATGCTGATGGATCAACATGCACACACTGTACTGGTCTAGAAGGCACCATAATTGCAAAAAATCATGCAAGGCTATTTTGATTCAGTTGCATTGTAATAATGTTGCTAATTAGAATTATCTTATGTTTCATGTTGTTTTTGTTAAATAAAAGCAGAGTCACTGCATTTTAAAAACATATGGAGTTTGACACAAAAGCCTCAGCTGTAAGCTGACCTGCAGCAGACAGTGAACCACAAGGGAGAGTACTTTCTTTTTCAACCAGTACTATTGCTTTAAAAGAATGCTGCTGACATTATCACCAAATAAATAACATGAAGTATACTCTTATTTCTGTCCTGTCAAAGACTCTTTAAAGTCTGTATGCTTTCCTTACAGGCAGCCAGATTTTCTTCAGGTATTTTGAATTTCAACCTTATCACAAACATGTGCTGGCTTGCTTGGGAGTTAATTAAAAAAAATTCATTATCATAATTACCTTAAAAAGATCCAGTTTTCAATGAAAATGTTAAATCAAAGAAATGTTAAAAGAGAGATGTCTATATGTAAAATCACCAAAGTGGCAAAATCAAGGTGAAACGGTGCAAGTTAGGATACCTGAAATTTCCTTCCATTGAGGCTTCAAATATGCATTGATAACACTGCATGCTCTGAGGTGAGAATGTCACAACAGCAAAGGAGTGTGAGTGGCTGAGGATAATCATCCTTGATGGCTCCAACTCAAATATTTCAGCAATCTTAAAGCCAGGCTTGGGGAAGAAGAAAATCCATTAACATTTTCAATAATCAGAACATTTATGTACATGAAGACTGTACAAGAGTAGTCATTATTAAACAGCACTAGTAAAGGCAGCATAAATAAAATGTTTTGGCAGAAATGGTTGGGAACTTTGCCAAACTCTATAAATGCACTGCAGTCAATAGGGAAGAAGTAACTGAAAATTGCATAAAATGTAACCAAGATCCAGCCTACAAGCATTCTCATCAAGCGCCTGCATTGTTAGGTTATCTGTTTTAGAAATATCATACCGTTAAATCATTTTGTGCAAATTTTTTTTGTAGATATATCAGTCTTGGATTTGAAGTCAATCCTAAAGCCATGATAGCAGTGTATGGAGTAATAATAGATGGTGTATGGCTATAAAAAGTAGTTGTAATATCCTACACCACGTTATTTGCAAGAATAATTATTTTGCTAACCGGAAGAATCCCAATCCACCCTCCATAAGTCAGTGGGAAAGCAAAGTTGTAAACTATCTCAAACTGGAAAGATTAAATTATCTTTTGAGGATCTATCAAGAATGTTTTCAGAACTTGTCAAAAACCTAGCAATATAAGGCATGTGCTTAATCTTTTTACTTTATGCATTACCTTACAGAAAAGAAGAATCATTTTAGACAGGGCTCTCTGCTTTTGAAGCATGCTACTGTTATATGTTGTTTATTGTATACCATTTTAACTTGCTTGATTTATTTTTGTTCTGTTATAATATGTTGTCTATATATATTTTTTTTTAAAGAAGTTTATAATTTCAAATTCATCCATCCATTATCCAACCCACTATATCCTAACTACAGGGTCATGGGATTCTGCTGGAGCCAATCCCAGTCAACACAGGGTGCAAGGCTGGAAACAAACCCCGGGCAGGGCGCCAGTCCACCACAGATAATTTCAAATTGATTGATAATTAACAAAGAGTGAGTAGAAGACTTGGGTACAATGGAACAAATAAAAAGCCAGCCTCCAGAGCACTGAAGTTATACTCGTATACGGTACTTTTCATTTCTACAGTAAACTTCTTACTGAAAAAAAGTTATGATTGCTATACTTATTAATTAAGCAAATGAAAAAACAATACAAATATACATACATTTTCTGGTAAACTCTGTGAAAAAACGTAATATTTATATATGCAAAATATATGTTGCAATATATAATTCCTTACCTTACTAGTGATGGGTTTCACAGAGAGGGAGACATCACAGGGGATTTTTCCTGCATTGATGATTTTAAATTGAGCCTTTGCCTGCTGGCCTACCAAGGTGTTTACAAAGATAAACCTATTTTCATCTTCCACAAAGATCCCTCCAAAGGCAATGGTCTGCAGGCACTGGTACAGGTTGACGTTCTTACAGATTCTATGTTCTTCAAAAATGGATGGTATGTCATTTACTATAATTCCTACATTTGGAAAGAGCATAAGATTATAGTTATTTAAAAAGAAAACAAATACCAGCACACACAGTAATTAAACCCAGCAGCTTCAAATGAAACAGGTATATCAAACTGGAACAAACACAGTATGTGTATGTGTCATGATTTGTCTGGGCTCTTATGAATATAATTTTTATTTTTTCATTATTAATATGTTTTTTTTTCTTATTATTATACTTTTATACTGCTGTATTTATAACATCAACATGGGATCATTCTGTGGTCTGTTTCTCTTCTGGACACCATTATTCTGGATCATGTTTTGATTGCCACGTCAATGCTGCTGTTAGTGGTGATACTTGTGGCTTGTCATTGAGCTGTGGCCCAGAACCTCACAAAGTGCTGTGCATCACATTATAATGCAGCAGCTATCTAAGATGATAGAGAGCTAAACATAGCCTCCAAGCTTTTCAGTTGAACAAGCTAAAGAAACCATTTGAGATTTAGTTTAAATAGAGAAAGGGTTATAAACAGGCTAGGATTTTGCTTGTGCTCTTGACTTTGAATTTTTGATTAGTGATTTCATACTTTTGTCTATTTTCTGATGGTATATTTTTGGTATTCAAATATTTAATAGTCCCTGGCAACACTTCTAGTTCTTCTTAATGGCTGCTCTCATTTTTGTTGACAACAATAAGCCAGGAAATCTATTTTTCCATTGTGATCATAATAATAATAATTCTTTGCATTTATATAGTGCTTTTCTCACTACTCAAAGCGCTCAGCAATTGTAGGTTAAGGGCCTTGTTCAAAAGCCCAACAGAGCAGAGTCCCTTTTTGGCATTTACGGGATTCGAACCAGCAACCTTCCGATTGCCAGTGCAGATCTCTAGCCTCAGAGCCACCACTCCGCCTAATATCATATAAAAGTCATAACCAAAAACCACTGTATCCATCATTGAGTAGTCTGCCCTGACAAAACTGGGCAGATGAAAACCTACACAGAAACAAGGGAAATGTACAAAAATGGTACAGAAAGTTCCTGACCTTGGCATTATAACCAAGACTATTGAAGCTGTGAGGTAACAGAGTGGGCCACAGTGTTATCCACTGCAACCATACTGTTAATTTAAATCACAAAAAAAAAAACCCAAAAATAAATGTGAAACAGATCAAATGTGTGCATATTAGATACATTTCTCATCAACCTAAAGAACACAGTAGTCAGTTAAATTAAGGTCATATGTGGCTGGAGACTATCCCTCTTGGACATCAGCACAAGACTGAAACTTGGACAGCCTCTTGCGTCGTTGCAGGGTACAATCCTGCACATTCTGTCATAAAAGGTAGGTTAAGTGCTGCTAATAATAATCCTAATTTTGCATAAAATGAGTTGCTATTGTTTTCTCTTTGTTTGAGTGTTTTCTTTTTTATATTAACATTTTTATTTTTTGGGTTATGGGAAAAAAAAACTACAGAAAACCCAAGTAGACATGTGGACAATGAGCAAACTCTACACAGAGTGGAGCTGTGTTCTGGATATTCTTGTGGTCTGAACCCGAGACCCATAATAATAAGGTGTCTGCTTCTTGTCACACTACTGTAACACCGGAATCACATCTACTGTATATTACAAATACTGTCAAGCAATGTAACTATACAGAAGCTACACAATCAACATCTTAGGTTATGAAAGAAATGCTGAATTCTTAGTGTGTACTGTAGAAATAGGCCTTATAGTCTATATAAAAAAGCCCCTGCCATGTTTTGGGTTTAGTGTTTTGCATTATCTGGATTAGGACAGTTTGGCTACCTTTCAAGTTTTAAATTTTTGCCTCAAACTTCTGCAAGCCTGCCTTCTGACCTCTTTTAGTTATGCCTTGTGCTCCTACCTCTGTTCTAATGTGGGCCTGATTGTTTAAAAGAATTGGCTCATTAACATATGTCAAACAAAGCTCTTACGTCAACTTTAAACATGTTTTTTAATCACAACAGCCGGAATAAGGACAACCTGGCAGAAGCAACACTGGAAGGCACCAAGGCTAACCAAACAGTTACCACTATTACCTCGCCAATTCTAAAAATGAGAGTTTGACTCCTTGCCCAGCAAGAGAATGTGCCCTGACAATGAACTGAAGTCCCACGCATACGCCGGAAAAAATGTAATCTAAAAAAATCTGATCAAGTGAAAAATTGTTTTTTTTATTTCACACTAGTAGTTAAATCAGCTTTTTTCTATTATGAGTTTAATTCACTAATCAAGAAATCTGATGAGAAACCTTGTCAAATAAAATATCCTAAATAAACTCAATAGTAAATACAGTATATACTTTTAATAAGTCAATAAATCTCACAAAAAGGAAAACAAGATTTAATGCCTTGATATAAAAACTTTCCACTTGTTTAGATTTCACTGTTTGCATTGTGTTTTACTCTCTGCTTTTGGCTCATGCCGACTGAATAGACTATGGCTTCATGTGAGCCTTTAATGGAAAGTGCAGGATCAGAAACTTTATATGTCCCTCCATCTGTTTTCTGAACCTACTTAACTAGGGCAGGGTAGCAGGGAAGCTGGAGCCCAGTCCAGGGTAGGAACAATCCCAGTCTGTTGTAGGATGAACACACACATTCACACATATCAAGGTCAATTTAGCAATGCCACTACACATAACCTGCATGTCTTAGGGAGGAAACCCACACAGAGTATATAGCATTCCATGATGGGAGCACCCAGGTCATGAATCCCAGTCTCCTTGCTGTGAGGCAGCTGCGCTACCACTGTGCCACAGTGACGTCTAATTTAAAATGTAGAATTTTTAAATTTTTCGAAGTTCCATATATAATGTGCATAGGATCAGGCAATATTTTCCTAAACACAAATTCCTAGATGGATTGCAAAATATGTAATCATTCTTATTTTTCATTAAATATTAAATCTTACAGTGTTAAATCATCCCATATTTACACTGGGAATTGAAAAGGATGCTTGTTATATTGTTAATAACTATTATTTCTTTAATTATGTTTTCATATTTAAGGAACATGCTTCAGTCAAACTGGAACTTAGAATGCAGTTTGATGGTTGGCATTTCCTGCCCAAATTTGTACTTTTATAACCAAATCAATGGGAAAACTTCAGTGGTTGTGTTTTGGAACAGGATAAAAAATGATGTTTGGCTTTGGGGATTATTTATTAAGGGGGAAATTCTGGTTTAGTATAAAGACTTAACATTTTTAACCTAACATTTTTCTAAGTTACAAAAATACATGCTCTTTTTTATTAAAATATGATTAAAGGTGTAGTATGCTGTATATAAACGATTGCATAAACAGAGTTAATTGCGGTCAACCACCTTATTCTAATTGACACAGCTTTTAAGCAATTTATAATGAAGATTTGAAAATTTTTACAGTTTTGGCTAATTGTCATTTTTGTTAGTCCTAGCCCAGCAGCAGCTGGAGATAATGTCTTCTATTCATCAGGTCTCCTACTCTTCAACTTGATGTTGCCCAGAAACTGTCTGTGCTAACTAAACTGCCTAAAAATTCTGAAATCATATCCTAATGGCTAAAGCTATGTTTTCTAATATTATAAACTGCATTTCATTGTATTTTTTTTATGTACACACATCATATGCAGTCGAATGTAGTGGTTTTCTTCGAGTGTGCCACAGCAATAGAGCACTGGTGCCACAAAAGAACGTGTCAACTAATTAAGCTAGTATTTTGGAAGCATGCTCCAAGAGGTCAAAGTGAATTCAATTTAAGTTAAGGCAAGATTAGAAAGACAATATGTACTGTATGCAATTACAACATGTTGGGGGCTGGAGGTTATGGGTCACCTGTGGTGCAGGTATTAGTTTGGTCTTTACTTCAGAAAACATAATTTTACATAAAAAAGTAGGACAAAATTCATTCTATTGACTACACAAAATAAAAGTTAATTTAGGTCTACAATCTCGGCTTGCAAGCAGGATAGACCCCAAAGACTCTCCTAGTAACCAATCAGCAAGGTTAAGGTGCTGCTGCTTCAACACTTCTGTATGTGTTGGTGCCATTATACAGCTCCGACGCCATGTTTGGTCAGTTTACACAGATGGGGCTCCATCAGTGGTTGGTTCAGTGAAAGGATTTCTCTCTTTAGTGAAGAAAAAAAATCAGGGATAGTACAATAAAATACTGCTTTTTGTAACATGAAGTGCTTTTGGGAAAACACTCAGCAATGTGCTGAAAAGAGTACTAGACACAGTTGTAAATATGATCAAGTACAGTACATCTGGCTGCAAGGTTATTATACTTTTGCCTTTTTATATTTATTTTTATTTCTATATTTTTTCTGACCTTACTTGGTGTTTTTACCAAACTTGTTTGAGGCACCAAACCCTATCATAAAATTCAAAGAGACCGATTCCTAAAAGGGGGGAAGGGGTTCTTAAACCATCAAACCATTGCAGTTATTAAAAATAATGCAGCACCAACATTACATTGCTTTGCATAAGTTACAAATAAACACATACAAAATATTTATCAACTTGTTTGCAAAATTTCACCTCACAACACCTGGAAATTCAGTTTAGTTTTCCTTTATTGTGTTTTTTTAGTTTTAATTTAGTTTTTACTTCACAAAGTTTTTATTTTATTTTATATATACAGTGCATCCGGAAAGTATTCACAGCGCATCACTTTTTCCACATTTTGTTATGTTACAGCCTTATTCCAAAATGGATTAAATTCATTTTTTTCCTCAGAATTCTACACACAACACCCCATAATGACAACGTGAAAAAAGTTTACTTGAGGTTTTTGCAAATTTATTAAAAATAAAAAAACCGAGAATTCACATGTACATAAGTATTCACAGCCTTTGTTCAATACTTTGTCGATGCACCTTTGGCAGCAATTACAGCCTCAAGTCTTTTTGAATATGATGCCACAAGCTTGGCACACCTATCCTTGGCCAGTTTCACCCATTCCTCTTTGCAGCACCTCTCAAGCTCCATCAGGTTGGATGGGAAGCGTCGGTGCACAGCCATTTTAAGATCTCTCCAGAGATGTTCAATCGGATTCAAGTCTGGGCTCTGGCTGGGCCACTCAAGGACATTCACAGAGTTGTCCTGAAGCCACTCCTTTGATATCTTGGCTGTGTGCTTAGGGTCGTTGTCCTGCTAAAAGATGAACCGTCGCCCCAATCTGAGGTCAAGAGCGCTCTGGAGCAGGTTTTCATCCAGGATGTCTCTGTACATTGCTGCAGTCATCTTTTCCTTTATCCTGACTAGTCTCCCAGTTCCTGCCGCTGAAAAACATCCCCACAACATGATGCTGCCACCACCATGCTTCACTGTAGGGATGGTATTGGCATGGTGATGAGCGGTGCCTGGTTTCCTCCAAACGTGACGCCGGGCATTCACACCAAAGAGTTTAATCTTTGTCTCATCAGACCAGAGAATTTTGTTTCTCATGGTCTGAGAGTCCTTCAGGTGCCTTTTGGCAAACTCCAGGCGGGCTACTATGTGCCTTTTACTAAGGAGTGGCTTCCGTCTGGCCACTCTACCATACAGGCCTGATTGGTGGATTGCTGCAGAGATGGTTGTCCTTCTGGAAGGTTCTCCTCTCTCCATAAAGGACCTCCGGAGCTCTGACAGAGTGACCATTGGGTTCTTGGTCACCTCCCTGACTTTAGATGGCCGGCCAGCTCTGGGAAGAGTCCTGGTGGTTTCGAACTTCTTCCACTTACGGATGATGGAGGGCATTGTGCTCATTGGGACCTTCAAAGCAGCAGAAAGTTTTCTGTAACCTTCCCCAGATTTGTGCCTTGAGACAATCCTGTCTCGGAGGTCTACAGACAGTTCCTTTGACTTCATGCTTGGTTTGTGCTCTGACATGAACTGTCAACTGTGGGACCTTATATAGACAGGTGTGTGCCTTTCCAAATCATGTCCAATCAACTGCATTTACCACAGGTGGACTCCAAGTAAGCTGCAGAAACATCTCAAGGATGATCAGGGGAAACAGGATGCACCTGTGCTCAATTTTGAGCTTCATGGCAAAGGCTGCGAATACTTATGTACATGTGCTTCTTCATTTTTTTTATTTTTAATAAATTTGCAAAACCTCAAGTAAACTTTTTCCACATTTTGTTATGTTACAGCCTTATTCCAAAATGGATTAAATTCATTTTTTTCCTCAGAATTCTACACACAACACCCCATAATGA
>JANRMT010062806.1:80757359-80768722 GCA_026402145.1 Polypterus bichir lapradei
TAAGCTGCAGAAACATCTCAAGGATGATCAGGGGAAACAGGATGCACCTGTGCTCAATTTTGAGCTTCATGGCAAAGGCTGCGAATACTTATGTACATGTGCTTCTTCAATTTTTTTATTTTTAATAAATTTGCAAAACCTCAAGTAAACTTTTTTCACATTGTCATTATGGGGTGTTGTGTGTAGAATTCTGAGGAAAAAAATGAATTTAATCCATTTTGGAATAAGGCTGTAACATAACAAAATGTGGAAAAAGTGATGCACTGTGAATACTTTCTGGATGCACTGTATATTAGTTTCAGTTTTAGTTTTAGTAATTATGGTATGGTTAAACAGCAACTATGGAGCTTAAGTTCTATGTCACAATCAGACAGAAACTGCACACTTAACGGGCTTGGATATAATATGAGTTTAATGTTAGTGGACACTTACAACACTATGTGGTTTAATATCTGGTTTTGTTTTTGCCGTTAAAAACAAGCATAATCAAAACCTGATACTGAATATGACTAATTTTATACAATTTTATATTTTTTTTAATATTTTCTATGTCAGTTGTGCTGAACAAATGCACACTGTTGGCACGTTTCATCTTTTTCTTTTCTTTCCTGGGCCAATTTGTGATGAAATTTAAGGTTTGAGGTTTTTTACTCTAAATGTCTACAGCACCCAAAATATCTTGCTCCAAAAAATGTGTTTACAATTAATGTCTTCAATAA
Source organism: Polypterus bichir lapradei (assembly GCA_026402145.1). Classification (NCBI taxonomy): domain Eukaryota; kingdom Metazoa; phylum Chordata; class Cladistia; order Polypteriformes; family Polypteridae; genus Polypterus; species Polypterus bichir. The sequence continues at coordinate 80,758,079 of JANRMT010062806.1, forward strand.
TGTGTTAAAAAATCTCCCATACTGGGTTTTGTTATTTTCTACCAGTCATATTGATCTCTCATTCCATCTCAGGCACATAAAATTTATAGACGGAATTTTGTCACCTGCAGACCTGAAAAGATATCAAAAATCAGCAGCTCAATAAAACGGATATCAGACTCATATGCAGCCTGGAATTTGGCTTACTGTGTGCTGCTGTATTAATTGCTGTGTACATACTGTATCTTTGACTTAGTCACAATTACAACTAACATGCCATAATTTATGAACAGACTGAAGTTCTGTAAGGTATTATTTATATCTAAAACTTCTCTTTTGAGTCCCAGAGATTCAGCAAATGGCAGCTTTGAAAGTTACCAAGCAAACTCAAACAAAAACCATCACCTTTGTATGCTCCTCTAACACTTGAACCAAAATCTATCATGCTGTCACTATCAGCCCCTGAAGAACTGTCATTGCTATCACACAGTAATTTGCTTTTTTCATCACATGCTTTACGCGCCCATATTTAGCTTGCTCTGTCAGCACTAATGCTGTGTCAATTAACATCCGCCCTCCATCACCGACTCATGGTGGATGACTTTCGCTTTTAGAGCTAAAAGTTACAAGGGTTAAAGACTAACGGCGGGAATATTTATTCAAAAACCAAATATGAAATTCTTATTAACATGTTTTTATTAATTTTGGGATCCCTGAAGCCCAGGTTAGCCCTTGCACAAGTCCGGTTGTTACAAAAACTAAAAATATTTTTAGTAAATTATTACTTTATTTCAGGTACTTACTATTTTCAGGTACTTTAATAGTTTCATCTAGGTTTAGTTTTTCATTTCAGTTTTGTTAATTATTTTATTGCAGTTTATGAAAATGTTTTTTATTAATGTTTTAAATTAAGATTTTAGTTTTTGTTAACTATAATAACCTTGTCTGGCCGCTTGTCAATTAGGCTGTTTGTCGTTCACAAAGTGTACAGATCATTGCAACTGGTAAACATACTTTATCAGTACGTAGCAGCCCAAACTGATCTTGAAGTCTCAGTGGCCACATGCCTTGTCTGTGTAAGAGAAGGTGGGTAGGCCGAATGCATAAGAATTATCTACGTGGAGCAGAACTGATCAAAACAATCTTAAAGGGCTCTCCAAGAGTCTAAAAGCATACAAGACCCTGTGAAATAACAATAATGAAAGAATTGTTACTAACTGCAAGGCATTTCTGTTCTAATAAAAAACATGCCAGCTACTTGAAGCGTGACTTTAAAAAAATACTGTGTGGCATGTCCAATCAGAAGACTGAAACTCTCTGATGATTTTTAATTTTTTACTTATTGCTAGATTATGTCTATATGTTGGTTGCAGCATCAGTACAGAAAGGCAGACAGTTGAAAGACTGCTATCACTACAGGTCCACCAACACTTCTTTCACTGCTTCTGTGCAGAGTGTATCATTCTGTGGCTGGTGCCACTGCCGCAAGTACATGGTAAACAAGAGGCATACAGCCTTTGATGCCTGTAGTGGACGGTTTTGGCAGGTATAAATGGCCTCAACTTGGCTGACAGTAAATCAGCACATGACTGTATACAAAAAGTAGACCTCTTAATTCACATTAGTAAGCCAAGAAAATGAGAGAAAACAAGTTAATCTTCTTCTTCTTCACTAGGATGCAAGATGGATATCAAAAAAAGACAAAGTGTTGCCACAAGAATTTCAACTGAAGGATGACATATTCATTCCTTTTCAGAAGCAAAAAGAATTCTGAATGTCACTTACAGCTGACACCTGGATTACAATTATCATATTTAGTTGATATTGTTGACATATAAACAGGATTAGTCCAAAATGCAAAGAAAAGCCGAAAGTATCTTATCTTCCACTGATAAAGTCAAAGCTTTGAAAGATAAATTAAGCTTGTGGAACACCATGGTGTAGCAAGTCAGTGTGAATATTATATGTTACAATATATTTCTTCCAAAGAGAATAAAGAGATCATGTCAATGATTTCTAAGAATCTTGAAGTGCAGGAAGAATATTTAGTTTTATTTACCAAACTTGCATTCTGAAGAATATGCATATAAAAATGTGGGTTGAGAAAGCCATTCTAAGATTCATCTCAGGGAGAAATATGTAATGATGATAGTTTGCAATTCAAAGAAAAAGAAAGTGCTTCTTGAGAAATTGTGAATAGAAATGAAGAGTGAACATTCTCACATTGAAGAAAAAGCTGTAGTAATTCTACCACAGCTTTTAAAATCATATGTTTATGAGTTCGGATCTTCTGCATTACAGTTATAGAACCAACAAGGGAGAAAGGCTGCAAATAACTGAAGAAGTAATTAGAATATGTCTTCAGTATTCTACCTAATCAAAAAGATCTGTGAATCATGTCAAACTAAAAATATCTTATTAAAAAAATTACAATTGTAAACCATGTTAGTCTGTTTTGTTTATTTCAAGGTTAGACTAATGGGTGGTGCAATGGTCGTTGTCTTTTGATATTGCTCTAGGGAGACAACATTTCTGTGTGTTTATGGTTCTGAGATGTAAGATAGGTCCACTCCTGAACTTGGAAAATAACGTACAAGAACAGAACACATAAGAAAACCAAGATGTATTTTGTTTATTTGCCTCATGTGTATTTACATTTATTGTATGTGTTGACAGAGCAGACATGTGCATGTTTGAAGCTGGGTAGCAGTGTGGTGCAGTGGTTAGTTCAGCTGGCTCACAGCTCCAATCCTAGCACAAGCACTGTCCGTGTGGAGATTTAGTTCAATTTGAACTTTAAATATTCCATTTTTAGTAAGTGAGGGTGTATGCAAACGTGGCTGTTGACTGCTGTCTGATGTTTATTTGTAGTTACTAGATAGCACTTTAAATGTTACAAAACTAAAAAGAAAAATAAAAAGCAACTTCTAAGTGAAATGTAACTTGCCAGGTACACAGCCTTCAACAACAAGATGATAGGGTATCCCAGCAGGGTGGTCCTCAGGGTCTCGATCAGATATATCAATTGACAAAGTCTCCTGACGTTTTCCAACTTGCTCTACCACACAGTCCACAGTTATGACTTGCTGAGCTCCAATAGGGATGATCCCAAATCCAGGCGATATTGTGAATTCCCCTACAGTTAATCGTGCCTAAACAAACTCAACATGATTAGTCAAGTGACAGCTTTGAAAATTATGAAAAATTATGAAAAGAACAGCTTCACTGGATGTGAATACTCTGAGGTAAGAAGTAAGTGGTTAAAACCAGTGCTATTTAAGTCAGGGTTAGGCAATCTTACACTGAAGAGCCACTGTGTGTGCTGATTTTTGTTCTAACTGGTAGCAAGATTTATTATTTGTTTTTACAGATATTCAGTTCTTGATTATAATTGTAAATAATTTAATGCAACCTGCCATATTAATACTATTGAGATAATGATATTTTCAAAAATGTAATAATAACCATGTATACTTACACAAATTTTGACATATTATATTAGTATACAAGTGGAACAAAATTCAAGACCTGAATTTCTGTCCCCATAACCAGTATAACTCTTAAAAGTATTATTATCAGTATGCACATCTTTAACACTATTTTACTATACAAGTGTAACAAAAATGAAGACCTGAATTCCTGTTCCCATAACCAGTATAATTGTAAAACGTATTATTATTATTGATATGCACATCTTTAACACTCACTCCGCCACTCCAATTACAACGTATCTTAAATTCCACATTTGCAATAGCAATTCCTGAAACATCGAAAAATTACACAAATTATGGACAGCAAATATATTTAAAATAACTTCATGTCAAATAATTTAAGCTTTTTAGTACTTGTTTATTAATAATAGAAATAGCTGTTTGCAGGCAAAGGAAGAACTTACCAGTGCAGAACCCATTTCCTTCTGCAGTACAGAATCACTACGTCTGGCTTTACTTAAAGACGTTGATCTGCCAGAAACTGAACCTTCATGAGAGCGACCACGTTTGCTCATAGGAGTGCTGAAAAATGATTTGAAACAATTCAAGGTTTCACAAAGGTAATATGTATTTGCTATATCTTTATCCCATATGGTACCGTGAGCAATTGGCACCAATACAGATTTCTTAATATTGAAATGTCAGTCAGTCATTGAAATTACCTTTGAAATTCAGAACAAAAAATATATAGTAACTTGGTTCAAAAGTATGTCTGCAAATTTTAAATAGTTGGAACACATTTATTTATTTTACATGTTCAACATAACAAGCAGATACATTTTCTAAAATTCTAACAGTTTACTGTAAGACAAGACAATACGAGAAAGGAGAAATGTCTGCAATATTAATTCTAATGCTCAAAGCTGCACAGTGACATAGCTCTTCAGAGATGGGAGAAGTTACCAATTGTAATTAGGGTTGAGGTGTTGTATTTACCTTCTTCTTAGTGGCTGCAATGTTGGCTCTCCTGACATCATAGATAGCATAAATCTGATTTCAAGCTCACCCTTGTTCTCAATGCTGAAAGTGCGGGTTCTACGGCTGCCATACATTATAGCTCCAAAGTTTAGTTCGTTGGTTGGCACACAGATGTATTTACTAAAGACAGACTGGATGGAGAGCTTCACTGGGATGCTGAAAATGGTCTCTCCACCAATACACACACTTGGTTCAATTACCTTTGGTAAAAAAAAAAGTATGGGTGGTTTTAACAAATGTTTCACTCAATTTTCCCTTCAATACTCTTTTTTATGCAAGAGCCAGAAAAATTAATAAACAAAATTATTTAATCATCAAAGTCCAAGATGAGAGATTTTGACTTTTTTACATTAACATATTGGCATACAACAACCATTTACAACCCCTGTAACAGACTACTCATAGGTCTACATATAAAAGAGAAAAAGAATTTAAAAGAACACCTATGTCATATCAGAAAGGTCAAGTATTTATATTACAAACTCCACTAAAAGTAACCATGATTTGCACATTGCAAGCAAGGATCTTAGTGTTTTACCTGACAATGTAAGACAGCTTTATTTTTGATGCACACTTCCTTGGTAGACTGGAAGGTTATATGCACTTGAAGTGCCTTCTCATTCGGGTTCAGTGTCCCTTTCAGAGGCTGAATGGTGAACAGAGATTTCAGCTCTGGCATTTCTGGCTCAGTGGCATCTAGTAAAAAGCTGAAAGATATGGCAAAGCAGGTACCAATGAACAACAGGCAAATCTGAGATTCTTAACTTAACCAAGAAACAGTGATTTGGATCATAGTGTAAGTTTAAAGATTCATTTTTCTTGTATTTGATTTACCAAAAAGGTGTTATTTATTTCTCAGAAAAGCTGTAAAAATCTGAAAAAATGCTATGTGTGTAATCCTTAAGCAAACAGTTTTGCTCCTTGCAAAGGTATTGAAGAGTTTACACTCCAGATTCTGACATACCAGAAGGCGATTTCGTATTTGCCTTTGTTTTTCAAACTGATGACTTGTTTGGCTTCTTCCATAACTTTAATAACTCCAAAGTCAAGTCCACCATCTGCACCAGAGCAAACATTTGTCAGTTTCAATCACATCCCATTATAGAACTGCTCCATTTACCAATCAACTCTTCTTAATAATAGCCAGTACTGAGTGATAGCCAGGCAAATGACAGTATAATTAACAGCAGCAACTAAGAAAAGTTTCTTTAAAAACAGTCTGCACAATATTCAATGGTGGAACGCCAGTGGAGCTTAGCTTTTACCAGTCCTAGCAAGCATGTGTAATGTCGTTAGAGATGAGAATCTAACCGGATGGAAAAACAGCAATTAACTTGATAATCAGAAATTTCCTTTTTCATTACATGCTTTTATTTGTAAAAATCACTTTTTTCCAACATGCAATATTTAAAAAGAAAATGCTAAAAAAGGAAAAAAAAAAACAATTTACTATGGGTATGGGTCAACAGAAGGTAACGGTTACCACACATCAGAGCATTTCTTAAGACTATTTTGAGATACGTTTAAAAGTAGACAATTGCAATAATCATAACAAGAACTTTAATGCTGACTGTTCAGGTTTGTGATGCTAAAACATGGAAAAGAGATTCCAATGGGACACATAGAGAGCAGCACTCATTTTTCTTTAGAGTGCTAAAAGCAGAGTCTGCAGATAAAATAAAGGAAACACATCCCTGGGGAGGGAGTTCTATATTTGTCACATAGGATCACTTTCCACATTTATGGGGATCAATAGTTAACACTCTGTAGGAAGTGAGAAGTCAAGCAAAATGACACCTTTTGTTGGCTAACTAAAAAGATTACAATATGCAAGCTTTTCGAGGCAACTCAGGCCTCTTCTTCAGGCAAGACGTAATACAGAAACTGGAATTCTCTGTGTTTATATAGACAACAGGACAGATACAGCACTGGAAAACCTTCAAGTGTGACGTCTTAAATGTAAACAATTAATAGACCTCTTCAGGCTAAGATTCATTTAGCAAGAGAGGAGAACAATATAGCCTTGCACTTAGGAGACCCGGGTTCACTTCCCGGGTCCTCCCTGCGTGGAGTTTGCATGTTCTCCCTGTGTCTGCGTGGGTTTCCTTCCACAGTCCAAAGACATGCAGGTTAGGTGCATTGGCGATGCATTGGCGATTCTAAATTGTCCCAAGTGTGTGCTTGGTATGTGGGTGTGTGTGTATGCGTGCCCTGCGGTGGGCTGGCGCCCTGCCTGGGGTTTGTTTCCTGCCTTGTACCCTGTGTTGGCTGGGATTGGCTCCAGCAGACCCACGTGACCCTGTAGTTAGGATATAGCGGGTTGGATAATGGATGGATGGAGAACAATATATGGTCAAGATCTTTGGATAACTGTTCAACAAAGTCTTCTGAAGTTTCTGAGGAGTTTTTCCATACAATGTGGGTCTGTAGACAGGTTGTCTGTGTCAGTCTGAGAGATGCAAACAATCCTCATATTTGGCCATAAAACTCTTGTCTCTATTCAAACCATGTTGTAATGAGTTAAATTTTAGCATGAGTTTGACTTCCCATTCTTTTCTCTCCAATAAGCACCGTGACTTTAAAGTTCCTGTCACAGCATCCATGGCTAATGAAGTGAGCTGCTACAGGGACATCTGTGTGGCCATGCTTGATGTGGAACCTGTATAAATTCATTCTTCATTCTAAACACAGGGAACTCCAGTTTCTGTATTACATCTTACCTGAAGAAGAGGCCTGAGTTGTCTCGAAAGCTTGCGTATTGTAATCTTTTTAGTTATCCAATAAAAGGTGTCATTTTGCTTGACTTCTCATTACTTTCATAGTGGCTGACACGGTATAACAGCTAAGTTCTACACTCTGTAGGAAGAAAGACAGTCTGCATACAAAGCTGTGATAGAAGCTCTTCCTAGAGAAAAAAAAGGTTAAGTCCCTGTGGATGGGAGAAGAAACTAGAGGTCTTGATTAGCTGGACAGCAGACCACTGTAAGGCCCAATATTTTAGTTAAATCTAGGAATGCCATATGATGAAGGAAATATAACACAGTAGCTCTGGACAGTATATTTAACCCAAAGACCCTGAGGTCTTTGTTTTACTTTCATAAATTTAAAAACAAAAACCAGGTTCAAGTATTTTAAGCAATTTTTTCTCTAATCATGTAAGGGTAACAGGAAGACTAAAAGGTCACCAATTATACAATAGTTACTGTAAATAATATAGCGAATGACTAATGAACATTAAGGGCATTACATCTTAGAAGGCAACTGTTGTGGCCACTTAATAAAGGCACGCTGTTTTTAAATCAGATCCAATTGAGATGATGACAAAGAATGTTGTCATGGTTTCCATTTGTGGAATGTGTGTGTGTATGCATGCACATATAACCTCAAATGCAGAACAGTAAATGATAATTATCTGTTTACGCATTTTTTGCTACCACTTCCTTTAAAAGCTGGTTTTGGGCAGGCAGAGCCTACATCAGCTGCATCAGGTAAAATGCGGAAATGCGTGCACACTTCTCACTGCACCCAGAAACCAATGGGTGTAATGCAAAAAACAATACTAATCTCTCTGAGGGCTTTATGTTAGTATTCAAAATGCTTTTTTGAAACAAACAGATAGGATAGTACATTTGGTCTGCTTGTGATTACCTTTAGGAAAGCTCACATCTAGAGTTACATCATAAGCCTCAGCAAAGATTTGGATGTTCTCTGTATATACAATGCCTATGATATATTCTGCATCTGACACCTGTGAAAGAGAATAAAAAAAATTAAGTAAGATAAAGAATGAGGGCATGGTTTAAAAAGAAACAAACAGACCATAGGGAAAAAAAAGATCAATGAAACAAAAACAGACCTCCAGTCGGATGACTTTCTTTAGATTGATCTGTTTTTGTGCCCTAAAATACATTTGCAGGGCATACTCTGACTTCGGTAAAACCACACCATGATCCTGGGACACTGAAAACTCATCTCCTAGGTTTTCCAGTCCAATAAGTTTCCAAGCAACAGGAAGTAAGGTGTGATTTCGCAAATACAAAGTCTTCGTTTCCCGTCTGAAACGATATAACAGGTAAAAATTCACATTTCTTATGAGTAGCATAAACATTCTATAAATCCTTAGTCATTTGGTTACTTCAATGTCAGTGACTAGTGACGTGGCCATTTGTACTCAGTCATGCTTGCTATCCATAGTCCTCTATCCGTCTTTGTATTATTGAGTCTGGTTAATATATAATAAAAGAAACACCATTAAAACTAAATATTTATTTTTTATACAGAACCCTTGTGAAACCTAATACACTTGTTATAATATCCACAAAGTAATAATAAATCTCATTTTATGTAACTGAAATTGAACAGTTATAGCCGACTTGCTGTCTTCTTAGTGGCATGGTGTGTACCACTGAGGTAGCTCTTCATATTGGGAAACTGTTATTAGACACATGGGGACACATTTGGTGAACAGGGTGGATATGGCATTTCCTTAAATCCACAGGTGAGCAGTGAGGTCTTTTACAAAATGTGCTGTGCAAGATGGGGCATTGAAGCTGAATGGGCATGGTCGATAGCTTTCCTGCCCACTTGTCCCTGCCACAAATACAAACAAATTCGAGTAATATTGCATGGTTATTTACATCATTTAGGGTGTGTAATCAATAGGTGCTACACCCTTAACATCATAATAAATTCTGTATATAATTGTCCTAGCACTGGCTTTGATCTGGAATTATGTTGGTGCTGGAGAACTACGTAGGACAAAGTGGGCATTGTCCATTCTTCTAAGCTTTCATGGCACACCAGGCCTGTTAAGAAATCAGATTTAACAGGGATGCAGGCATCCAGTTGCACAAAACCCCCACATGAATTCCAAACTAAGCGACTGAACTCCAGCTTGTACCAGGATCTGTCTGGTCTTCATCTGATAAGAAAGCTGTAAATCAGAGGTGACCTGACATCTCTTCAGGGGCTCCTCTGCAGTCCTCTTGAGCCAGAATGTGTGAAATAGACTCAGGAAAGGAGAAAGATCTATAATGCAAGGGATCACAACCAGGATGGACAGAAGAACCCACCTGTTAAAAGGTAATGATTTTGTAACTGGAAGTGACCTTAATCCAATCAAGAGAAGGTTCAATCTTCCTTTAAAACCACATGTACCCCATCGTTCAAGGTATGAGAAGAAAAGATACAAGAATATGGCAAGTTGAGAGAAGTTCAGGGATTCTCTCAGGGAGGGGGAATTTTCCAAAATTACTGAAAACATCTGAATCCTGATCTGTAAACTGAAAAGCTATGAACTTCTTTCTTGGAGAGCCAAAGCCAACAAACTCTTATCTTTGTGGATCAGAAGCTGAAAACCAGTCTGCCAAGCCAAAGCTGTGTGCCAATAGTCTGACAAGGCTGAGAAGCCATGACTTCAAGAAGGGGACCAAAGCATCCAAACTCTTGGGCCAGATTAAGTAATGCGTTTTCCCTATGAAGTGGCAAAAGACAGCAGAAGGCAAGCTGAGGAAGCAGCAGCACAGCACTGATAAAGTTCATACTGCAATGAGAAAGAGTTCACTCCAACACATGAAGAATCCTCCACTTGAACCTGGTGCAACGACAAAGCAACAAACCCACACAACATCGGACATCATAGTATCGCAAAATTATTTACAATGCCTTGTAAAAAATATTTAATCCCAATTCTGTCATTTTACTGAATGACATATTCCACACTGAAATTTTGTTCTCTGTGAAATTTTTATTTCAGGGTGGTGAAACTCAAAAGGGTTTTGCTAATGTGGTGTTGCTTTATGTTTGAAAAAATCCTAAGAAAGACAAAAGTGAAACATGCTGTTTGCAAGTTCATAGTTTTTAATACTTTATATTTAGTAGAGACATCTTTTGCAGCAATAACAGTTGCTATGTTTTTAGGGGTAACTATTTTTCAAATTGGTTTGAATACTTTTGCAAGGCACTGTATCTGTGCCAAGATAAAGCAGAATTCTAAATACCAGTAAACAGCCAGCCTATATGTTAAATGTTTGTCTGTCTAGTCTGTCTGCATCCAGTCATGTATGTCTATATATATATATATATATATATATATATACTAGCAAAATACCCGCGCTTCGCAGCGGAGAAGTAGTGTGTTAAAGAAGTAATGAAAAAGAAAAGGAAACATTTTAATAATAACGTAACATGATTGACA
>JANRMT010062806.1:80794402-80864363 GCA_026402145.1 Polypterus bichir lapradei
AGATAGATAGATAGATAGATAGATAGATAGATAGATAGATAGATAGATAGATAGATAGATGCTGTATGCAAGTATAAATGTGACTTACAGTAAGCATGTGTTTAGTAGCAGGCTCAAAAAATATCAGCATTTTTATTAACAGCAAATTCAAACTGAGAATGGTATGAATTAATTTTCAAAAGCAGATGGTTTATTTCATGTTTTTTAACAGAATGGAGTGATAATGAATTTTAAACAACTTAAATAAAACTAAAACATGGTTTCTTGTAATGTCAAACATATAATAATGAAATTGGAGGGACTTTAGAATTGGGGGAACTTAATTGAATCTATTATAGTGTTAGTTAATACGTAATTAGACCTTAATAACTGCTTTGATCCAACAAACCATTAACAACATTTCAGAACAGAAGCTACCTAAAATACATTTACTATATACAGTATGTCACTAAATGCTAGATAGCAAGACCTTAACAAGGACTTTGTGTTATGTTGCAGTAAGTGACAAGTAGCTGTAGTAGGGCAAGCTCTTTAAGTCCTATTCTAATGTATTAGTTTGATCTCCACTAACTTAATACAAAAGAAAGTTGTTCAAGTCTGTTTCTTATATATTTTGATGACCAAAATGAAAAACATCATTACTGTTAATTATGCCAGTTTATCCCTCAATTTTCCATTCATACCATTTTCACTGTAGTTTGAGGTTTCTTCCCAGATGCAATGTCATCCTTCTTGCCCTTCTTGCCCTTCTTTTTCAGTTTTGCATCCATTTTTTGTTTCTCTGCTTTTTCTGGTAATTTTTTCACCTTTAACTCTTTCACTAGTTTTTCCTGTTCCCTGTTGACAAATGTAAACCAGTTGTTACTTCAACATTGTAAGCTCTAAAACACACTAACAAATTTTAAAGTGACATAATTATTATTTCATGAAAGCATTCTGCTGCCAAAATATCTGTAACATTCAGTTTTTCAGGGATCATTCATAAAAAACAACTAAAATACTTTCTCTTACATTCACTCATTAATTAGTTTACCCATGAATCTGCTCAACGCACACACACCTAAGGATCTTGGCGAGCCAAAAGTCTGCCCCAGCAGCATAAGGTTCAAAGCAGGTACCAAATGTAGATAGGGTCCCAATTTATCAAAAGGTACTCGTGTTTCCATACATTCATTCACCACTTAGCTGCCAGGGTTACCAAAATGCAGTCACTAGTTTGGTTCCTAACTTGCTCAACACTATGATGTAACATTTTAAAGGTTAAAACAATGGTATACAGTTTCATATTGAATGTTTAATATATTGTATGCATTTATTTTACAATGTTCTATGTGAGAGGTATAATTTGCTCCATTGAACTGGTGTATTTAGATTTGTGTCTGTTACTTAACTAGGAAATTCCACTTCATGAGTAATGGAATAAATAAGGTGTTTCTTGTGACCTCTGTTCTCGGCTATGTTACTGAACATGAACACAAGATAACAGCATCATTCTCTTTTTAAAAGTTATCATACCCATGGCATTTTGGAATATAATATTAAAAATACATTTATACATACATTTAATTTGTTTCAATATGTCGATAGTAGCAACTTTGGCTCTTTTGTCAAGCAAACTCTTCTACAAATCTAGTATTGAAGCTTCAGGGACAACTGAGAAGGCATATAGCACACAGACCAAACCAGTCATACACCAATGCACTATAAATGGTCAACCTCTACTTCTATTGACTGAGCTTAAAACTAGGATATTAGGATAAAATGGACCCTAGTAGCAAAGAAATTTTATTCCGAGAAAGTATGCATTGAAGCTGAAAGCAAGAGTATTTGAATAGTAATTAGCACACTTTATGTTTTGTTTACAAATGTGTGTATCACAATGAAAATATTACCATCCCACTTGCCTGCGCTTTCGTAGATTCTCAAGGCGTTTGTGGTCAATTCTGGATCTCTCTTCCTCAGTAAGTGCATCATACTCATCCTCATCCATTTCTGCTATCCAGATCTTTTCAGCCGTAATCATATTTATTAGAAATTGCTCTATTGACAGAAAACCAAAATGTCTGATATTGGTGTGCAGTTAAAAACATTCTGAACTGGTACCACTTCTGAAAGCTTTCAGCAAGATGTGAAAATGGTTTTCTGCAAAGTACTCTTTCATGTGGGAGCTCTGAAACAATTTTTGTATTAATCTCTGTAAAAGAGTAATCTAGTGATGCCACCAGTCTATCACTGCCCTGGAGAAAGAACCCAAAAACCCAAGAATCAATGTGTATCACAATGTGATTTTTTTCAAACCTCCTACATGAAATAGTACTTTTCGCTAGTAAATGATAGAAAGCAAGTAAATGGTGAGTGGAATTTCAAACACACAATATACTGTGTACATTTTATTCAAGTCAAGGTCATATTGAACTTATTGAAAGCAATTTTGTGTTTCTTGACCCCTACCTTCAGCATCTTTCTTTGCCTTTTCTCTAGCTTTCAAGGAAGCATAATCGTGCTTGAGATTGATCATGAAGATATACTTGCGGTTGTTAATAGCTTTCAGGACAACACAGAGAGCATTTGCAAGAGACCGGCAGTAAAGAGTCTCTAGACTATCAAATACCACTCCTCGACTGCAATCATTTAGCTGTCAGGAAAGATACAAAGATCTGTCCTTTTTAGTTATGAGCAGTTTAATACTTAAACACATTTCGTTAGTGAGCGTCTTTAACCAAAACAACTAATGCACAAATGCATTAAGACAAACATGAGATACAATGGCAAAGCTTTATAATAGAATACTGTATACTGGACGTTTTTGACTAAATTTGTACTGCAATTAAGCAAGAAAACATTATCCATGAAAATTGATTTAGGTCAAAAATGAACAATCATAATTAAAAAATTAACAATCAAAATAAATAATAAAAAGACATCACCAACACCCCCATAATCTCCTCCCAAGCCACCTTCTAAAAGAGGCCCATAAAGGATCAAATGTTATTGAGGCTCAAGCAAACTACGGGCACAGGCAGAACAAGTACTGCTTGTGTGAAGGCAGAGAAGAGACACTGCAAAAGAGACGAATAAGAAATGAAAAAAGGAAGACTGGGAAAGTCAACAACTAAGGCTCCAAGTAGGACTAGATAAAAGAAAGAAATTTACAAAGAGAGAGAGAGAATCAGATGATTTCCAGGAAGAGTATATGAATATTTAGGCAACAAACATGCCCAGATAAAATAACCTCTACTAAATAAAGGTAGAGTTAAGAGTAGAGAGGCCCAAGAGAAGTAATGTCTAAAGGAAATATTAACAGAAAGAATGAAGGACAGGAAGTAAGAGAAAGTAGACTAAAAAGAAGAAACTGGGAAACATAAGTGACAAATGGCATCAGCGGCCAGTGCATTACATAAAGTCTGTGAGGAGTGAAGTAAAGGCTATTAACAAATTTAAACTGAACATAATTTTGTTTTTCAGAGAAAGTATAGTGTTCCATGTGATGGGATGAAAGGTAAATGTCAAGCAGATGCTTTAAATAAAGTTGCATTTAAGGAGGCCACTAGGTTTAAATCTAGGAGATATCAAACACGCAATGTTAAAAAGTGTGTTGAAGGGCGTTAAGAAAATATCGAGACACCATTTGCTTTAATGATTTTAATGATTGATCTGAGAAGGAAATGGAAAAAGAAAGAAGAAGGAGGAACAAAAAAAAACCTTCACCTCAGTAGCGGCAGCAGTGGTTATGGTTGTGTCAGACTCAAGAAAAAACAAGATGTTTCTCAGCTGTTCGCCAATTTGAACAGCAAATGAAACTAAGGGATTTAAACTAAGGGAATGTGACTTTAATTTCAAGGAAATGAAGGGAGGAACAGCGAGGGATCTGGGAGAGACCATGTTGAATTTGATATAAATCGGGATGGTGGGAAATATTAAAGTATTTAAAAATACATTTTTCAAAATATGTTTAAAGAATGGATGAGATTAAGGTGAGAAATAACAATTTTTACACCTGTAGTCTTTCTGACAAAATATCCACCATAACATCATCAGGGAGTAAACAGCTTACAAGTCCCATCTCTCCAGCCACACTTGCGCTGACACTTAATTTTTGCTGAGGGAACATAGGATGAACTGGAGTACTGACAGCCTGCAATAAAAACATATTACAGGTCGGCCAATATGACACAATACACGTTAAACATGCAGGCAGCCATTATGTTATAACAAGATGCACAAACTGCTGCTCTGTTTCACTTCATGATATTTAAGTTCTAGTTCAGGTTTACAATTCTTTATGATGTTGTGGTAGTAGTAGTATTTTTACATGAACAGAGTATAGTCAATGAAATTCTTACTTATGTGTCTACCACAGACAACTTATAGTAATACAATACCAACTAAAGGCAAAATAGACACTGGATATAATATTAAAGACACATACATGCAATATACACATGAAAAACAATCAGAGTTTGTCAGTATGAGTGACGGTTGAATAACCATATACGTGGTCTGTGGACTAAAACTGTCCTGGAATTTATTGGTCTGACTGCTTATGGCCTTGTACAGTTTGTTGGAACACAATATGAAGAAACAGAGTAGGGAAAACAATGACTGTGAAGGATGGCCGAGATCTCTAATAATATGGTTTGCTTTTATAAGGCAGTGTATATTATTAGAATTTTTCATTTTTTTGGTATTGGGTCTGTGTCATATTCACTACACTGCAGTGTTTTGCAATACACAGTTAAACAAGTTTCAGGGAAGCAAGTAAGACAGCCAATGTGTATATGCATGTGTAGAACCTGGCATGCCTAAAGGGATTAAATCAGGCTTCCTTCCGTTATTTAAGGAAAAAAAAGGCATTGTTGAGCCTTCTTGGCTTTAGTGGAAGTGTGTTGTGCCTATCCACCCTGTCACTAAGGATGGTTCCAGGAGATTTGAAGTTGCTAACTCTATTCACAGCATCTCTTTCCTAATGTCTAAGACCAGCTAACATTAAGGTTTTGCTGACAATAAAGGTTGGATGGTTGTTCTGGCAGCACTGTATCAGAAGGCAGATTTCTTCTGTTCTCTTTAAGTTATCTCATCATTATTGGTGATCAGTAAACTTAATAACTGAGTTACCAAGGAGTATAGCAATGGGTTTTGAACACTACCTTTTTGAATACCTGTGTTAAGACTCTGGTTGGGGTTAAGTGTTGATGGCAATCAGCACATGCTGGGTTCTATCATCTAGGTAATCTAAAATCCAGTCACAGAGTTTGACATAACATTTCAAACTTTTAGAAGCTTTAGAAGCTTCATAACATTTAGAAGCTTGGAGAGCACCACACTGAGTACAACACTGTTACATGCTGAGCTATGGGGCAGTATATAAAGAGCATTCTACCCCACTGCACTCGGGTCCCAATCCAGGTGGTTCGTCGTGTGGTTGGTGCGGCAACACACTATCAGCGCATGCTCCCAGCCTACCTTAATCATTTATTATCCAGGTATACTAGGGAATTATGAGGTGCAAGGGATATAGCATTCTTTGTTGACTGGTTATGATGGCATGAAACAATTTGGAATATTACATTTAATTTTTCCCAGCACCAGCCTCATTACATCACAGAGAGAGTGAGTGTGATGAGTTGGTAATTATCAAGACAGTCTACTTTTTATAATTGTTTTTTTTCTCAGTTAGTTATTAAAAATGTCCTTAATCATAACACAGCTTACAGAAAAAAGATTTTGCTTCTGACACAGTGGTACCAGAACAACACAGTCGATCATAGTAAACAGAAGAGAGGCCATGCTCCAATCTTCATCAGTATGTTGTGGAGATGGACAGCAACTTTACATTTCTTCTGTTATTTATGAGCTCATTTAGGCACAACACATACTGCCAATATCATCATGTAGCCATGTCAGTGCCATTACGTCCTCAGACATCTCCATCTATGCTCACCTGGTTTAAAAGATGCGCAGTGAAGTTCATACTTGCCTGCTGTACAATTCAGCAAGAACTGCGGTATGACATCTATACAGAGGATGGTGATGTCAGCTCAGAATATTGTACTACTGGCACACAGTGCCTTTTTGTTTAGGACTTTTGGTACTTTAGAAAATATTCTGTTAATTGGCCTATTCTCAAATTTTACTGAATAACAAATCTTGAGCTGAAATTTTGTTCTGTGATATTTTTATTAGAAAACAATGAAATTAAAAATTCTTTTATCTAACTTTGAAGAAGAAAAAAAAGATGTTTGTCCATTAACCACAATTTAATATTTAGTACAGCCAGCTATCTGAACTAATAAAAAAAACGTAGGTCTTATGGATTAATACGTAACAACTTTACACACTGTTCAGATATGATTTTGGCCTGGTCTTTCAGGTGGCCACAAGCTGGTCATTTAATTTGGATGATACTTAAACACTGCAATTTCCAAAATAAACTTTGGCTCTCCTCATTTGAAAATTTACTTTATACCATTTAGGAATCTTTAATGTATATCAAAAATAAGTCTGGCAATACAAATTTTAATGTCTTTTAACTCTTTCAGGGCTGATGTCGACTTTTGTCAAAAGAAGGAGTTGACGATGGTAATCAACTGTAAACTGTGACAAAACCAACCGCTACATTGAACTCTCATTGTAAGAAGGAAAGTTATATTCATTGGTTTGACCAAGATTCCCTGCGCTCACGTGAGTAGCAAGGCGCACACAACGGCAAAAATGGCACTGACATCTGGCGAGAGATCAAAGCGAATGTGAAAAGCAAAATACTCTGTGGACAATGTCTTGCCTATCATCTCTGAACTGGACTATGACTTGTCGGACTCGGATTTTGATACAAGTGATCGAAAACGAATGTGAGGATCCGGCTTCAGCTGATTAGTCCCCAGCTAGTCGTGGTACTGACAATGTTTGCCAGGGAGGACTGCCACTTAACAATCAGAAGAGGTAGAAACCAGATTGTAATGCACTGCGACCGTGACTGCCGCTGCTGCTGTCCCAGGCACTTGAAGATAGCCTGGCAGCAAACCTGCCGCTCGTTCTTGGAAACTGGCAGCCACATCAGGCAGCAACAGACGTTTTATGTTGATTTCTGTTTGAAAGCATCATTTTTTGGAAAAAATATTCAGCCCTCAAAGAGTTAATGATAAAGGCATTTTTAAGAGTTTATCCACGCAGGTGGTGCAGCAGCAGCACTGCTGCCTCACAGTAAGGAGATCATGGGTTTGCGTCCCGGGTCCTCCCTGTGTAAAGAGCACTTTTGAGTAGTGAGAAAAATGCTATATAAAATGTAAATAATAATAATAATTATTATTATTATTAAGAATCGGATGTGTCACATTGGGAGGTTCATCAGTTTCAAAAGCTACAATAATTTGTAATATTTCTCAGCAGGTTAAATTACTTATTCTTCCACCATATTGTTGGACTAATTAGAACTTGGTTAAAGGCTTGAACCTACAAAGGGATTGACAACAGTGGATGTAGCAAGTAAATATTACAACATGTTTCCAAAGCAAAAAAGGGGACAGCATTTGAGCATATAATTTCAACCATGCATGTAAATAGCAATGTAGCCCTAATAAGATTAATTAAGCTTGAGAAAAGTAATACGAAAATATAGGAAACTTTCTAGATCATTAGAGCTCTGATGAAGATATAAATATGTTTTAGTAAAAGATAAGCAGATTTAAAATGTTCTTCCTGTGATATATGAAGCACAAAGCAGGATTACCTGCACTGAAACAGGGTGCTCTGATGAGTGTTGTTTTTGAAATGCGGCACTCTCAGCTCGACCTTTAGCTCCGGCACTACCTGGCTTGTTCCGAACAGAAGCTGCAGAGTGAGGACTTGACTTGACTTCTGGAACCTGGTTAACCTCTGAGAAGTGCTTGGTGACTGCTTCACCACTGAGCACACCTGGGCTTTGAGTATGACTGAGTGAAAGGTCCACTGCTGCGCCAGCTGTAAAAATACATAATTAAAAAAAAATAGTTAGCAAGCAAGCAAAATATATGATATAACATAAGATTCTTAAACCCATTAAAAACATACCTGGACATAGTGTCAGTACGTTACAAGATCTACTTATGTAAACAGTAACACTTACTTGCAAGCATACTTATCAAAAGATAATATTCATCTGTCTCAAAAAACAAACAATTTATTATACTATACTTCACAGGATATTATTGATCCTTTTTGATTAACCTGAAGCAGGAGCCATGATAAAACCCTATAAATTGTATAGGATCACACCACCATGTCTACCTGTTTGAAGTGTAAATATGCCAGAACATAAGAAATGCAAACATATGAAAAAGTGTGTTTTTGCTTTCAAGAAAGCCACACAAGAAAGTGGTGATTTTGGCATGAAATGTGTACACCCTGTAAATGCCTTTTTTTACAAGAGACTCAACTAATCAACATAAGACACTTAAGAATATTCATCCATCCATCCCGCTATATCCTAACTACAGGGTCATGGGGGTCTGCTGGAGCCAATCCCAGCCAGCACAGGGCACAAGGCAGGAAACAAACCCTGGGCATGGTGCCAGCCCACCGCAGGGCGCACACACACACAACAGAGCTACACACCAAGCACAATTTAGAATCACCAATGCACCTAACCTGCATGTCTTTGGACTGTGGGAGGAAACTGGAGTATCCGGAGGAAACCCACGCAGACACAGGGAGAACATGCAAACTCCACGCAGGGAGGACCCGGGAAGTGAACCCGGGTCTCCTAACTGTGAGGCAGCAGTGCTACCCACTGCGCCACCGTGCTGCCCCCACTTAAGAATATAATATGCAAAACTCTTAATAAACAATTTTTAATGTAATATATTCCCACAAAGTCTTAACACCCCGGAGATATTATTATTGATGGATGCAGAAAAAGCATTTAATATGGTTGAATGGAACTACCTTTTCACTACACTGGAGAAATTTGGGTTTGGCCCGAAAATTTGTGCATGAGCTACTGTATACCAGTCCAGAAACTTTGGTTTGTATTAAAAACATTATTTCAGACTGCTTCAAACTAGAATGCGTGTCGAATGCGTGTCTACTAAGAATTCCAAGAGCTAAACTTAAAAGAAGTGGTGAGGCGGCCTTCTGCTATTATGCACCTAAAATCTGGAATAACTTGCCAATAGGAATTCGTCAGGCTAATACAGTGGAGCACTTTAAAACACTGCTGAAAACACATTACTTTAACATGGCTTTCTCACAGCTTCATTTATTTAAATCCTGATGCTCTGTATATTCAATTAATTATCATTATTATTCATGGTGGCTCCAAAATCTGTACTAACCCCTACTTTCTCTTCTGTTCCTTTTCCAGTTTTCTGTAGTGGCGATCTGCACCACCACCTAAATCAAAGCACCTTGATGTCCTTACATTGATGGATTGAAGGCCAGAAGTCCACATGCTCATCATCATGAAATTCGTCCATGAGAACCCTGAATACAATCAGGACTGACTGAGGTAATTTATTTTAGGTAGAATGCCTAGAGGGGGCTGGGTGGTCTTGTGGCCTGGAACCCCTGCAGATTTTATTTTTTTTCTTCAGCCGTCTGGAGTTTTTTTTTTTGTTTTTTCTGTCCTCCCTGGCCATCTGACCTTACTTTTATTCTATGTTAATTAGCGTTCCCTAATTTTAATTATTTATTCTGTCTTTTTTCTCTTTCTTCGTCATGTAAAGCACTTTGAGCTACATTGTTTGTATGAAAATGTGCTATATAAATAAATGTTGTTGTTGATGTTGTAGAATGCAGTGCTAGACAAGGATGCCCCTTGTCACCACTACTTTTTGCAACCACTGACAGCTCACTGTCAAAATGCTTATGAGATAAAGGGGATTATCAGAGAAGGACTTGAACAGTCCTGCAGTCACTATATGCAGTTGATATGGTACTGTATATATCAGACCAACAAAATACTGAGCCTGCAGTCCTAACAGCACTAACAGAATTTCAAAAGATTTCAGGTCTCAGAATTAACTTGATTAAAAGTGTGCTTTCAAGCACACAATATTAAATTGGACACCTTCCCTTTAATCATCACAGTTCAGTTTAAATACCTAGGGGTAAACATCACAAGTAAACGTAAATCAACAAAATTTTGCTGTCTGCATGGAAAAACTAAAACAAGGCCCACATTAATGGTCTACCCTTCATCTAACTTTAGCTGGAAGAATTAACACTCTCAAGATGAATATCCTGCCTAAGCTTCTTTTTCTATTTCAAAGCATTCCAATATACATCATTAAGTCATTTTATAAGAAGTTAGATTCAATCATAACTTCATTTATTTGTAATTCAAAACATCCACATATCCAAAGGGCGACCCTACAAAGACCTAAGGTAGGAAGTGGCATGGCTCAACCTAACTTTCAATTTTATTACTGGGCGGCAAAAATACAAACTATAAAAACCTGGACATTCACACAAATAGATGAACATACACAGGCTTGGTTCGCAACAGAAATAAAATCCTGCAGTACTTCTTTATATACCTTGCTTTGTACCTCAATAAATACAAGTCATAGCCAATATGCTAACAATACAATTGTGCTTCATACACTCAGAATATGGAACCAAAGTAGAAAGTACTTCAAGATAGAGAAGCTTTTATCTGTGGCACCTCTGCACGATAACCACCTTTTTTCCACCCTCAGAAACGTACGCAGTTTTTATTTTATGGAAAACATTTGTAATTAAATCACTTAGAGATTTGTACATAGACAATGTCTTCGCATCCTACGAACAATTACACTCCAAATTTAACTTTCCAGCCACACATTTCTTTCACTACGTTCAAATTAGAAACTTTGCTAAACAAAACTCTGGAAAAAATATTGATCAGTTTTGAGAACTCAAATAGCATTTCTGTAATAAATAAAAACATTTTAAAGTCCCTCCCGTTTAAAGATTCCAGAGTACAGTGGGGAAAGGATCTCTCCCTCAACATCTCAAAAAAGGAGTGAAAGGCAGCAATGCAAAGAATTCACTCGAGCTCCATATGCGCAAAGCATACAATTATTTAACTCAGAATTATATATCGAGCACATCTGTCTCGTTTAACATTGTCCAAAATGTTTCCAGGGCAGGATCCAACCTGCAAATGTTGCAATCGAGCTCCAACCTCATTGGGCCACATGTTCTGGGCGTGCACCAAATTAACATAATTTGGACCAAAATCTTTAAATGCTTTTCAGACAGCCTGGTCATCACAATCCCTCCAAATCCACTAACAGCTGTGTTTGGTGGACTCCCATATGGACTTAAAGTGGAGAAGGACAGACAAACTGTAATTGCCTTTACTATACTATTAGCACGTAGACTTATCTTGCTCAACTGGAAGAATCCTAACTCACCTCTTTTACGTCAGTGGGTAACTGATGTTATATATTATTTGAAATTGGAAAAAATCTAATTCTCAGTTAGAATAAACAATATGATATGCTTTGAAGTAATAAGACAAGAACTGATATTGCACTTTATTCTTTAACCATTAATGCAATCTCTTTGAAAACCAAAATAACATGAATGTCACTGTATTACTCGACCTATATAAATGAAATCATAATTCTGTTTGGTTGTCCACTTGTTTGTTCTCCAATAATGCAATAATGGCTGAAACGATTTTCACAAAATTTTGCATGTGCATTGTCATTGGTCCATTTTAAAATAAGGCTATATGGCATATTGAGGAAAGGAGCTATAACTGGGGAGGGGAAACCCAAAACCAGTACCATAGTGAGGACTACAATTCCCATCAGGCCGCAGGAGTGTGCTGGGGCTGATAGGAGGATACCATTTTCAGTAGGGACAAAGTTTTGTACCGGCCAGAGTGGGACTGCAAAAATAGCGCTAACAGCAGTTTCTCCTCATCTAAATTGGATAACAATTCCATTGTCTTGCTGGATTATAGCTTTTGTCCAAAGATACATCATTTTGCCTCATCTAAGACAGTTTTTTGTAATCTAGATATTTTTCTGAAAAATATGTCCAAAAGGAGTGCACATTATTGACAAACCCTTAAGATGCAATGTTATTTTCTCTGAACCAGCCAAAAAAAACATACTTTTAAAAACCCAAAACACCCTTTTTAGTGAGTTTTGCAGTTGAAAGATCACACGTGTGTGTCTACAAAATATGTAAATTTGACCAGGAGTGTCATTGCATTCTGCTGTACATAAATGCAAAAAGCAGTAATGATTGACTGTCATGAATTCAGGAATTGACATATACATATTAAGAGAAAAATGTGCATCTTCACCATTAGTCTCTCTAAATCGAAAATTGTCATGACATGCTGGGAATAGTCACTACTTGTATTATATATAAAGCCAACACCAAAACCTAGATAGAGACAAGCCAGCTCAGTTACTATGCTGATATCACAATATTCACCGTTACGATGTAATCAATGCAAAGATTCACACCTGCTTCTTCAGCTTTCTTCTGTGCCAGCTCTACTGCTGCCTTCGCACACAGCTCTCGTGCTTGAAGCCCTGTGGCAGTGCTTCCACTCTCCAATGCCTCCAAAATAATACTATCGATATTTAAGCATGGTGTGCCATAGTGTTTGGCAAGAGTCAAAGCTGTGTTGGTTTTTCCTGTTAAATAAAATGAATATAAGCTACCCACCATTTATAAATGAATAATTTTGAGAATAAAAACATATTTTGACTTGACTAAGAAATAAAATCGCTGATACAATAATACTTCTACATGCCAGTTATGTATAGTCTTTACTCAACTCAGCACTTTGTCATAACTGAGTTACCAATTCATGGCTCAAGCCAATGCCACACCCTTAATTAAATTTCAACATCAATAGCAAAGCACCCAGAGACTAGGATAAAGTGAAGTCAAATTCTAACAACTACTGCTCCCTTCTGTACCTTTCTATGTACAGTATGTATTGAAATATCAATTAACAGTTGCAACTTCTTCCTTCCACAAAAGGAGGACGGTCAGTCGAAGAACACTATCCTGTTATCTGCTTTAAGCAAGAAATAGTTATCATTCCACTATTAGGTATTCTGTATCTTGGAAGACCCCAAACCAAAATAGCATTATTACAAAGTGCTACATAGTTATGCTACTTTCACACTTCATATGCTTTTAAAGGTCAGGCTTGAAATAATAAAAAACAAATATTCTAGTGATCTTTAAAAAACTGAAGAATATAAGAAAACTAACTTATGCTGAAACTAATTTCCTTGTCCTTAACCGAAGATTTTTGCTGTCTATCAATTTTCTAAGCCCTCTTATCCCGTTACAGTGTTGGAAGATGCCAGGGTCTATTCTGGCAACACCAGCTACATAGCATGAAACAATCTAGAAGAAATGTCAGTCCATGACACATCACAGTTACACACTTGCACACATAATAATGTGTGGAACAAAGGCCATGCAAAAGGCCCATATGAAAATGGGAAACGCACAAAGGGCACAAAGACACACATGAAAAGCTGAGAGTTAAACCCTGGCTCCATAGGCTATGAGACACCCGTTGGAGCACATTGCAGTCCTGAACTGAAACATGTGCATGTAAACAATTCTATTTTTCACTATGTGCTGCTGAGACCTTACCTGACACTGGAGCTCCATGCACAATGATGGCAATGCCTCTCCTGTGTTTAGCTGCATTGGCTTCAGGAGAAACGTCAACACCTAGGTGTCTGGCGATGGCCTTTGCCACTGGGGCTGCATCAATTTCTCCTACCCTGCTGCTGCTGCTAAGTTCACTCATTTGTACCTTTGTAACTGTCAGGAAAGGAAATTTATTATAGGATTATGATTTCAGATTATACAAAATTTTTGGGCAATTAGAGTCTTCAGATCTCTGAAATCTATTTTTTTTAAAGGTTTAAATAAAGGAATCAATTTATGACTGAAAATCCCACAATATTACAACATATTAGACTATATACTGATTTGATGTATATTTTTTTTTTGAAAAATAGTTCAATTACATAAACAAAATCAATATATGCAAATGTGAAGGATATTGAGATAAATTAAAATATGATGACCATCCTGGTGAGAAATCTTGTACAATGATACAGTTTGAAGTGTTCAAACAGAGCCAAAATTCATGGAATTTCCAAGTAAAGATGTACCAGTGTATTTACTAACAGCCGGGACCCATGCTCGGGCGGGACACCCCTTTGACACTAGATCCAGGGGAGCAGCCATGGGATCCACGCTACATCCCCCTGAACACTTGGTGGAGGGCCCCTGTGATGCATCGGGGCCACAGGCATGGGACTTAGGAGCCCATCCCTGTTGGGCTCCGTGGCCACCACCAGGGGGAGCTGAAAGGCTTCCTGAGTCAGTGTGGACAGTAATACAGCTACACCTGGAAGTGCAGCCTAATTTAGGCTAATTGCCACCTGAAGCACTTATGGGTGGGCTATAAAGGGAGCCTGCGGCTACTACTCAAGGCGCCAGAGTCGGGAGGAGGAGTACAAAGCTGCCTGGGAGGAGTGGAGGAAGAAGTACCTGAGAGTATTTTGTTTGCATTTATTTGGTGTGCTTGTGTGGGACTGTGCTATGGTTGAGGGACACGGGGAAGACGTGTCCCCCAACTGAAGAAAAATAAATCTTTTTGTCTATTTTTACACATGGCTCCGTTTTCAGTCTGTGTCGGGTCGGGCGCCTATATAGCGCCTTTCACACTGAATATGAGTTAATAACACAAAATGTTAACAGAGGCAACCAAACTGCAAAATGCAAAAACTCTGAAATTATATCAGAATAATATGCCAAATTCTACTCTGTGTTGTTTTTCAATTTTAAACATAGACAAGCTTTTAAAATGTCCAAATGTGTAAGGGCTTAGACAGGATTCTTTAGGTGTGTAATCCAACATACTGAAACAGTCACATTATGCTGGTGCTGAGGTTTTATGCATACAAAGTTAAGGTACTGTATAAAATCTTTAGAATAATAATACAATGTTTAGGGTTTAAGGCACCAGACATTATCAACAGGAAGTGAAATACAAGAGTAACAGAGCACTGTATATTATTTTAGTCCTTGCTGTCTATGTGTAGAACATTAATCAACTCCTTACTTTCACTAAGCCTCGATTCTTCTTCTGCTTCATCTGTCAGTTGGCACACAGGCAGTGAGATTACACTTTCTTGGAAACTGACAGCAGAGTAAACCTCTTCCCTGTTCTCGGTCTCTGAAGTAACACATTCTTCTTGCTCCTCAATTTTAGATTCTGAAGAGGAATATATTTTTCAGTTTTGCAAAATACTATCTTCTAGGTGGAAATACTTTCAAAGAGCACAATCAAGCAAAAATAAAAGAACATACAGCAAGAGCACAAAACATTTTTTGACAAGAACAGTATTCAGCCCAACAGATCTTATCAGTTCCTATGTTACCTGTTTGGGCAGTCAGTGTACCTTGAATGTGTGATTTAAGGAAACTTTTAAAAATTAATTTAAATTCATCATAAATAAATATAGAGCGATTTGCTAACAGAATTATAAATCTCTTTGAATAATCAGTCTTTTGTGACATTACTGGATGATCATTTTTTAATTATACAATTGTGCAGTGGAAACCACGGTCGCCAAACGTTTCAGGTAGCTAGGTTTTATTTCTAGCTTGGTTAATGCGAGTGATGTTTGCTTGTTCTTCTCATTAATGTACTGTGAACTCAACTGATCCAGTTTAAGTGAGTGTAATGGTCTAAACCAGCGGTTCTCAATCTTTGCGTATTTGTGACCCGAGTTTTCATAAGTTTTAATCGTGCCCCCCTAATGTTTTTTGAAAGGAGCCCACTAATACCAATTTGCTCTTTTTTAATTAATGATATATCATAGATGCATATTTTATTATACTAACTTAACTTTTATCGACATTTCTCTAACTCTATATTTATTTTTCTAGTATCAGAATGTAGTTTAAGTTCATTTGTTTTAGTTTCAATAAATGTATTTTTCATATTTTTGATTCTTGTTTTCTTTTTTCACATCTTCGTGCCCCCTTTTTGTTACTTCACGCCCCCACAGTTTGAGAACCACTGGTCTATGGTGTAGTATGTCCTGAAATGGATTTGAATTCTCCCAGTGTTGGTGCCTCACATGCAGTCCATGCTGTTGGAATGGGCTCTTGCTCCCTGCAGCTCTGTAGTGGAAAAGGAAGATTTGATAAATTGTCTGTTGGATAAATAAGTTGCAAACAATTGGAGTAATGGCCAACCAAATTTTAACTTATGCCTTCATTCATATAAACATCCTACTTAAAAATATTAAGGTTTAAACTTTATATTTTTAACTATTTTGTTTTTTTTTTTTTTTTCAGGCACAGTGGCGAAGTGGTAGAGCTGCTGTCTCACAATAAGGAGACCTGAGTTTGTTTCCCGGGCCCTCCCTGTGTAAAGTTTGCATGTTCTCCCTGTGTGTGTGTGGGTTTCCTCCGGGTGCTCTGGTTTCCTCCCACAGTCCAAAGACATGCAGGTTAGGAGCATTGGCGATCCTAAATTGTGCTTGGTCTGTGTGTGTGCCCTGTGGTGCACTGGCACCCTGCCTGGGATTTGTTTCTGCTCCAGCAGACCCCCATGACCCTGTAGTTAGGATACAGCGGGTTGGATAATGTATGTATGGATGGATTTTTTCTTCCATGTTTTGTTGAGATGAGGAAGGGATCATTCACAAAGCAAAGGGGACAAGGCAGGGTCAACCCCAGAAAGAATTCCCAACCAGCACAAAACACGCTTACTTACACTAGTCCAATAAATTGACAGTAAATGAACTAGTACCACATATTTGGACGGTGGAAGGAACTTAATATGCAGATCTTTCATTATACAGAGAGAAGAGGAAACTCAAGCAAAAACTTTAGCAGGATGTAAGGGCAGAATACCATGCTGCTCACCTGTTGCTTCATTCTGTTATATTAAATAATGCAATAAAAGCAGAATCATTGGATTTCTATAATAGCAATCCACCCAACTTTGCTAGTTTCTCCAGCTTTGTAAGTTCCATAAATATTAATAGTATCTGAGCCATAACTAGTAACCATCTAGTACGACTATTTTTAATTAAATGAATCAACATTCTGTCTCTAAAACTAATACATTTACATTACCATCATAAAGACACAGTGACAGAAAACAAAATGGAAAGTTATTTATTTCTATTCAGTAAATATGTTTCCTGTGTAGAAATCATGCTCTGCTTCATAGAAATAAAAAATTGCAAGGAAATATTGTAAGGATGCACTCACATTTTCTATTTTCCTTATAATGTATTTTATCATATTGCACATGTAATTCTGTATACACTGTTTATTCACACAGCAATGCTAGGCAAGTGAAAGTTCTGGCATCTAAAGAACAATCTTTATTTAACTGTGGAGTTTATCTGAAATTACCAAATGGGCTCAAAACTGTATTCTTTGTGTAGCATTTTATAAGATAAACTAGCAGAATACCCGTGCTTCGCAGTGGAGAAGTAGTGTGTTAAAGAAGTTATGAAAAAGAAAAGGAAAAATTTTAAAAATAACGTAACATGATTGACAATGTAATTGTTTTGTTATTGTCATGAGTGTTGCTGGCATATATATATATATATATATATACATACACATACATGTGTACATATACACACACACACATATACTATGGGGTGCCAAACAGGCAAATACATTGATTTTCTGAATATATAAAGTCGGCGTCAGAAGATATAAAGTCAAAACTTGAATATATAAAGTCATTCCCGAATATATAAAGTCAAAACTTGAATATATAAAGTCACTGTCGAAATATATAAAGTCAAAAGTTGAATATATAAAGTTAGCGTCGGTAAATATAAAGTCAAAACTTGTTTCTAAATATATAAAGTCAAAAGTTGAATATATAAAGTCATCGCTGGAATATATAAAGTCAAAACCTGAATATATAAAGTCAGCGCTGGAATATATAAAGTCAAAACCTGAATATATAAAGTCAGCATCGGAATTTATAAAGTCATTCCTGATTATATAAAGTCAACATCGGAGTATATAAACTCATTCCTGAATATATAAAGTCAAAGTCAAAATATATTGATTGAAACGACTCTGAACTGAACTAAGTTAACAAAAACATATTCAGTAAAAAAAATCAAAAAAACACTGTTCGGTTAATGTTTTGAAAATGATGCATGTGCCCTGCCCAGGATTGGTTCCTGCCTTGCACCCAGTGTTGGCTGGGATTGGCTCCAGCAGACCCCCGTGACCCTGTGGTCAGATTCAACGGGTTGGGAAATGGATGGATATTCCAGCGCTGACTTTGTATATTCCGACGCTGACTTTATATACTCAGCAAAAAAAGAAACGTCCCTTTTTCAGGACTGTGTATTTCAACAATAATGTTTTAAAAATCCAAATAACTTTACAGATCTTCATTGTAAATTGTTTAAACAATGTTTTCCATGCATGTTCAATTAACCATAATCAATTAATTAACATGCACCTGTGGAATGGTCGTTAAGACCTTAACAGCTTACAGAAAGTAAGCATTTAAGGTCACAGTTCTAAAAACGCAGGACACTAAAGAGACTTGTCTACCGACAGTGAAAAACACCCAAAGAAAGATGCCCAGGGTCCCTGCTCATCTGCGTGAACGTGCATTAGGCA
Source organism: Polypterus bichir lapradei (assembly GCA_026402145.1). Classification (NCBI taxonomy): domain Eukaryota; kingdom Metazoa; phylum Chordata; class Cladistia; order Polypteriformes; family Polypteridae; genus Polypterus; species Polypterus bichir. The sequence continues at coordinate 80,813,048 of JANRMT010062806.1, forward strand.
TGCTGCAGGGAGGCATGAGGACTGCTGATGTGGCTAGGGCAATAAATTGCCATGTCCGCACTGTGAGACGCCTAAGACAGCGCTACAGGGAGACAGGAAGGACAGCTTATCATCCTCGCAGTGGAAGAGCCCGGATCTCAATCCCATTGAGCACGTCTGGGACCTGTTGGATCGCAGGGTGAGGGCTAGGGCCATTCCCCCCAGAAATGTCCAGGAACTTGCAGGTGCCTTGGTGGAAGAGTGGGGTAACATCACACAGCAAGAACTGACAAATCTGGTCCAGTCCATGAGGAGGAGATGCACTGCAGTACTTCAAGCAGCTGGTGGCCACACCAGATACTGACTGGTACTTTTGATTTTGAGCCTCCCTTCATTCAGGGACACATTGTGAAACATTTTTAGTTTATGTCTTATGGTGTTGACTCTTTTAGTGTTCATACAAATATTTACACATTAAGTCTACTGAAAGTAAAAACAGTTGAAAGTCAGGGGACGTTTCTTTTTTTGCTGAGTATATATTCAAGATTTGACTTTATATATTCCAGCGCTTACTTTATATATTCTAACGCCGTCTTTATATACTCAGGTTTTGACTTTATATATTTGGGAATGACTTTATATATTCAAGTTTTGACTTTATATATTCCAGCGCTGACTTTATATATTCAAGTTTTGACTTTATATATTCAGAAACAAGTTTTGACTTTATATATACCGATGCTGACTTTATATATTCAAGTTTTGACTTTATTTATTTCGACAGTGACTTTATATAATCAAGTTTTGACTTTATATATTCGGGAATGACTTTATATATACAAGTTTTGACTTTATATAGTTAAATTTAGTCATCATTGCATAAATTTTTCTTCACCATAGAAATTTAAAGACTAAATTCAACTTCCATTCCTACCAAAGATATTTCTGGCGACTAAATAGAACCTACTTATATCCAAATTCGAGCTATTGAGCTGTCGCCTGCCTGCCTGAATAAGTCACCCTCGCTTCGCTCTTACTTTTTTACCGTTCATTTAATCATGGCTAGTGGCGAAAAAATTATAAAACGGAAGGAGGATTACACTGAGTATGGCTTTACCAAAACAATTATTGATTGCGAATAAAGTATTGATTATTCATAAAGCTTCAATTGGTGATCTGTTTTTCTGTGTTAACCTCATATTTTTTCATACTTGTTCACAAACCAAGGGGGTGCGAGGGTAAAATGAATCGGGAAGCGCTGATCAATGTAATCGGTGTACCAGGAAATCATGCATTGACAGAAGTTCCCCTTTGATTGTAATGCAAAGTGTGATTAAATGCATTATTTTTTAACGCGTTATGGAGCACATGCATCTAAGCTTCTCAGCTGTGCTTGTGCTAAGAAAAGGAAACATTTTAAAAATAACGTAACACGATTGTCAATGTAACCTTTTGTAAGTAGTGCCTGGAGGATTCAGAGTGTGTATTAACTTGTGGATTTTTCTGTGAGTATTTGGTGGCAGCGTCACAAAGTCATTTCCGTAAGACAGCGTTAGCTGCGGAGCTCAGCTTAGAACGAAATGAGGTGAATGGGAGGGGAGATGATGATGTGACTCCCCCACCCGCCTTAACTGTCAATCCCCCACAAACACAGTCTCTCGGAATTTGCATAAAAACAGCCCTTCACCTGCAATTTTAACTTAGTTACAAAGTGATCAAAACTCTCGTTTATATCCTGCGTCCTCTCATTAAACTTGTATCCCGCATTAGCCGTGGGCATGACAAACGCCAGCGGCAGCCTGTCTATGAACTTAATTTAAACTTTAGGTTTACACCGTGCTTTGTTTCCGAAGTAGCTGCACTCATGAATATGGTTGTATATGTCACTCGTTCGCTTCTTATTGTTTCGCTGCCTTCTCAATTGTATAATGCATGTTTTCTTCAGCGCTTTTTGGAGCTCTTCCTTGTTTTCCACATACTGCATTGACAGTCAGTTCACGTGATTACGTGGGAGGCGTGATGATGTCACACAAAACTCCGCCCCCCACGGCTTTTGAGCTCAACTCCATTACAGTATATGGAGAAAAATAGCTTCCAATTATGACCATTATGCATAGAATTTCAAAATGAAACCTGCCCAACTTTTGTAAGGAAGCTGTAAGGAATCAGCCTGCCAAATTTCAGCCTTCCACCCACACGGGAAGTTGGAGAATTAGTGATGAGTGAGTGAGTGGGTCAGTCAGTGAGTGAGTGAGTGAGTCAGTGAGGGCTTTGCCTTTTATTAGTATAGAAGACCAACCTTTCATGAATTTAATTTTATAAATTCATGACAGCAATTCTCACGTAACAGGTTTAAAGAGAAAAAAAGCTACGAGTTACACTAGGAGGTATAGCCCTTGTAGTTTTACTTATAATGTGACCCACGAATTACACATCATTAAAGTAGGCTGGTTAAACTGAAGAAAAAACGATTGGCTTAGAGAGGTAAAAAAAAAGCGTATAGTAGTACAATGACCTCTGCACTTTGCTAAAATCCTTTTTTCTCTTTTCAAACTGAGCCTTCTAAACTAATATAACTTATGCATGGAAGCAAGGTACCAGAATGGTTAGCCCCACTGCCTTAGCACTCCAGAGTTCCGAGTTTGAATCCCGGTTCAGGTAAATTCTGTGTGGAGTTTGCATAATCTCTTTATATCCATGAGAGACTTCTTCTGGTAATTCATTTTTCAGCCACAATCCAAAGAATTCCAGTATGTGTATATTACTGTATGTAGATCAGTGAATGTAAGTTCTCAACTTATGTTGTCCTGGTTTAAGTGGCTTTGTATGTGAGTGTGTCTTCTATGATGGAATCTCGTTAATTAAGAGTTGGCACTAGACAACAGTATCATACCATAAAAAAGTTTTAGAAAATGCATATATTATATGTTTCTGTTTATGCTGCTCGACTGAGAGAATGTCTGTCATTTGTGAACTACCTTCTTCCTGTATTCCTTGTTCTTCAAGGTCTTTTTTCCAGTCTTCATAGTAATCTAATATCTCAGGAGGAAGCTTTTCACCAGGGTTTCGGGGAGGCAAGAGTAGTACGTTGTCTGAATCATACCCCTTTAACAGGCGTAGTATCTAAAGATAAAAAAATGAAAAAAAAAAAAACCCTTTAGAGGCATACTGAATGTTCACATGCATTAATGTGCCTCACTACATTTTAGGAATGTATAAACCTGTTTATCACTAAGATGATTCCATTGCAGATGAGTAAACAAGTTATACAAACATGAGCAGCCCTACATCTTTGCATTATTGTCTAATAGGCTTTCACTGTTACTTCCTAGGGTGGTCAGTAAAGAAAAGCCAACATACCAAAAGAAATGAATAAATATATCCTAATGTTTCCTACAGATTAAACAAAATAACTGTCTACAACATTAAATGGTAACATAATTAACATAAACATAAAATTAAATTTAGACTTTTTGGCTTACTTCTCACCAGGGCCAGCTCTAGCATTTTTGCTACCCTAGACAAAGCTGCAAATGGCGCCACCAAACTTTATATACAGTATATTCTTACACATATATAGGGCCTCTGAGTTTTTAAAGCTTTGTTATACATATATAATATTGAAAGCCTGATGTGTTTGTAAGTCAGGGTCTGTAATGTTTAAAAAAACAATGATACACCCGATTATGCAACCCTACAGAGACTGCCTAGTAAACCTAAATGGTAGTGTTGTCTCTCTTTTTCACACTGCATGAAGTCCCAGCTTTTGAATTTATAGTCTCATTATGGGTAAACGCAAAACTGAGTTAACTGCCTACACCAGTAGTTAACTACTCACTGCACCATAACTGGCTTACACCTCAGCCACTGCTATGCTACATTTAAAATGTACTTTCTGCACCACATAAACATCTGTATTAACAACAGTATAACAATATTGGTGGGTGGATATGAATTCAAACACATCTTTTTTAGCTGTGGCAGGATATGAACTTAATATCACAAGGTTGTTGGTTAGTCTCTTCCTCCTTGGGTAAATGCCTTTCCATAATATATAGTCATAATGACTATTTTAACATCACCCAGTCATGAAGCTTATTGTAAAATAAGGTTTATAATGCACAAGTGGAGATCATGTTTTTAAGCTATGCATTTTGCTCTCTAGCTTTACAGACACACAACCACAAAATTCAACTTAAAGAGAACATTTGTGCACACAAACATGAACACTAATACATTATTTATAATATAATATCTGATGGGTAGCATGGTGGCACAGTGGGTGGCGCTGCTGCCTCGCAGTAAGGTGACCTGGGTTTCCTTCCCGGGTCCTCCCTGCATGGAGTTTGCATGTTCTCCCCATGTCTGCGTGGGTTTCCTCCGGGTACTCTGGTTTCCTCCCACAGTCCAAAGACATGCAGGTTACAACAACATTTCTGTATATAGCACATTTTCATACAAAAAGTAGCTCAAAGTGCTTTACATAATGAAGAAAAGAAAAATAAAAGACAAAATAAGAAATTAAAATAAGACAACATTAGTTAACATAGAAAATAGTTAACATAGGTTAGGTGCATTGGCGATTCTAAATTGTCCCTAGTGTGTGCTTGGTGTGTGGGTGTATGTGTGCCCTGCGGTGGGCTGGCACCCTGCCCCTTGGATTTGTTTCCTGCCTTGCGCCCTGTGTTGGCTGGGATTGGCTCCGGCAGACCTCCCGTGACCCTGTAGTTAGGATATAGCGGGTTGGATAATGGATGGATGGATAATATCTGATATCAATGTGTCATTACTGCTCAAAAGACATTCTCACTCCTATCTCAAGCTTATACTACATGGCCAGGACTGTAGCCAGCAGTCCAGTATACGCTGTTCATTACGTTGAAGGTACAGTATAGTATTGACACTACCTTTTCTTCTTCATGGTACTGCTTGTCAAATTCCAGTGAGTAGAATTCAATGGGGTAAGCACATGGATTTTTTACTGTAACTACTATTTTATCTCCATTACTGTATGGAAGAATTGGCACAAATTCCAGCACTGATGGGCAGAAATCTAGATGCAGTTCTAATCCTTTCCCCTGGACTATAAGTTTCTTTCGCTCTTTGCTCTGAGAGATACGCAGGAAGATTGATTCTGTATACAATTTCTGTTGGCAGGAAGATACAACATAATACAATAAAATAAGCTTATGTACAAACAGAGAAAGAGACAAAGAAAACTTTTTAAAATTCACAATGGTTTGCAATTTATCACTTTATATTTATTAAATCAATTACATTTTTGACTTGATGCTTAGTTCAATATATTTTCCAGTTGTTCAAAATAAAAAGGACATTCTTCCTTTTCTAAATACCTCTTTGGTTGGGCTGAACTTAACTTGCACATTGACACGCTCTCCTGGAAGCAGAATTCCAGAAGAGGGAAGCAGTTCAAACACTTGTTGAGAGGGCTTGGTTTTAATTTTAGCTTTGCGTCTCAGGTGAAGAGGCATATGCTTATCAATCTGAAAAGAAAGCAGTAATAGAACTGATTAGTGCAGCACACTTTATCAAACTTTATTAGGTTTGTGTTACAATTCTTTAATCCTCTTATCCACTTTCTGAAACATCAATTTTTCTGTGCCTGTTCCAACAAATTAAAATACCTTTTGGGGATTAAACAATTTGTCCATCTCCCCATCTAACTCCTAAAATACTTTTTGTCTAATAAGGTTTTGGGAAGCAAAAACAATTTTAGTAGCATTAAATACAAGACAATAAGTATCTCTGATTGCAATGATAACTAATTTCAGGATACACAAACATACCCAGCTATACTCACTCCTATCAGGCCAATTTAGAATTACCATTCCTAGACAAGGTTGTGCCCACAAGGTTGCTGGTTCAATCCTCAGCTTCAGCTTTCTTTTGATTCTAAGCAACTCATTTAACCCATTTATGTTTTAAACAATTTTAATATTCTTATCTTGTTTGTTGCCTTGGACAAAGCTGTTTGGCAAACAAACAACAATAATAATAACAGAAGCCAGAGTGCCGAAGGGGCCTGAGTTGCCTCGAAAGCTTGCTGCGGCAGGTGGCTGGAACCCATGCCCGGTTAGGAAGCAGTCATGGGATGCTTACCATGTCCCCCCTGGGTTGCATTGGGGCCAATAATTTGGAACATCGGCGCTCATTCCTGTTGGGCTCTGTAGCCACCGCCAGAGGGAGCTGCACGGCCTAACGAGCCCGTCTGGGCGGAAACGCAGCCACACCCGGAGGTGAAGCCGGAAGTAGGTCAACGAGCACCTGCAGCACTTCTGGGTGGGCTATAAAAGAGGCCGACAGTCACCACTCCGGAGGAGGAGGAGGAGGAGGAGGAGAAGGAGAAGGAGGAGAAGGAGAAGGAGAAGGAGAAGGAGAAGAAGAAGAAGAAGAAGAAGAAGAAGGTGTGTGTGTGTTGTGGTGACTTTCTTTTGGGGTGTTTTTGGGACTGTGCTATAGCTGAGGGCCACAGGGAAGACGTGATCCCTCAGGGGAAGAAAAAATAAAAACCTTTTTGTTTATTTTAATACGTGCCTCTGCTGTCATTCTGTGTTGGGTTGATGCCTATATAGCGCCTTTGCCATACTTGCATATTGTAATCTTTTTAGTTAGCCAATAAAAGGTGTCATTTTGCTTGACGTCTCACTACTTGCATACACAGAGATAAACAGACCAAGAAGGGACATCACTTCATTACAAGGGACACTTAAGCAGTGGATCAGTTCTACCTGATATGCTTATGTTTGGGATTTGAAGAAAAATAAAGTACTGAGAAAAAGCCTAGACAAACAAATGGAAAATGGGAACACTCCATGCACAAAGTCACCAAGCCAACAATTGAAACTAGGGTCCCTGGAGTGAGGCAGCAGCACTGTCTACTATACCACACTGCTATATGCTTTGTATGAAAATGTGCTATAGAACAAATGTCGTTGATGTTATATATGTGTAGTTGTCTTGTATGGAAATCACACTGTTGAACCTATCTCTACCATTGTTTGCACAGATTCCCTATTTGTTCAGGGAAACTACAGGAGAAAACCATAGGGCTAAGTTTGTTTTGTTGTGAAATTTAGTTTGGGAAGTTCCAGTTAGCGTATTCACCCCAAGAAGCATATGGTAGTCCTGCTAGATAATAATAAAACAAAAACAAATAGAAAAATAAACTCACAAACTTAAAAGTTATGGCACCCTGTGTCAAACTTAAGTGACCATCACTGAACTGCAATCTACATACATTTCCACAGTAATTGTGTGTCTGTGTGTTCGTCTGCTTTTTATGCCTCTGTTACTGCAATAGATGGAGTATCACAAACATTAATACTGCTTTTACAAATCCCATACCAAATGGCATATAACGGAGACATACGCATTACATGGTGCACTTCAAATGTTAACGGTGAGATCTGTGTTGACTACTTTGATTTCAACACATCTTAGATGGGTAGCACAGCAAGTCAATTACTGTAACCATTCTAACTATTCATTTTTTTATAAGTGTGCTTAATCCAACTCAGAGTTCTGAAGAACCAGAGCCTTTTCAGATATCACTGGGCAAAAGACAGAGCAACTCTGGATAGTGTGCCAGTCCACTGCAAGGTGCACTTAAGTAGACATCTCTACACTTTTTCATAAGATTCTAACTGCCCACAATTTACACATCTTTAGCATATACAGTAGAAGGAAATCCATATTAAGTATGGAAATACTCTGTTTAATTGTGGTGAAATGTACAAAGTGCACATAAACAGTGACTGGATTCAGATTCATTTGTGAGGCAGCAGATCAAACCACTAAACCACCAAACATAAGCAATGTAAAACATCACACAAGATAATTTTGCTTCATTTGAAAAGAGTAACCTAAAGATGGTGGTCATTTATTTAAGCTATTTGCATTCTCTATAGACATGTTAACCTGTATTTTTACATTTATAATTACAATAAAAAGATGATCATCTGTTATGGGCACAGTGTATATATTGAACACCTAAGCAAAAACGAATGTACAAGCATGCACAAAATTTAATAAAGAGTGGTTACAAATTGTATATTACATTTCAAATCCTATTTCTTGTTTAATCGGCTTGCAATGATGTGTTCAGGATACAGTGAGACTCCCTGCAACCCTAATAATGACTTATATTGTGCTGTATATTTAAATATGTTATAGTAATAACTGTATTTCAAAGGACTATAACAACAGAAAATAGATTTGAAGTTACAAGCAGACAATTACCAGCTTTGGCTTTTCCTCTTCTGTTAAAACCCATTCACATACAACTTGCACATGGTTGTAGATTTGAAAGTTTTTCACTTGGCACTGCCCACACAAAATGGGATCAAACTCAAGTATAGCAGTGGAGAGTGTGAGAGAGGGAATAATTACAATAGCATGCACATGGATCTGGACTATTGGCCCACTAAGCACCTGTAGAAACACAACACAGGTTTTACATTAAAGTATGCATAGCATACAGTTTGGGTATTATTATAGCATACAGTACAAGTCAGGGATCACTCATTTAGGTACTCTACAGTCTGCATGGTACAGCAGAAATTTGAGACTTTTTATGGTCTTCAAAATTCTGTAGGATCACTTGGGTTGGCAGATCTACGGGACTGGAACTTTGGTCTAAAGACCAGTGCGCTTAATTTCAAACAGCAAAATGATCAACTGGGTCTCTGCCTCCAAATCTCAGTGTGAAAATGAGCAACTTGTTTAATCAACTTGTCACATTTTAATTTTTTTTAATTTCCTTAACACAATTGTTTTAAACAGTATGCTTCGCAAAGGGATCAGCTTGCAAAACAAGATATTGGAATAAACACACAAACAGATTTAGACATACTGTAGATGAAACAAAACTGTAGACATGTAAAAACTTCAAAGGCTAATTCTTCTCAGAAGTAACTGAAAATAAAATACCACAAAAAAGAGCAAGAATGTATTGGTTCTTCTTGATGATCAAAAAACATACCTGAATTGGAACTAGAATATCAATATCACCTAGATTTAGGGCTACACTTGCTGGATCAAACCTCAGTTCAAATGTTTCTGTCTCACAAAATGGCAAACTTTTCACTCGGTATAGTTCTGTACTCAACCCTGTAATACAAAACAAAACACTTGATAAAACAACTTATAATATATAATGCTACTGAAATAATAAAATGGAATAAGAAACAGTGTTATTTTTTATTTTAATAAGAGTTGAAATATTACAGAAAATGTTTCAGTTTAAAATGTACTATAAAGATCCAAATCTTTGACATCCACAATGAAATATCTCTGTACCACCCTTATTATACAATGTTATCATTTTACATTCAGTTTTTCTGATTTCCTCTTTCAACATATTAAATGTTTTTAAATCAATCAATCCATGAAGTTTAACACAGATTCGTATTTTTGTCAGTAAATGTGTTATGTAAAAATGTAAATGTTGTAAAAAGGTTAAGAAATCCATCCTTACTATTTAGTGAGAACCAAAAATATTTTTGTATGTAGAAAAGAATTGGTTCACAACCATGCATATCCTCAACAATACTTGACATTACAAATACAGTAATGCAATAAACTTACATTCATTCTATGTTTGGGTCTTGTATTAATCCCACAGCTACAGAAACACACTGGGGCACAAAACAATTCCAAACTAAATTGAGGGGTATGAAATGGATGGAAGGACTGACAAAGAGTTTCAGAAATAAAAGTGGATTGATTTTTCAAGTACAAAATCAGATTTTCAGTGGACAGACTGCCAAGCACAGCATGATAAACAGCTCTAATTACAGCAACAACCGAAAAAACACTACTTCTGGAAACACAGAGTCCAGAAAAATATTGTTACATTTAGTACATACAGTAATTACATGTTTACCTGTGCTAGCCAGAATCTGCTTGTCAATTTGAAATGAAGCTGGAAGTATGCCTGTGTTGAACACTTTAATCATTTGAGTACACACGTTGCCATATGTAACATATCCAAAGTCCAGGTAATATTCTGGTAATTTGCATCTGCAGAAATAAATTTTATATAAATATTTAAAATTTGTTATCATGTTGTAATTTTAATTATCTAATATTATTACAAAATAAATGACTGTATGTGTGTGTGCATATACACATATTGTATATATACATAAACACACATGTTCAAAATGTACATATAAACTGATCAGCCAACACATTAAACCCCCTGCCTAATATGGTGTAGTTCCTTTCATGGCACCAAAACATCTCTGACCTGCTGAGGCATGGAGTCCACAAAACCTCTGAAGGTGTTCTATGGTATCTGGCACCAAGACAGATCCTTTAAGTCTTGTATGTTGTGAGGTGGGGCCTATATGGATGAGACTTGTTTTTTCAGCACAGATGCTCAAGTGGATTCAAATATGAGAGATTGGGAGGCCAAGTCAACACCCTGAGCTCTTTGTCATGTTCCTTAAACCGTTCCTGAACATTATTTGCAGTGTGGTGGGCTCATTATCCTGCTGAAAGAGGCCACTGTCATCAGAGAATACTGCTGCTATGAAGGGGTTACATGGTTTGCAGCAGTCTTTAAGTATGTGGTAAATGTCAAAGTAACAGCCACATAAATACTAGGACCCAAGGTTTCCCAGCAGAACATTGCCCAGAGCATCACACTGCCTCTGCAGCCTTGCTGTCTTCCTGTAGTGCATCATGCTGCCATCTATTCATAGGGTAAACGACCCGCACACACACCCGCCCTTCCGCATGATCTAAAAGAAAACATAATTCATCAGACCAAGCAATCCTCTTCCATTGTTCCATGGTCTATTTCTGACACACACATGCCCATTGTAGGCACTTTCTGCAGTGGACAGGGATCAGCATTGACACTCTGACTGTTTTGTGGCTATGTAGCCCCATACATAGCAAGCTGTAGTGTACTGTGTGTTTTGACACCTTTCTCTCATGGCCAGCATTAAGATTTTCAGCAATTTATTCTATAGTAGTTCTTCTTTGGGATCACATAAGACAGGCTAGCCTTTGTTCCCCATGCACATCAGTGAGCATTGGGTGCCCATAACCCAGTCACTGGTTCTCCGATTGTACTTCCTTGAACCATTTTTGGTAGATACCAATGACTGCATACTGTGAACAGCCCACAAGATCTGCTGTTATGCAGATGCTCTGACCCTAGTATATAGCTTTTACAATTTGAGCCCTTGGACAAGTCGCTCAGTTCCTTACACTTGCCCATATTTCCTGCTTCCAACATATTACTTTCAAGGACTGACTGTTTACTTGCTGCTTATTATATCATATTATTATTATAATGAGATCATCTGTGTTATTCACTTAACCTGTCAGTTATTGTTGTGGCTGATTGGTGCAGATTGGTAGATACATAGACTGTAGAGCTCATTCTCACTTCAATACCCTGCACCCACAATAAAATCCAAGCCGGCTAAAATAAACACAGAGAGAGATGGATAACAGTAGAACACAAAAGTTCCAAAATATAGAAATACAAATCATCTGCATCAGCACTTTTTTGGCCATCATTTTTATGTCTTTCAATTTCTGTCCTGCTTGGCTTGTCAAAAATATCTGACTTTTTCTCTCAATGAATTCTCAATGGATTCTTTATGTGTCGTCACACATGTTTAGTAGCTAATTTGGCCCAGGTCAAAAATGGTAAGATAAGATATATTGCCAAATGTAAAGGAAAGGAATAAATTCAAAGTGAAAAACAAATCTCAATTCGTAATCAGAATATACTGTACCTAGTAAGAAAAGTATTTTTAAAAAAAGTCCTTCACCCAATATGTGTTTTATTTTATACTAGCAGTGTTACCCGGCTTCGCCTGGGAAATTTCCTAAGACAGTGGACTTCAGTTAAAATCCCTTCAGCCAAAGTACTCTGTAAGTAACTAAGTACTTTTGTGTATACAATATTTTGCATTTTTTTTTTTTTTCGCTAGAAGCTATTATTATTAATGCACTGGAGCTCAGAGTAAATGATGTGATCAGATTTTGCTCTTCTTGGTCATTTGGATTTTGTTGCTAATCACTGCAAAATACAATTTTAGAGGAAACTGTATTCTTTTTAATTCAAACAGGTAATTGATAGGAATACTTAGAATTTTAGATATAAATAATATTTTACCCAGTAGCACATCCTGAAAAAAGGGTAGGCTCAATCAGATTTGAGTGTGATAGTTTCATTTATAATCTTGTACCGTTACAAAATTTTGGAGAGTTTAAATGAATTGACTCATGATTTACTTTAACTTATTACATACAGCATTAATGTTTACAGGTTGCACATTTACATGGCACAAACAATGAACTGAACCTTTTAAACACTGTACAGAAAAGAACAGGTGAAAAGAAATAATATCATGAGCTATGTACAAGGTCCACCTTCTCTATGTTGTGTCTTTGGGAGACCCCTTTACTGAGCTGCATAAGCATTTAAGTTGGGCGAAGCATGTAGACACTCCAAGCTTGTGTTGTACTCATGGCTTCAAGTGGTGTCATTAATGGAACTTCCCTGTTTCTGCTTCCCCAGCTCTCTGCAGTATTGCATGTATTCATTTCTACACGTGATCACTTGACATTAAAAATGACTAATAAAGGATAACCTAAAGAAATTTACCATTAGAACACTAAAGGAATGGCTACTGAAAATGGGGCTTGGCAGTCAAATGTAAATAATAAATTCAAAATGTAATTTCAAGCAGTAATAGCCATTAGTAACACTAGTCATGTCTTGGCTGTATTTTAAATCAATTTAATAGTATCTTAATAAAAAAGGTATTAATTTCTATGAAAATCATACATTTTATAGTCGTATCCAGACTTTTGACTGGTAATATATATATACAATATACAAAACATTCGTCATCCAATGCCACACATCTAAAATCGATATTTTTTGAGCAATAAAGTGCTCCTTGTGTTGTTTTGCCTTCAGGTCCACCATGGTAATCCCTTTTTTTCCTTCACTTACCTAACCAACCTCCTTCTCCATTTTTGACCAGTATCACTAACATCTTTGTTGTGGGATGAGTAAAGTCTCTCCTGTTCCAAAGCATGCTCCTTAATTAGCAGACGTTCCACTTCCATTTGAATGAGGCAATCAGTCTGTTAGAACAGAACATTAGTCACAGTTAACTTGCACCCTAACCTGTAAAATAATTTATTACATGTTAAATCCTTTTTGCTATATTCAGATAGCAACACTTCAGATAAATCAAGAAAGTCCTTTCAACATTGGTACACTTCCTCTGTTGGGATGAGCAGCTAAACAGATGGTTATACAAGGTCAGCTTTAAAGAAAGCCAATGAAATTTTGAGGGAACCCACTGGGCTGATAAGCATTTAATGCACTAATGTAAAAATATCACAGAAGAGCCCATAAGGCTACAAAAAATAATACAAGTATAAGCCAATACCCGTTGGATTTACTGAGTTTTTCAATATTTTGCGTGAGCAGAAAAAACATATTATGAATGAACATTGGCGGATATTCTATGCTCCCAAGCTATACTCCTACATCAAACTAATGTTTCATCTAATGTACTTAACTAACAAATGGAGTAGGACAAAATGAACCAAGGAGGATGTTCACAGATTACTTGTAAGATTTAGAGGTGGATGATGGTTACTAGTAAAAAATTATGCAAGATTATTATTCTACTGTTCCCTGATATTAAAGATAAACATGTCATTGTAAAAATAATAAAAACATGTTTAAATGTAAATTATGTTGTTGCTTTTAAAATGTTCATTTTTCCTATAATATACAGGGGGTCCTCGGGTTACAACGTTTGGAGTTTACAACACTCACTCCCATAAAAACTTAAAAAAATTGAGACATGAAAAGGAATAAAGGTAAGCATTTTTTTACACTCATTCTTTCTGTTACTACAGTACAGTGTACAGTACAGTATATTTATGTCCTTTTCTTTTTTCTCAGGCTTAGATTTTGTGTTTTTATGTTCTAGATTATGATTTTGCAAATGTGTTAAGATAGGTAAGCGACTTAGGCTAGAGTGTGTTTCGACTTACACCAAAATTTGGGTTACATCACTGTTGTAGGAACGGAACTGTGTCGTAACCCGAAGACCCTGTAGTATATACTGTTTATTTTTGTTATTAATAATAATACTGTGGGTTTTTGACAATTTAGATAAAAAGATTTTTTAAAGTACACTTTACTTTATATGTAACTTGGTAAAACTGACACTGGAAAAGAGTGAACTCAACACCAACACAGTTCTGAAAATGGTTAAATTGGCAGAAGATAAGCATTTGACTCACTGAAAGAATGTATTCGTCCAGGGACTGTTCTGCCATTTCAGAGCAATTATCTTTCTTCATATGAAAGGTTTTTCTAGCTTCTTTTACCAGAGAACTATATCTCTCATCATCTGTAAAAAAGAAAACTTTCAGTAACACCCAGAATTAGGAGGAGAACCTCTGGGTCACATAAAGAAATAAATAGCAATGAAATTCAGAAATTACTATAAGGTATCTGGTCCTTTAAATGGTATTTGTTGTTTTGGCTTCAGAAATCTCTCAATAAAGCAAAAAAACGCCTTATGATAATTTCTGTCCTTGTAAGGTAACTTGTGAGCTAGCAGACAGTTAACTGAGCATTAATTCACATATATCTTGAGTGGAAGATGACCTGGACACAGACAGGCAGACACGTTCAAATCATCCACAACACGTTTATTTACAACCATATTTACACCAAGTGCACACTAAACCCCTAAAGTCCCCAAAGTCCTGGCCAATCAACAATGCCACACTTCTTCAGGCCGCCTCCTTGTCTCTCCTCCCAGATCTTGTCCTCTCTTCTCTGCTGACTCCAGCCATCATATGAAGGAAGGCGGCCCCTTTTATAAACCCCCGGATGTGCTCCAGGTGTTTCCCAGCAATCTTCCACTGACACGCCCCAGTGTAGTGCCGGCTGCATCCCTGGAAGCACTCCGGGTGTCCCTACTCCTCTTCCCCCCAGCACTTCCGGGTATGGTGGAAGTGCTGAGGTCCAGGGCTCCAAAGGCATAGGGGCGCCCCCTGGTGGTGACCACAGGCCCCTACAGGGTTGAGCTTCAAAGCTCTGTACCCGTGGCCCCCATAGGTACCAGGGTGGTCGCCCCCACATGGTCTGGGAAAGGCGTAAGCTTTCCTCCGGTCCTCCTGGGCGTCCCGGCCGGGTCGCCCCCCCAGCCATTTCTGACACTTGCTAAGGAGTGAATAGTCCAGCAGATGCAAAAGCCTAGCAGAAATTAGCAAGTTTAAATAACAACTGACCTGGTGCAAGAAATTAGTAAAGTGCTGTCAGTCAGTGGTAGTGAAATCAATGACCTGGAATACTGGACTTTCCTTACAACACCTTGTTTAGGCGTAAATATTTTCCATCCACCAATGTGTATTGCTTAGCTTTTCCTACTGACATTAAGGATGTCTTTTCTTGTCAAGAACACATACCCAGTGTTACAAAAAAAATGTACTTTGGAAGCCCACATTAAGAACATGACAGGAATTAGCAAATTAAAAATTGCCTTGAGTTGATTTATTTAGAAAATTCTGCCAATTCTAACTTGACTTCAGTTTCTCCTGGCTCCACTGTACTCAGTGGATGGCACAAATCTGGTTACAGGGTAAGTAGGTGACTGCGATATGGTAGGGTGGTGGGATCTACAAATAGAACATTTAGTCCCTAAGTGCACAGATCACCAATTTGGAAACACAACTGGCTGAAAATAAAACAAGTGCTCCTAACTGGTGTGATAAAGGCGCTATATTGCGCCCGACCCGGCACAGACTGACCCAGAGGCATGTGTCAACACACAGAGACTTTTTATTTTTCTTCACCTGTGGAGCACGTCTTCCCCGTGAACCCCACAGGCAATACACAGTCCTAAAAGCACGTAAATACCTCACCAACAACTCTCCACCTTGCACCACCATTCCTCCCAGGCAACCTCGTCCTCTTCCTCCCGATTCTGGCTGTCAAGTGGTGGAGGCTGGCCCGTTTTATAGCCCACCCGGAAGTGTTCCAGGTGCTTGACCACCTGGTCCCAATTGCACCTCCGGGTGGGGCTGATGACTCATCCAGCCGGCTCTTGAGTTCCGGCAGCACGCCCTATGTGGGAGACTGGGGAATCAACGTCGGCCAGGGAGGCTGCCACCACGCGTCCTGGGGGAGGTATTGAGCTGCCCATGGTGACTCCCCCGGAACATATGCAGCAGGGGCGTCACAGCCGGGCATGTGCCCCAGCCGTCCCTCACACTGGCTATTCCATACTGTGCAAAATTAGATATTGATACAAAGGGAATCCTTCATATCTACTATATGTACACCAATGCTAAACAAAAATGTCAGAACGTATTTGAGGGTGGCTGCTTAATAACATTAGATAGAGCAGATGTGGTCTATAGTGGACTGCATTTCCTTTACTTCTGCTTAACCATCTTGTGTGGTTAGGAAGATCTTTGGAAAAGGCCCTAGATTTTTGAAGAGATGTGGTCTGTGCAGAATCTTATATTTCATCTATATATGACATGAAAACTGAATGTTTAGCTAATCAGAGCACCATCTAATCCATAGCCTTGTGGCATTAAATCATTCCACCTATTATTCTTTAGCAGTTGCGGTTTGGAACATTTTTAGATTAACTAAAAATAACTAAAATAGTGAATACAGTGAACTAATTTTATTTTGAATAAGAGAGATAATCATAGTCAAAAAACTAAGCAGAATTCAGAAACTGAATTAATCAAGGAATGGGCTTTAACCAAGGTCACACAACGCCTGTGTTCTCTTTTTCTCTTTTGTAGTCCCCAGATTACAATACTTAGCATGCTGCATTTCCATATTGTTTAGTTGGCCAACAATGATGTCTAAACTGGCACACAATACGACTGACACCATAAGAAAACATTGTGAAATGTGAACAGCATAAAAAGGATCACAAAATAGCTTCTGAATGATAACCTCATAGTGCAAAAAATAAGAAAACTGCACAAACTCCACATAATAACTAAAATCAATGTGTGAAAATGTTGCAGT
Source organism: Polypterus bichir lapradei (assembly GCA_026402145.1). Classification (NCBI taxonomy): domain Eukaryota; kingdom Metazoa; phylum Chordata; class Cladistia; order Polypteriformes; family Polypteridae; genus Polypterus; species Polypterus bichir. Next base: position 80,830,107 of record JANRMT010062806.1, read on the forward strand.
AACTAAAAATAATAACATTTACAACTGCTGTTATTGAAAATCCCAGTACTGAGTGAAGTATCCCAAAAATGGTTAATGTAACAACAACAAATGATACTCAACTGATAGAGAATAACATTAGATTTAAAATTAAGAGTCAGATCCTGTACCAGGGTGCCTGTATTAGCAACTTAATTAACATTTAAATAAAAAATACAAATCCAGTCAAAACACAGGTTTACAGCTTAAAATGCTGCCTACTGAAACTGCAGGGAAGACCTTATGAACTTGATTAATTATAAAACTGATAATAGAACATCCTGGATTTCAAAGATTTCAAAGTTTTTGCAAACATAGTACTTCAGTGTCAAAGCCTGTCTCTCCTCGTGCATACTACCTAATTTTAACTTTATAAAAGAACTGAAAGTTTTAAAGTGTTACTTTTAAATGCAACCTACAAATGACACCCATTTGCTTATGGAAATGAACACCATCAATCCATTACCACTCATCTGTCATTTTCTCAATTTCTCTGGCTTCTCACCTTCTTAGCTAGTTGTATTGTTATCTAAGCAGAACTCCAAACTCAGATTTCAGGGTAACACTGGCAAGGAGCCGATTTCAAACTATATTTGAGTTCAACTTTTGGGATCATATCCTAATGTCCTATAAAATCCAACATCATATATGTCTGAGTTTCCTCTAGAAGACCCAGGAACCACTGCACCCATTATGTTGCTTAAGGGGCTAGATGTCCTACATTTTTTGGATAATCTGCTCTTTGTTATACGCCAATCAATTTCCACTACTTCCACCTGCCTGTCAGGGTAAACTTTGCTTACACTCCATAATATCACCAATAGTTTATTTTCCTGTCTGAGTTCTTTTCATTTACAGGTAGCTGGTAAAAGTGCTGTAACCTGTTATAACAAGTAAAATGTAATTGGGATTAAATTTACATGTTTTACCAATAGAAGAAAAAAAGGCAGATAATACTGTAAAAAAGGAGAGTTGGGGTTTTTAGTTAGACAAGACAGACAAAAGTAGGAGGCAAACCAGCAAACAAAACTGGACAAAGGTCTTACCCATAAGGTTTCGTGGAAGATCAAGGAAGATTCTTGGAAAAATTCCCTCTCCTTTCACAAAAACAGTATCAGGTTTAAAATAGGACACTTGTATATCAAAGCTCTTTTGGTAGGTCTCAGGAATGCCAGGAAAGTAATACACTGACAACCTCTGCTCTGCATATGCTTCAATATAACCCTGATCAAAAAAGCACATTGTTTTGAGGTTAAAACACATTGTTAAAGAGATTCTGAGAAAGACAGAAAAAGAAAAAAGCTTGAATAAGGTCAACAGTATAAAGCAGTATAACTGTTGGGCTAATAATCGTTCTATATAATATGCTACCGTGGCTGTCCGTTTGTCTGTCCAGGATTTTAAATCACCCATAGCTCGCAAACTGTTTGACCTATTGACCTGAAATTTGGTACACATATACTATGTGACGTCAACTATATGCTTTTGGGGTGATGATTGACCTCCAAGATTATTCCTATTTTTATTTTTATTTTATTTTATTGTAGAATCAACTCTCGACAGTGGCCGTGCAGCACATGCATATCGGCGCCATTCTCATCCCTACCACCTTCACTGTCACTTCCCCTACTTCTTCATATCTTAAATGATTCCTGAGGCAGACTGAAGACTTAAGTGCCAGCTTAAGTGAAAAATTAAAGAAAACGTACCAAGCAATTGCAATACAAACACTGACTTAATCAGTTTTAATGTGAAAAGATGTTGATGAAAGAAGAGAAGAAGTGGGCCGCTAGGGTGGAGAAAAGAAGAGCTGCTCAGGAAGCAGCAAGCGCATCAACCTCTGAGCAAACGAATGCTAAACGTACAGAGAAAGAGGATGAAAACTAGGAATGCTCAAGTCAAGCGTATTCACTGCACGTTATCATGCGGTGTGCCGTTACTGGTTCATAATATTACACTACCGTGGCAGTCCATTTGTCTGTCCAGGATTTTAAATCACCTGTAAACCGTTTGAACTATTGACCTAAATTTAGTACACATATACTATGTGACGTCTGCTATCCGCTTTCAGGGTGATAACTGACGTCCAAGCTTATTCCTCTTTTTATTATTATTTTATTTTATTGTAGAATCAACTCTCGGCAGCAGCCAGCAGGGTGGCCACGCGGTGCATGTGTAAGGGCGCCATTCTCATTCCCTATCACCTTCGCCGTCACTTCCCCTACCTCTTCATATTTTAAATCATTATTGAGGCAGGTTGAAGACTTAAGTGCCAGCTTAAGTGAAAATTTAAAGAATTTAAATTGCTTAAGTAATTGCAACACAAACACTGACTTAATCAATTTAACACAAAAAGATGCCGAAGAAAGAAGAGAATAAGCAGGTCGCTAGGGTGGAGAAAAGAAGAGCTGCTCAGGAAGCAGCAAGCGCATCAACCTCTGAGCAAACGAATGCTAAACGTACAGAGAAAGAGGATGAAAACTAGGAATGCTCAAGTCAAGTGTATTCACTGCATGATAGCCATTACTGGTAATTCATAATTAGTGTTGGGTTTGCATAGTAACGCTTAGAAAAAGAGAATGGTTGCATTGCCACTGGCAGCAACTGGACATTTAAGATAATGTGCAGGAATGATGCCAGAGAACAATTCACTAGACCCTGTGTGCCCAATGGAAAAGGTGCTCCCTGTGGGACAGGCATAACTAAAGAATCTAATCAGTAATCCATCCATCCATCCATTATCCAACCTGCTATATCCAAACACAAGGTCACGGGAGTCTGCTGGAGCCAATCCCAGTCAACACAGGGCGCAAGGCAGGAAACAAACCCCGGGCAGGGTGCCAGCCCCCACAGGGCACACACACACCCACAAACCAAGCACACACTAGGGACAGTTTAGAATCGCCAATGCACCTAACCTGCATGTCTTTGGACTGTGGGAGGAAACTGGAGTACCCGGAGGAAACCCACTATTGTATTTGAAAATATTATATACTAAACTAGCAGGAGAACAGCATATCAAAAATAAGACATGCCATTATATTACACGTTCCATGGACGTCAGCATTTTAAGGGCACCAGCCAGCCTTGAAGCTGTGGCAGTGACCAGTCATTACCTAAATTACTTTAATATCTTCTGTGTCTCTGTTAAAAAGCAGAATGAAATAAACAGGCAGATATGCTTTGTTTAAGCTCAAGGTTAGTCAGTACTCACAGACTGCGGAAGAACAAGTGGTATTCCAGGATGAAGGTTTTCAGGAAATGCACACTGCTGGCCATTCAATACATTGAATTCAAAATTAACCTTTCCAGTATTTTTTAATGTGATTTCAGCATGAGCCACACAGTCAAACTCCTTTGTTCACATGTTTGCACAAAGATGTTGCAGAATATGATAAAAAATAGTGAAAAAAGATTAGAAAACTAATTCACTTGTGAAACTAATTTCACAAGTTTTAAAGTTTACAGCAAGTTAATCTGTCTTGCTTGCTCTTCCTAAACACACTGATTTATAGAACATTTTGAACACTACTTTTACTGGTAAAATTATGGCTAACGTCATCATTCTCCTTGAAAACAGCAACACTGCTCTGACATAGGCATGCTGTTTTCCATATACAACGGTAAACAAAATAATTTTGCTGTACATTCCAGATTAAAAATAGAAAAAAACTCACCTGAGAGTGGAGAATAAAAAGGGGATCAGTCAATAGTTACGATACACTGACACATATTTTTTTATATTTGTGAGATCATCATTTCAATAGACTGAACAAAAGAGTGGTTGATCAGATTATTTCTTAAAATTTAAACCTATCTCAAACGCCATACCTGGAAAGGCAGGCTCTAAAAGAAATGGAGCTAAAGTATACTCATGTGCATTGTTTAACCCCATGAAAAAAAGCCTTACTGAGTGCAGGTGTGCTAAATGTATTACTCATTTTCAACAAAAAGAAAAAAAGGTAGAATTCTTTATGTTTTGAGTCATGATTTTTTGTTGAACTCCTAAGGTTTAAACTGCTATAAATTAACAATTGTTTATTTGTTAATTAACAACATTTTGTTGTTATAATCATTTGCAATAAAAAGATCATGTTTGTAACATCGACTTTAATAGTTAATGTTCTTGTGAAATATTAAATAAAGAAAAATGTATGAATAAATTAAATAACTCTTACCTGCAACCCATAGTCTATTTCTTTCCTGTCAATGGTGTATTGCACTATTGAAGCTTCACCCTTTAGAGTGAGTTCATAAGTGGGTCCCTCATCTACCTCACAAAGTATACATACTTGTTTCTTGGTATCACTGTAGCCATAAAATGTGAAAGTGACAATCTGAACTTCATTAGGATCTAAAGATCCATAAACAGGAAACACGTCAAACACCTGCCAAAATATCAAAGAGAGTCAAAAGTCACAGGCTAATTTATAAATATTAAATAAATATTGCTTCTCAAGCAAATACACTGCTCAAAAAAAATAAAGAACACTTTTTAATCAGAGTATAGCATCAATTCAATTAAACTTCTGGGCTATTGATCTGGTCAGTTAAGTAGCAGAGAGAGTTGTTAATCAGTTTCAGCTGCTTTGGCGTAAATGAAATTAACAACAGGTGCACGAGAGGGGCAACAATGAGACAACCCCCAAAACAGGCATGGTTTAATAGGTGGAGGCTACTGACATTTTTCCCTCCTCATCTTTTCTGAGTGTTTTTTCACTAGTTTCACATTTGGCTATGGTCAGTGTCACTACTGGTAGCATGAGGTGATACTTGGACCCTACAGAGGTTGCACAGGTAGTCCAACTTCTCCAGGATGGTACATCAATACGTGCCATTACCAGAAGTTTTGCTGTGTCTCCCAGCACAGTGTCAAGGGCATGGAGGAGATTCCAGGAGACAGGCAGTTACTCTAGGAGAGATGGACAGGGCCATAGAAGGTCCTTAACCCATCAGCAGGATTGGTGTCTACTCCTTTGGGCAAGGAGAAACAGGATGAGCACTGCCAGAGCCTTACAAAATGACCTCCAGCAGGCCACTAGTGTGAATGTCTATGACCAAACATTCAGAAATAGTCTTCATGAGGGTGGCCTGAGGGCCTGATGACCTCTAGTGGGCCGTGTGCTCACTGCCCGGCACCGTGGAGCTCAAGTGTCATTTGCCATTGAATACCAGAATTGGCAGGTCCATCACTGGTGCCCTGTGCTTTTCACAGATGAGAGCAGGTTCACCTTGCACACATGTGACAGACGTGAAAGGGTCTGGAGAAGCCGTGGAGAACGTTATGCTGCATGTAACATCGTTCAGCATGACCAGTTTGGTGGTGGGTCAGTGATGGTCTGGGGAGGCATATCCATGGAGGGACACACAAACCTCTATAGGCTAGACAACGGCACCTTGACTGTCATTAGGTATCGGCATGAAATCCTTGGATCCATTGTCAGACCCTATGCTGGTGAAGTGGTCCTGGGTTCCTCCTGGTGCACAACAATGCCCGGCCTCATGTGGCAAGAGTATGCAAGCAGTTCCTGGAGGATGAAGGAACTGATACCATTGATTGGCATCCATGCTCGCCTGACCTAAATCCAATAAAACACATTATGTTTCGGTCCATCCAAGAGAGCTCGGTGATGCCCTGGTCCAGATCTGGGAGGAGATCCCCCAGGACACCATCTGTATTCTCATTAGAAGCATGCCCCGCTCCCACCCGACATTGTCCGGCATGCATACAAGCACGTGGGGTCCATACAAAATACTGAGCATGATTCTGAGTTGCTGCAATAAAATTTCGGCGAAATGGACTAGCCTGTTGAATCATTTTTTCACTTTGATTTTCAGGGTGTCTTTGAATTCAGCCCTCTGTAAGTTGATCATTTTCATTTCCATCTAACAATGTGATATCCTTTCATTCCTAACACATAACTCCATGCATAACAGTATAGATATCCAGCAGGATTTTTTTTTCCTATTGAGATCTGATGTGTTTTCAAAGTGTTCCTTTAATTTTTTGAGCAGTATATTATGAACACAGTTAAGAACTGCATCAATAAAAGTTGGAGGGTAAGTTATATCCTACAAAGACAGACTAAAGACTTTTCTGAACACATTTGTCCTTTTATTTAAAAAGTAATTACCTAAATATTACATAAATTTTACAGAGTTATTGTTTTAAAGTCATAAGGTGTGCAATATAATGAGTATAATTCAAAATAATACAGCACAATCAGCATCCTACCTGTTTTTCAGTATCTTCAGAATATTCTTCTTGTGAATTGAAAGGGACACGAAGAAAATCCTGGCTCGTAGAAAAACATAATCTGTTCTCACTACCATAGAGGACTTTCTGTTAAATAAAATATCATACGTGTAGTACATCAGAGATTGTATACAAAATTACAATTAATTTTATTGTCTCGAGTCAACAGTTCAGAACATCACAAACATCACCATTGTGCTGAATGGTCGTTACAATGCCTTGTGTTTTGCTAGGACACGTGTACATGTGTGGCAAGGTATGCAACATTAACAGACTTATTTAATGTTGAGCAGCACTTGTTATCAAGAAAAGACACTGCTATGACACAGCAAAGGAGCACTAGTTTCTCAAGCAATTTCATTTATAGTTTTAGGTTGGGTGACACTATGGATCCAGAACTCTGAGCTGGAATCTGTTGCCCAGTTGTTGTCTGTGTGGTGTTAGCTGTACTGGGCATTCTGCTCCCAATGCCTCCATAGGTTTTCCTCCGAGTACTCCTTGTGTGTTACATTATGTTGGCCCATGGCCAATTCAAGAAGCACTGGGAATAAAGTTGGACACAGCTCTAGCTAGGGCACTGTTCGACTGAAGAACCCACTCACACTCCCACATTCATTAACACATGGGCCAATTTGGAACTACCGATAGCTCTAATCTTTACATCTTTGGGGATGTTGGAGGAAGGCCAGTGTATCTTGAGAAAATCCTACAGAGACATGGGGAGTGCAAGCAAACTCACAGGGACAATGTTTTGACATGGAAATCAAACTCAGGATGCTGAATTCATAAGGTGTCAGTTCTATCCAGTGCACACAAAATGGAAAACAAAATAATATGAAAACAAAAAGACTTGTTCATCCCAGAATATGTTACTCACTAGGTAAATTTCTTGTACATACTTCTGCTACTGATAACTTTTGACACTTAAACCAACCATGGGGACAGTCAAACCTGCCCTTCAAATTTGTAGAAATTAAAAAATCATGTTAATTGGTTCGCCTCTGAATACCTCCTAGATAATAAACATAGCTAATTATTATACAACAAAAGGAGCATGATACCCAAAGTTGAAACACAAATTAGAACAACTAAGTAGTATAATGTGATCTGGGACAGTCCTGTAACCTATTCAGGGTGAGTTTCTGCAGCTCCAATGCTCAGAAAGGCTAAACATTACATTAATCAGGCTCAGGAAATGGAGGAATGGATACCACATTATTTACCAAAACTGAAAATGTTTATATAATATCACCTGTAACAAATAAAATACACATTGTCCTCGCAAACAGAAAAAAATATTGATTTAGGATGACAGTTCTCTAAAGTGCACATCTGATAGGTTTACCAGAATGTTTTTAAGTCCTTCTCCTGCTTTACTTACCTCTTTAAGTAGGTTGAAGGTGTGAAGATGATGTGGTAGATCTTTAGAAGATATTCTCCCTTCTTTTGTTTCACCTGAGGAACTTACTTTTCCTACCTCACTTAGCAAGTCTTCTGAATCAATTACTGTTACTTCAGGGGATTCCGTAAGCCTAAAAAATTAATCATAACTGCTAATACTTAAAAACTCAACAATCAATAGAAATATAAAAAACATATAAATCAAATCAGCTAGAATTACATATAAAAAAGTAAACAGGATAATGTAATTGATGGAAATATGCAGTGTGTATTTACAGTATGTGTATGTTTAATTCATTTACATAATTACACACACCAGTGGTTCTGGCAACAACAATAGTGATGCCTGTTCCTTAACGTGCTTGAGTTTAACATGGTTGAGCTTTACACACATCAGTGAGTAGATTTCTATCTTCTTTCCTTCTTGTATTCTTCTTTCCAGTTTTGCTCAAGTGACAAAAAGTTAATTTCATGGAATCTGTATCTCAGTATTCATTGTTTGCAAAGAGTGTATCTGATTCAAATATACAATATACAGTACTTCCATCTGCAACTCAAAACATTCCCAAGATCACAACAGTGTTTATCTGACTGTGTTCCTGGGAACATTTTGATGTTTTAGTATACATATTTGTCCCAGTCTGATGTGCTTTACAGGGTAAAGCAGATTTTCTTCAATAATTTGCCTCTATTGATGCCCTCTAAAGCTATACCACTTAAATACTGTACTTATAATATGATCCTGCCATCACCACTGTTCAAGGTATGGACTGTCCTGCTCAGGAGATCTGCTTCTGATCTGGGCCAAACAATGTCTTTTCACTCAGCCAGTGTTCTATTTAGTGTAATCAGATCTTATGGGATGAAACTGCCAGGTCTGTTGTGATGGGTGAAATGTTAGAGAGGCAATAATCTTCTGTAGAGGTTCTCTCAATTGACCCATGGAACTCTCTCTTTTGTTAAATTGATTATTTTACTCTTGGTAAAAAAACTTTGTTTATAGTATGTTTAATGTCAGAGGATGGGCTAGTCAGTATAGCAGGTTGGATAATGGATGGATGAATGGGCTAGTGAGTCTTTTATATTACCTAATGACTGAATTGATCATGCTCTTGAAAAATTTCAACAATGTATATTTTCTGGACAAACATTTGGTGCAACCACAGGTGGATTTTATAAAGGTTTTAAGGATGAATTAGAAGAAGGACTCGATGAAAATTACAAAATCAAGTGATAAAGTACCAATTCAGGACTCAAAGTTAAATGTCCAACATTTTAAATTAAGCTTTACTATTATACAGCAACTACTATGTATATTATTGGATATGGGTAAAACCTATAGAACAAACATGAATGTTTGTTCAACAGGAGAAGGGAAAACATTAAACCAATCAAACAACTTACACCATTAACTAATGAGCTGGCAAAATACAGTAGTTACGACAGGAGCTTTGTATCCTCAAGAAGCAGTTTAGATCAGCCAGTGGAGAAGAACTGATAAATTCTGAAACATCTTGTGGAATAAGTAAAGAGAATTCATATGCATTTAAAGTAACACATATTCATACGTATACATATTGTAACCAATAGCTTCAGGCAAAGTAAGATTTAAACAAGTTACATATTAAAGGCTTATGTCCATACTTTTTATTCTCAAATAATCTGGAATGCCACGAATATTTACAAACCAAAGGTTAATAAAGTGACAAGGTTATTAAGCGGTGGTCACTCCTTTAGCCAGATGGTGAACATGCTTCTCAGGTCAAAATAATGGTGTCAGGTGATGGTGAAAAAGCAATTATGTTCATCAGAAAATTATTAATGCCAATTAACTAGCCAATTATGTCAATCAGAGAGCTATTAATGACCATTAAGCAGCCAATTATGTCCATCAGAGAGCTATTAATGACCATTAAACAGCCAATTATGTCCATCAGAGAACTATTAATGACCATTAAACATGAGAAAATATTGGTGGTGCAAGCAAAAAGAGAGGAATGGAGGAGCTGGGTGCTGAAAGTTAGATAATAATGAGAAATATGTAGAGTGTGGCAATCTTGTGATAAAAATTGTAGTAAATACGAGGTTTCGATGTTTCCACTGGACTGATGGTGCTCACTTCATTGGACTGAGTTGGCTTTGTGTTGTATGCAATAAAGTCGTATTCTGATTGCTCATCCAGAAACTCTGCGTGTTTTCTTCTAAGCAAGAATGTGTTTTTCTCCACGAGAAAAGCCAATGATCCGATTCAGAACAGAGTGACACCAGTGACAAAGGAGAGAGAGCAAGAAAGCGGGCTGCTTACATTACCAACCCCTTCGTTTTCACCAAACATCTGCTTGGGGACAAGTGCAATGGCTACCTGATAGAGTCTGCATAAGAAGTCAACCAGCAGTCATACAACAAGAGATGAGGAGCTTGAGCACTTTAATGTCCTTATTAACCCAGAACCCCCAACCACCAAGTTCAACTTGAGTAAGCCCACCTGGAAGAAGATCCAGGAGGTCGTCAAAGTGTAAATTCAGCATCTGCACCGGGGCCCACTGCTGTCCCCTACACTGTCTACAAGCGGTGTCCAAGGATCCTTCATCTGTGGAAGCTCCTGACGGTGATCTGGCGTATGGGGTGATTTGCTATGCAGTGGAGATTTGCAGAAGGTGTCTGTATTACAAAAAAAGAAAACTTAAGAAACACCAGCTATTTTCAATTCATCTCTCTACTGAGTGAAGAGGGAAAGACATTTTTAGTATCTTGTCCCAGAGGCTAACAGTGTTCCTTTTGGGCAAAAACTACATCAACACTGCAGTGCAAAGGGGAGATATACCCAGAGTCCCTGGCTGCATAGAACATACCAATGTAAGTATGCAATTCATTAGAAAGGCCCATGAAAGCAAGACAGACCTGGCCATTTTGTGTTTGGGCCTGGCTGATGCGTAAGGGTCCATACCACATAAAATCAATGGTCTAATCCTGGGCTGCTACAAAGAGTTCTGGGTGAAGGTCATGTCTGGATCAGCACCATCTCATTGGTATCATCTGGAGATGGGCATTACACTGTCTTTTTGATCATGTTCATTAAGGCCATTAACATGTTGGCAAAAACAGCAGAGGTAGAGTGTAGAGGCCCCCATACCAAGACAGGCATCTGCAGTCCCCAATTACAACATTCATGGATGACGTCACAATTATAACAAGATCTGTATCAGAAGGCAAGTGGATTCTCAAAGGCCTTAAGCAGATTTTTACTTAAACAAAGATGAGTTTCAAACCTGCCAAGCTGAGGTCCCTGGTGCTGAAGAAAGGGAAGGTTGAGAATAAGTTCTGTTTTTTACTAGCCAGATCAACCATACTGTCTATCATGGAGCTTGGGGACTGTCATTTTTAAACTAAAGAAGATCTAGAATAAATAACAATAACCCTTTTTAGAAGCATGACACACCACTCAATGGTGACCTTGAACTCTCCATACTACCATTCAACTATGAATATTTACAGTGGACCTGCTCTACACCACACTATCTGTGGATAATATCAGAAGCAAAAATGAAAAGCATCACGCTTACTCTGTGTGTTAACCTACATTACTGTGAACCATTTAACTGCCATGAATGCAACAAGGTTATCTGGAAAAGGCTTATCTGCTTCCCAAGTAATATACTGTGTGACATTAGCCCAATTTAGGTAAACCACAAATGGCTGGAGGAAATTTTTTCGGCACTTTACATGTAGTTCCTTTTGTAACCTCCCTTCACATGTGTACTAAAAGTAAAATAGTGCTACATAATCCAATTTAGTATTTAACAGGTATCATGCCTACTAAACTAGAATGTGTATATTTCATTTTCTATTAAAAAAAAGAGATCACAGATATGAAATCAGGTTTCACACTTATTCACTTCTATAAGATCTAAAGTATATCTAGATCTAGCTGTACTTACCTCTCCTTTTTTATATCATCCTGCAAAACACTCCAACAGAATCTGACAGGTAGAGGACTGCAGTTAGTCATCTCAATTGACTTGGAGCTCTCTGTGCCATTGAGAATGCAACCAAAATCGACCTCCAAGCTTGAAAAGTGAAGGTTTGGAAAATGTACCTCCCCATGTATTGATACATAGTCTTTTTGAGGGTGATCAGCATAAGTAATTGTAAGAGATTCATCTGTTTCCCAACTGTGTTTATCCTTGTGGAAAGTTGGATCAAACCGAATTAGAAGATGTAGCTCCTGATCAACTTCTAGGGTCACCGTCTAAGAAAACAAGAAATTATTCATAGTTACAGGGAGAACAGACAACTCTGTCTAAGAGGAGCATTTCATCTCTAAGTTTATGAGCGAGTTAAAGGTTCAGTTTTACTCAGAAACTGGGGATAATTTGTTATAAATGTGTAATACAACTTCTATATCACTAATGCCACGCCAGCCCAATTATGTATATGACTTCCTCTCTTCTGCATTTCATTGAATTTGTTTCTAACATCAGTAGAATGCTCCTTTGCCTACATTTTTGTAGTGATCATCCAACAAGTCTATGGCCCTTACAAAGGAAGCTTTTTAAATCCAGAAAGGTATAAAGGACTCACAAGTAGTACCTAATTATGTTTAATTATGGTAAAATGATGGTCACCTTTGTGTCGTTCATGATTAATTTGTTATTTGTATAAAGCTGGAACTTCCAAAGCACAGAGGTTTAAATACTCATGCAAACACTAACTTTTGTGCTTTGCTTCTTCAGTTAACTATTTCGAGAAAATGGTTTATTTTGACTTTGGAAATGTATTGTTACAGTGTAAGAGTTCACATTAAAATACTAAATGGATAAATATGTGTACAAATCCTTTGGCATGCAGAAAATTCTCTGCTGTATCCAGAATGTCACAGTGCCTATACTCACAGTAAGTCGCTGTGAGATGTTTAACAGTTCATGCAACTAATATAAAAGCAATCAAACATTTCTCATTACATGGAGTCAGGCCACATCTGAATACTTTCCACCTTTCAACTTGTAGCTCCTCTAATAGGGTGTAATGGAGATCCTTAGGCAGAAGTAACTGCAGTGCTACCAGGTGAGTATGGAAGCATCACTTACATTTTCAGATGTTATATATGTAGGTAGCCATCAAATCCCTTACGCTCACCCTGTGACATCTCTTATGTTTTCAGCTTATTTGAAATGAAGATGAGAAGGGGAGAAGATTGGCTTTGAGTTGAGAGTGGCATCTCTTCAATTTAATTTAAAAATTAATTCAGAAAATCCACTAAATAATAATAATAATAATAAAAGAGTAATAATTGAGCAAAAACAGAGAGAGAGAGAGAGCTTCTGTAAAAGCTGCCGCATTGTTTAAAAGACAATTATGTTAATATCTATCAGTTGTTGTCCTGCTTTTTTAGGCATTTGATTGCTCAAAAATGGGAAGAATAAGTATAGCAATAGCCAGCTGCATTTGGAGGTCTACTTTTGTGAACTTGGAATTAAATTAGATGTGGCCAGAAAAGAGCATTCCATCACCTGAATATAGACTACAGACAGGAAGCTGAATATTTCAGGTCAAATAAGCAAAATTCTGGACCATAAACGACATTGATTCCTAGGGAATTCCAAATACTGATAAAAGTGATTAAATTTCCTTTCCTTCACACAAAAGTGTGAATACATTTAAAAAATATAAGTCCCTCATATTTATAATATAAGCAAAGGGGTTCTAAAATTCATCTTTGTTCACCATAAGAAGTACAAAGTACCTCAAAAAGTGCTCAGCATTATGGTACACAGCTACAGGGACCTGGGTTCAGTGCTTAGCCTGGTCACTGACTATATAGAATTGCCACTTTTAAGCAGTGTCCTTGTTTTTTTTTCTTCCCATTTTTCCTCAATCCAAAAACATATCAGTTATGTTTATAGAAAATTTTAAATTGTTTGTATTAGTGGTGTTCAAACCACAGTTGCTTTTTGCCTTGATCATAGTGCTGTTTGAATATGTTTCAATTGCAAATAACAAACCTGGATTCAGAAATGTTGGGAATGGATACATTGTACAATATGTTGTATGTAGCAGTGGATATGCCCAAGCAGGCTAGTATAACATAAAAAATGGGTAGCATTCAAAGTAACCGAAATTTAGCTAATATAAACATCTGTGAGCTTCATCCATAGCACCAATAAGAAGACTCCTCACAGCGGAGTTCACCACCTGAAACAATCTCTTGACAAAACAAACCTCGAAATCAACATCTTAAAAACATCTTGGAGAACAGTTACAGTAAATTATATTCTTATCAAGTGCACCATATACAGTGGTGTGAAAAACTATTTGCCCCCTTCCTGATTTCTTATTCTTTTGCATGTTTGTCACACAAAATGTTTCTGATCATCAAACACATGTAACCATTAGTCAAATATAACACAAGTAAACACAAAATGCAGTTTTTAAATGATGGTTTTTATTATTTAGGGAGAAAAAAAATCCAAACCTACATGGCCCTGTGTGAAAAAGTAATTGCCCCCTGAACCTAATAACTGGTTGGGCCACCCTTAGCAGCAATAACTGCAATCAAGCGTTTGCGATAACTTGCAATGAGTCTTTTACAGCGCTCTGGAGGAATTTTGGCCCACTCATCTTTGCAGAATTGTTGTAATTCAGCTTTAATTGAGGGTTTTCTAGCATGAACCGCCTTTTTAAGGTCATGCCATAGCATCTCAATTGGATTCAGGTCAGGACTTTGACTAGGCCACTCCAAAGTCTTCATTTTGTTTTTCTTCAGCCATTGAGAGGTGGATTTGCTGGTGTGTTTTGGGTCATTGTCCTGTTGCAGCACCCAAGATCGCTTCAGTTTGAGTTGACGAACAGATGGCTGGACATTCTCCTTCAGGATTTTTTGGTAGACAGTAGAATTCATGGTTCCATCTATCACAGCAAGCCTTCCAGGTCCTGAAGCAGCAAAACAACCCCAGACCATCACACTACCACCACCATATTTTACTGTTGGTATGATGTTCTTTTTCTGAAATGCTGTGTTCCTTTTACGCCAGATGTAACGGGACATTTGCCTTCCAAAAAGTTCAACTTTTGTCTCATCAGTCCACAAGGTATTTTCCCAAAAGTCTTGGCAATCATTGAGATGTTTCTTAGCAAAATTGAGACGAGCCCTAATGTTCTTTTTGCTTAACAGTGGTTTGCGTCTTGGAAATCTGCCATGCAGGCCGTTTTTGCCCAGTCTCTTTCTTATGGTGGAGTCGTGAACACTGACCTTAATTGAGGCAAGTGAGGCCTGCAGTTCTTTAGACGTTGTCCTGGGGTCTTTTGTGACCTCTCGGAGGAGTCGCCTCTGCGCTCTTGGGGTAATTTTGGTTGGCCGGCCACTCCTGGGAAGGTTCACCACTGTTCCATGTTTTTGCCATTTGTGGATAATGGCTCTCACTGTGGTTCGCTGGAGTCCCAAAGCTTTAGAAATGGCTTTATAACCTTTACCAGACTGATAGATCTCAATTACTTCTGTTCTCATTTGTTCCTGAATTTCTTTGGATCTTGGCATGACGTCTAGCTTTTGATGTGCTTTTGGTCTACTTCTCTGTGTCAGGCAGCTCCTATTTAAGTGATTTCTTGATTGAAACAGGTGTGGCAGTAATCAGGCCTGGGGGTGGCTACGGAAATTGAACTCAGGTGTGATACACCACAGTTAGGTTATTTTTTAACAAGGGGGCAATTACTTTTTCACACAGGGCCATGTAGGTTTGGATTTTTTTTCTCCCTAAATAATAAAAACCATCATTTAAAAACTGCATTTGTGTTTACTTGTGTTATATTTGACTAATGGTTAAATGTGTTTGATGATCAGAAACATTTTGTGTGACAAACATGCAAAAGAATAAGAAATCAGGAAGGGAGCAAATAGTTTTTCACACCACTGTACTTCATATAACCAAAAACGCTAATAAACACTTTCATGGTGGTAAAATATTAGGCACAGCAATGCACCAGACTGTGTTCTAGTACAATTTCATGGTAAAAGTATCTATAAAAGTAACTGTGCAATACATTCATTTGTGAATCTTTTTCCCAATATGTTAAGAGTCCTGGTAGGATAATTGATTTCTCAGTATCACACAAGGAATCACTAGTGAACAGCATACAAGAAACCTTGTGTTTTAAAAATTAAAGCTAGTTCCCATTAGGTCACACTGCATGTCTGACCTTAAACAATGTACACACCAAAGCAGTTCTTTTCAACTGTTTCAAAACTATGGAGTAAAAAATGTAATATACTACAAGAAAATGTATTTGATTGACTCTACACATGCACTTAAGTGCAACATCATTTACAGCAGATAATCAGTAGACAGAATAATTCTAGAAAGGTGTACCTTTGACAGTGACAGCACAACATTGTCTTCTTCAGTGTAACAAATGGAATAAGGCTCTGTCACTGTAAGTATCATACTGAGCTCCAGCACAGACACATTTTTAAGTACAAGTGGCCTGAGCTGTGCTTCAAGCTCCTGTCCCGGTTGCTAAAAAAACATTGAGGGCAGTGTTAATGAAAGGTAAAATATTAAATTCACTGTAAAATAAATATTTACATTGTGTATATATACACCTAGTCATCTATTTTCACAAGCTACCCAAGTAAAACATCTGAGAATATTTTCTTGCAATAATGTTTGACTTAAAAGGTTAGATGCAATCTTACAAAGTTTTCTGAAACACTCCTGAAGTTGGTTACTGCAGCACAACATCTTTCAGTTAAAGCTTTAGAAAGACAAAGATGGATTGAACCAAAACTCACTCACATTGTATGCAGGCATAATGCATTTTTTTTTATTATTATTATTTTATATTTTATTTTATTAAAATCAAAAAACATTCCATACATGCAAGTCAAGTTTAACAAAACTGGTCTGAAAGAAATCGACCCCCGCCCATGAGAAAGAGAGCTAGGTCAGCAGGGTAGCACTATAATAATAGCAAAAAAATATATAAATAAATAAAAAGAGATAGAACAGAAAAAGAGGGGAGAGAATCCACTTCCTCAATTTAAATGCTTATTCTAAAATGTTATTTATCAGATCCTGCCAGGTTTTGAAAAAGTTTAATACAGATTCTCTAAGTGAGAAATTTGATTTTTTCCAGTTTCATATAATATATAACATCAGTTACCCACTGACTTAATAGAAGTGAGTTAGGATTCTTCCAGTTGAGCACGATACTGTAGGTCTACGTGCTAATACTGTAATAAAGGCAATTACAATTTAATTTTATTAATGAAATCAAATTTGTAAAGTGAAGTTGCTAACCTTTTCCACAAAAAAGCTCAGATGTTTCTCGGAAACTTCCAGCACAGGTGCAATAAACTGGCAGCTGACATCCACTGACATAATGCGTTCCTTCTTAGTCTGCTTACCAAGGACGGCTTTGCATATTAATCGCTCCTTTACTTCCTAAAGGATAATAAAACAAAAAGCTTAGTACGCGTTACAGAAAAAATGATCCACTGCATTTGAAATTATTAGAAATATATGCAGGATGAAAAAGTAGGAACAGCGCCACAGAAGCAATTAAGTTTATTTTACCAATATATTTGTATACACACTGTACAGTATATGCGGATAGCACAGTACTCAGCACTGCTGCAAAATAGATAGGGTGTTCTAAGATTACAATTCCATGCTGTTGAATTTTTGGGCTTTACACATTCTTCCTGTGATTACGGCAAATGAGTTTTTCTCCAGTTACTTCATTTTTTTTTTCTTACACATCCTGAAAGATTTGTATGTTAGGTTAGTTTATAGCAGCGGTTCTCAAACTGTGGGGCGCGCCCCGCTGGTGTGGTGGTGTGGGGGGTGATGCTGTACAAGGGGGGCGTCGAATAAATGAACAAGACATCAAAATTAATATTTTACATTTTTATTTCAAATTTAAATTTGCTAGCATATAATCACAACGAATGCATTATAACTAAAGTTAAAATAAAGAATTTCCAAGGTATAGATCTAATGACTAACTGACAAGCGGCCCGGCTGCGGCTGCTTTTATAGTCGCGTATTTTCAATCCAGAAAGTTCGAGACTTAACGGTATCTGTCGCGAACATTCGGGTAACAGTAGATCAGATGATAATGCGGCGCGACTGCACCACATTGGCAGCGTAGCCGATATTTACAAATTGGGTTAAATAATTTACTGCGTATTGGGTTATTTTCATGATACAGCTATCAGCGGTATAATATTTGTCAGATGAAAATACGTTCGCCTCGATTGACTTCATCGGTGTCCTCGTTTACGAGATTTTTTAAAAATTAAAACATATTTAATCGTTTCTTTTTACATAAAAATAATTAAATAAGAATAAATAATTTATTGTTTGTTTTTGGGATTAGAATTACTACCAAAAACCAAACAAGGCATTTTAACAGTTATTAAAGCACTTTAAAAAAATAAATTGCAAATATTTCATCGAAGTTAGCCGAACACATGCAAATCTTATGGAAGTAAAAATGACAGGATACCACGACACCGCACGAATATCATACCTTTGTTAGTTCATGTATCATGGTTTATTTTCATCTATCTTATATTATGCAGGGGGCGCAGAATTATTCCAGGTTTGGGCGAAATACGAAAGTTTGAGAACCGCTGGTTTATAGTAATCTATTTGTCATTGTGTGAGTGTGTGTGTCAGTGTCAATGGGTGGTACAACAGACTCCCAGTACAGATTTGGTTCATGCCTTGTGCCAGGGCTCTGGCCCTCTGCAACCTGCAGCCCTTATATTAGATTAAGAGGCTTAGAAATGTTGTGTTTCTCAAGTCAAGTCAAATTTATTTATAAAAGCACATTTAAAACAACAGATATTGAGCCAAAGTGCTGTACAAAAGGGCAGTCAAATAAACAATACAACCGATTAAATAAAAACAGATTAATCATGAATTAAAAACATCCCCCACAACCCTTACACACAATGTAAGGAGGAGGAGAAGAAGTGGGTCTTAAGCTGAGGTATAAAAACCTCAACAGAGGAAGAAGTCCTGATGCACAGAGGCAGATCATTCCAAAGCCTAGCAGCAACAAGTGAAAAAGCTCCGTCTCCCCTAGACTTCAGCTGAGATCCTGGAACTACAAGGAGTAGTTGTCCAGATGATCTCAATGCCCTTGGTGCTGAGTGGGGATGAAGGATATTGCGGGTGTATTTTGGAGCAACACCATGCAAGGCTTTAAAAACAAACAACAAAATTTTAAAATCAACACAAAATCTCACTGGTAGCCAGTGCAGAGAGGATAGTACAGGGGAGATTTGATCCTTTTTTCTAGTGTGCATTAAAAAAAACTAGCTGTTGTGTTTTGAACCAACTGAAGGAGCGACAGAGCAGATTTGGGCAATCCCACATATATGGAATTACAATAGTCTAGCAGAGACGTGATAAAAGCATGGATGGCTGCTACCAAGTCCTTCAGTGAGAGAAGAGATTTTAGTTTTGAGTTTTGCCTCAAAACTGGACTTTACTACCATGGAAATTTGTTTATCAAAGCTTAGTGATGACTCAAAGATGATAGCCAGGTTTCTGATATTATTATGAATCATTCCTGACAATGAGCCTAATTGAGTGCCAATTTCAATAGTGGAAAAAGTAGGACCAAAAACAATGACCTCTGTTTTACTTTAATTTATTTGTAAGACGTTTTGTGCCTTCAAGTATTTAATATTATCAAGGTACTCCATCAGCTTTTTTTTAACAATGAAATTATGGCAGGTCTGATTTTAAGGTATAGCTGGGTATCATCAGCATAGCAATGGTAAGCGCCACCATGTTTTTGAAAGATGGTCCCCAGGGGGAGTAGATATAGGGCAAATAAAAGAGAGGCCAAAATGGTATGAGAGGTGCAGGCTGAGAGAACTTATGGTCTTTGTTAACAGATATAGATTTACCTTTAAGGTAGGAGCTTAGAGGCCAGTAGCTTGAAAGAACTGTGGGGTCAAGAGTAGACTTCTTCGGCAGTGGCTGAACAATTTTATGTTTAATGCTGGATGGCATTATACCAGATTTTAGGCAGTTGTTAATAATAGCCAAAACAACTGGACTTATTTTATAAAGGTGTGAGGGTAAAATATCTAGCAGATAATTGGAAGGTTTCATATACAAGAGTATATCAGCTAGATGAGCAGAGGAAACTGTTTGAAAAAAGTTAAATGCCTGTGCACTGGTCTAAAGGGAGCTGGTGTTAACACACAGTGATCAGCACCTGGTTGAAAAATGCTGCATTTCTTTTTAAAGAAATTGAGAAACAGCCCACAGGTTGCAGGTGTACTCTTAGGGAAGCTGCTGACACCTGGATTTAAAAGTGTTTTCATGGTGCTAAACAGCACCCTAGGTCTCAAGGCAGCATTTGCAATTGAACAGTATAAATAATTAGATTGTGCTGCTCTCACAGCCATTTTGTAGTACTTCAAGCAAGTTCTGAGAATTTCAGAAAAAACCTCAAGTTTATCTTTCTTCCACCTATACTCAGTCTGCTTGTATTTCTATCTGAGAGCAACAGTGGTGTCATTTAACCAGGGCTGAACACTGGTTTTAACTTTGGCTGTCCTTAATTTTAATGGTGCAACCAGATCCAGTGTATCCTTGCAAGCAAAATCTGGAAGGATAATCAGATCATGAATATTAGAGTAAACAGAAAGGGCTTCTGTCACCAAGGAAAATTTAGAATCTGAAAAAATATCACAAAACTGCAGCGCTCTATCAGGATTTATATGATGTGAGTAGCGCTGTGGTTAAGTGGATCTGATTGGCTGGCGCAAAAATGTAGTTTCAAAAACAACTGCAAAGTAATCAGAAATGCTGGCATCAGAGACTTTCAGGTTGTTTACAGAAAGGCCAAGTGTTAGAACTAAGTCCAACAAATGACCTCTCTAATGTGCGGAACTCGAAACCATCTGAGTTACATTAAAAGAGTCCACAAGACCTAGGAGTTCTTTAACCAGGGGTTTTGTTGGACAGAAGACATGAATGCTCAAATCTCCTAAAATCAGCAGTCAATCAGCGCGTGACACATAAAAGATAAGAACTCCGAGAACTCCTGGACAAAATACTATACTGTTTATTCACTATAAACAAGTGAATATAGTATGGGAATGGTAAGCTCAGTTTTAAACAGCTGATCCTCAAAACTGGAGAAATTGTCTACAGACATAAGTCTACATTTAAAATGATTATGGCAAAAATGAAGCAAGCGCACCACCCTGACCAGCGATTCTAGGTGAGCTAAACAAGTTACAATCAGAAGAAGAAAGATGATGGAGAGAAACAGAGTTGCCAGAACTTAACCAAGTCTCTGACATAACTACAAATTGCAGATCTTGGGATGTAAAAAAGTCATTTAAAATGCAACATTTATTGGCCACAGATCAAAAAGATTAAGGATCTTTATAAAGCCTTCACAAAGTATTTCTTGTTCTGTTAGATTAGTCTTATTCACACATGAATATTTGAATAAATGGAGGTTATCTAAGTTAACTCCTGCACCCCTCATTCTTGATCCAGCGAGAAGGTTTCCAAAAGCAGTCAGGGAACCAAAGGGCGTAATCCACTGCAGTCTCCGACAAGATCCGTGATGGATATAGTGGGGGCATTGTATAATTCCTAAAACAACATAATTATTATATAATCCAGCTCCCAGGCAAGGCATCAAGTTCAAACTCAATAGCTCAACATGTGAATAAACAAGCGCCATGGAAATGCAGAAGCTTATCCCAATAGCCAAAAAACAGGAGATTAGGTGCCATATCCAGAATAAATGGTATATACAAAACTAGCAACTCTCAACGCTCTCATCTAATCCCCACTCGCCACCCAGCCACATGAGGTTTAAGCATGTTAGCCAGCCAGCCACAAGGTAGAACAGACAGACAACTGAACAAAAACTGAAAGAAAGTGGCGACTTACTCATGCTATGCCGGGTCAGACCAAGGTGCCAAGAGTTAAAGAGGGCTTGTGTAAACTTTATGAGAGGTAACAAGATCTTTATGAAAATGATGGAGCAACAACAGACAGATCTCCAACATTTACAGATCTCCCAAAAAGTTCAGAAAGATTAAAATGTGAAAAAATTCCCACTTTTAAAAATTCAGACGAGCAGCAGCCGACAAACACGCCCGTGTTCACTCAAACGGAACTGGAAAGTAAGTTTCTACTTTAATATACACAATATATCATAAATAGCATTCTTAACTGAAACCCATGACATTTATTATTAAAGACATTAATAACACAGTCTTGTTAATAGAATATAATGGTCAAAGGAAAAAAGCTTTGATTGAAGTAATAAAATAATATACAGGGCAAAGCTGTGTAGAGTTAAAGGGTTTTAAATGAAAACATTCAAATTCTTTACTATGCTACATTATTTAGCCCCTTCCAACGTCTGAAAGACAAAGGTTTATATAACAAAGCAGAATTCAAATTGACAGGTGTGTTCAACGTAGGACTTGCCTTTCACATGCTGTTTGCTCCTCATCACAAACCCTCTGAATAGAGATAAAGATTCATCTATGAAAGCCATCTATGACTAAACTGGCATTCAAGAGGTTACCAGGGACATGGGGACCATCAAGACAGTAGCCTAGACTTCAGAAGAAGGCTCCCAGGTGAAAGAACGCACCAAACTGTCAGCAGCAGAAATATCAGTATGGAAACACAATGAGCATCATGATCTGTTATATGTACAGCATCACCTGAACATACCATAAGACAGGATACCAGAACAAGTCAGATAAAGACACTGCCCAGGCAGAATCATGTAAATGCTCTCTCAAGATGCTAGAGGACAGAACACCAGCAGGTGGCAGGGATACCTGAATCCTTTCTAACAGGTTGTAGCATATGGTCCCACGCCAAGGTAAATGTCACTGTTCTTCTTATTTAAAAGGGGCTGAAGGGTACATTTTTACAATCCAACTCAACTGTCAGCAGTACAAGATTCTGGACTGGAAGGATCTGGACAATTTTGCTGTTTAAGGTAGGCAATATATATGAAGCAGAAATAAGTCACCCCAACCACAGAATCACAACAGAGGATTTAAAACTGCGTTATGGCCAAAGTTTTCTTGAATCTGGAGTTTGAAAGAGTCTGGAAGTTATTAGGATTTGGCTGGAGCTTTGTATTTTTACTTTGGTCCTCACTCCTCTTTTCTGAGTCAACCACATAGTAGTGACAAAACATCCATCCATCCATTTTCCAACCTGCTGAATCCAAACACAGGGTCACGGGGGTCTGCTGGAGCCAATCCCAGGGCACAAAGCAGGAACCAATCCCGGGCAGGGTGCCAACCCACCACAGGACACACACAAACACCAAGCACACACTAGGACCAATTTAGAATCGCCAATCCACCTAACCTGCATGTCTTTGGACTGTTTGAGGAAACCCACGCAGACACGGGGAGAACATGCAAACTCCACGCAGGGAGGATCCAGGTCTCCTAACTGCGAGGCAGCAGCGCTACCACTGCGCCACCGTGCCACCCTTAGTGACAAAACAACAAGGAAAATAAAAGAGGGAATCTGTCTGAAGGACTTTACTCTAGCATTATGCTTAAGTGTCTCTCCTAAAGTATCAAGTCAATCTCCTTTGGTGTGTTTTTTTGGATGTTTTGTTTTTTATTTTTTACACAATTTTTGTACTATGCTATCTCCATTTGTATCAGTTTGTCCTGATCTGAACACCAACAAACATGCACATAGCTAGGCATGTCTTATAAGGTGGTAAACTGTGCTGCTGCAGACCCACTCTTCCTCTTCAGAAGCTAGTTTGGAGGCACTGTGCTGTACGTGTGCATTCTTTTGTGGGTGCAATGGGCCCACAAACACCTGCCAGAGGGACGTTATGAACAAAGGCTGGTGGAAAGCAGGACTCGGTGATGAGATAAAGGCAATAAGACAAGAGATGACAAAAAGAGTGCTTAGAGTACGTTTGGTGTGGGCAGATTGATAAGCCCACAAGTTAGGTGTAAAGGGATTCAAAAGCCATTAAACCATTAAATTAATCTGATGCACTAAAATAAGAAATGGTTCTTAGAATGAAAAATATGCTAAAGGGTAACACTGTTTAAATATGCAAAGAGCTGCCTTTATTGTAGTGCATGTTTTATACTGCAGGATAATTGCAGCCAGATATATCTTTTTTTTTTTTTAATACAGTCTTGTTAACAGTTATGGAAGAAGCAAAGATTATTTCTGCAGCAGTTAAGTATTGGTGTTATTTTAACCAGAAAAATGATATGACTCCTTTAACAACTTCAAAAAATATTTTAAAGTAGCATCATTGATTTAACTAACTGTAGGTACTGTTCAGTACAAAAATGCTAACTTCTGCAATGTAGAAAAATTAGGTAATTCCACCTATTTTCTTTCTTTTATCATAATATGCAGTACAAATTTATAAAATAACTGAATACCTTTGGAACATTAGATGTGCCCTTCAGTACCACATCTATTGATTGTCCTGGAAAAAGCTCTGCTGTCATTGGGTATAACTTAAAAATTGGATTAGGCGAATTTTCTAGATTCTTTGAATTCAGATGTGATATGCCTTTTGTACTCCTATGAAATGTAGGACTTCGCCTACGGAAAGGGGAAAAGCCTTCTGTCATCCAAAAAAGTTCATGACATCGTCGGCCCATGTTGGTCAGCTTAAAGGGATACTGACAAATTCCAGAGCTGCAAAGAAATAGACACAGAAAGGAATTATATTGAAGGCCTGATTAATAACAGACAATATGCTATAATACTGCCTCAATGTTTACCTGAAATGTGTTCCCAAATGTATAGCTGGAGCTAAGGGTCTGTCAGCTACTATGGTGGTTCCTATTCCTTTTGCTGAAACAGGGATAAGGTGTGAGTTGCTACTTTCAATAGTAAGATGAATTTTGTCCTGAAACCATACGGTGTCATCTAGGTTGGCCACAAGATTGATCTCCGTTTCCCCTTCTGATGGGATGATACCCTCACAAGGTTCCAGCTGCCAAAGTGATTTCACATTGTCCTGAAAGAACAGTTAATTTTATTAAACATTTTATACCTCAGAGATTTATCAATTGAGAAAAAGTTTTTCAGTGCATAAATGGCTAATTTGAAAAACATCTAGTTTAAGGTTTACATATCTGACAGCGTAAGAGCAGAAATCGTACCTTGTTCACATTGGAGGTAAGGAGATAATCAGTGTACAAATTAAGGACTGGGAAGAGCACACTGGAATAACTTGGGACTAACTGTACAACTTTAGCGATTTTTAAAAGTACACTAGGTAGCAAGCAATATGGCCTTGGGATTAAAGTAACTGTTCAGTTTTTAACTTTGATTACTGTTTCAGCCTGAGAAGGTTATCTAATCTGATATTATACTATATAGACAACTGATTGAAAATTGTTTTGAATTTATTTTATTGCTGAAATGTGCGATGTTAAAAAAGGAATACCTGTATAAAGATTTAAGTTTATAACTCTGAGCAACTATAGATAGTGCACTCAACAGTTTGTCCATAAGACAGACACCTTCACAGAGGCACCACTGAGAACTAGTATTATAAATGTTATTATTAAAAACTTTACTCTTTGTAAAACACACAAGCAAAGTGCATCATACTGTTAGAAGGCACTCAGCTGCAAAATTCCATTGCAATAACAAACTATAGTTGCCATTCATATTTTCAATACAAAGTAATTACAGAATAAACTTAATTGTGTAGTACTGTATACCTAAAACACTTTCTTACATGAAAAAACATTACATTGTATTTCACAATGCAATTGCAAACTTATCAAGGAGTTCTTATCTTTAGATTGTGCAGTAATTACACAAAAAGTCATTTTAACAGTTAGAAGTGCAGTTAATGAATGATTTATGATTTTATCTAATGTAGAGAAAAGTCAAGCAAAATGACACCTTTTATTGGCTAGCTAAAAAGATTACAATATGCAAGCTTCGAGGCAATTCAGGCAAGATGTAATGATTAATGATTAATAACATGACAACGTTAAAAGATAAGTACATTACAATTCATTTAAAAGGAAAACAGTTGTGTATTTTAAATGTAAATTATATTAATGATTATACAAACAAATGACAGGTAAATACATTATTTTAAACACAATTAGTGTTTTATTAATAAGAATACTCACCATTTCTGCCACATAAAAGGCAGGAATTGGTGATTGGTTTGAAAGCTTTAGTGTCCTGGATATATTGGTTAACACTGGAACATTCCCAAAATCCACCTCCATTGTACTCACATGCACAACTGGTCCTTTTCCAATACAAGATACATGAACTGCCTGAAAATAAAGAGATTTCCTCCAAATAAGAATGCAATAATTAAATGAACTCTCAAGTATGACAAACTCTGCTCACTGTCAAAGAAAGCCACCCATAACCTCACTTAACAGCCTACAATTAGAATAACCAGAATAAGTAAGCATTTGAAGATGTGTTTAGATTTCTATAGAAACAATATACTCAATATAATTAAGACTGCAATATAAAAAACTAAGAAACAAGGATGCAAAAATAATGCAGAAATACAACCTCTCCTTCTTTAGGCAAAGATTTCAAGAAACCACTAGTATGGTCAGAAAAAAACTTTATGACACTAGAACTAAAGTACTGAAAGGCCAAACAGCAAAAAAAAGTAAATGGGCACAAATATAGCATCAGTTAGAAAGGTGTGGTGATTGGGGAACATTTTAATACACCCATTTTCAGAGAGTACAGCAGATTGTTCAGAATCCTTGGAGGACAACACTGTATTCCATCAACAAACAACTCCAAAAGAGACATTAGTGTGTCACAAGGCACATCCACTCCCTCAGTTCAAAACTGTTAAATAAACTAACGTCTAGATCATTTGCAATATGGGAGGAGACTGTGGTAGCCCAGAGGAAATCCACATGAGCAGAAAGAAGTGAATTCCCATTTTATACACTCCACATATAATAGTGGATGTGCTATCTATAGCACCATTGTGCCCTCTGTTAAGGAACAAAGTAGATGATAATAAAACAAGACAGGGAGAAAAAAAAGAGCTTGAAGACTATGACAAGCTTTAGGGAAGAACAATGTGTGTAAAGCAATGCAACAAATATGAGTCCTGAGTATGATGTAAATTATAAAAGCATGCAAAACTTTATAAAAGTTCTGCATAATATGAAAACAGAATGACTCACAAATGGTTTTTCCCGACTTCCAAAAACAGCAACATTTGCCATAATGCTGTGTTTTCCAACTGCTTTAGCCTGCAGAACCAGAGGAATTTCCAGCACACAGCAGGGATTTAAAACAGCTCGTGGATTTGGACTTGTATACTCAACTTTGGAATTCTCATCATTTTCCTACAGAGAGAAAGTGACAGGGGTATTTAAAACAGAACTCTTCTCCTAGGACAGTTAGCTATTCTGACTTTAAATCTAAACTGAAGATCCACTTGTTTTCAATGACTTTTGAACTGCTGTTGTCCATTTACATATTTTACATATTTTCTCCTATTCAGCAAGATAATCATGACACATCAGCACACCTTACACTATCACTAGCCTATAGCTTAATTTTGTTTTTTGTAATACATCATTCTTGGTTCACGATAGTGCATGCAGCTATTAGAGCAATATGAAATAAAACTTGATTCACTGATGATTGAGACAGGATTAATGACAAAAGGTCAACGTGAATTTTGACATTTGTTTAACGTGTTTCAAATGTTTCAATATACTTCTTGTATTCAATTAATAAATACTAGGCATGGTATTTTGTGAATTTGTGAATATTGCCACTTACAGAAATTCTAAGATGACTCCTTCATCATTGGCTGCTTTAATAATGATGACAAGTTGGATTACAGGAGGCTTGTGGAGGATATTATCTTGTGGTGCAGCAAGACAAGAGTTGGCGGTTGACTTCCAGTATGCCATAGGGCCTCTGAGGCCAGTCACCAATCAGGGGGAGGATGTGGAAGTGGTACAGAGCTATAAGTACCGGAGGGTTCACATAAACAGCAAATTGGGCTGGTCTGACAACACAGTGCCGCTGTACAAGAAACACCACAGCAGACTATACTGAGAAAACTCAGGCAAGATATAATATTTTTGATGTAGGGTAGTTGTGTAATATTCTGTCTAATGTATTTAATGTAAATGATAAGTATGTGACTGGGACGCATGTGTTCTCTCGAATGCCCAGGACAAATTTCTCTTAAGAGAGACAATAATGGCTAACCTAACCTAACCTAACAAACACATTTTTGGTGTATTGCATTGCCTTGGAAAAAGAGCTACAACTGACCTGAGTGATCAGGCCACAACATGCAGGCAAGCATCCCTCATTAACCACCTTAATGTTATTGTGGTAAGGGAAATTGATGAAGCATTTTTTGAACTCCAAAACAGGACTCATCAGGCGTACAGGTGGAACAACACACCTAAGGATGAAAAAACATTACAGAAAATTGAAACACAGTTGATTACAATTCAGAATGGGAAAATAAAGCATATAGAAAGAAAGAATTGCTTATTTCTATATACTATTTTCTTATTTCTACATACACTTAATTTCTAATCTATACTAATAAAAGGCAAAGCCCTCACTCACTGACTGACTGACTGACTGACTGACTGACTCATCACTAATTCTCCAACTTCCCGTGTAGGTAGAAGGCTGAAATTTGGCAGGCTTATTCCTTACAGCTTCCTTACAAAAGTTGGGCAGGTTTCATTTCGAAATTCTACACGTAATGGTCATAACTGGAAGCTGTTTTTCTTCATTTACTGTAATGGAGATGAGCTTGAAACCCGTGGGGGCGGAGTTTGACATCATCACGCCTGCCACGTAATCACGCAGTACGTAGAAAACCAGGAAGAGCCCCAAAAAGCGCTGAAGAAAACATGCATTATATAATTGAGAAGGCAGCGAAACAATAAGAAGCGAGCGAGTGATATATACAACCATATTCATGAGTTCTGCTACTTCGGAAACAAAGCACAGTGTAAACCAACACTTTAAATTAAGTTCATAGACAGGCTGCCGCTGGCGTTTGTAATTTAGTGCCTGCCCATATAAGGCCGTCCGTCAGCGGCAATCCAATAGCAAACTGCCACGGGTAAATTATTCACGGGTGTAGGACTGTGCTTATGGAGAGGAAGATGAGATAGTCAGGGTGGTGTTTGGCACAAACTCAGCGAAACTGCGAGAGAAAGTTTTAAGTACCGGGACTTCGGTAGCATTAGATACAGCCATGGACATAGCACGACATGGCAACAGCACAGCTGGGAAACATCGATGCAAGAACACCGAGCGGCTCACGTGAACTGACGCAGTGTACAGACAAAAAGCAAGAGTTCCGAAGAGCGCTGAACAAAAACTGAATTACACAATTGAAAAGGCAGCAAAAAAATATGAAGCGTCTGATACATACAAGATAAGTATGTAATAAGTACAGCTACTGCAGAAACAAAGCACACGGTGGAAAAAGTGAATGTCCCGCTAAAGGAAGACAGTGTTAAAAAAAAACCCGTGCATGCAGTGTGTCAGGTCTCAGATAAAGAAGAAGACGAGCTGTTTATTGATGCAGTAAGAAACAAATCTTTTTCATAGCTTATTTAACACACTACGTCTCCGCTGCGATACGCGGGTATATATATATGTATATATATATATATATATATACCCTGATCTACATACTCGAATAATGAATACTTTATTCGCAATCAATGATTGTTTTGGTAAAGCCATACTCAGTGTATTCATTAGATGAACGGTAAAAAAGTAAGACCGAGGGAAGGGTCATTTAGTGAGGCATGCAGGCAAAACCACATTAGCACGCGGGCTCGATGTACGAAAAAATATATCTTTTCAAGTTCTATTTAGTCCATATGTGTCAAACTCAAGGGCCACGGGCCACATCCGGCCCGGCGTGTAATTATATCCGGCCCGCGAGATCATTTTATATACTGTATTATTGTTATTAATGGCCCGGGTATATGAAGCGCTGGTAACACAATAAACTACAGATCCCATAATGCAGCGCTTCAGAAGCCTTACCGAACACTTACCGCGTTAATCAAGTCTAGCTTGCAAGTTATTGCGAAGCTAGCCCACACGATGCTTAAGAGAAAAGTTGATTCTGAAAATAGAGCCTTTAAAAACCGATGGGAGGCTGAGTATATGTTTACTGACATTGCCGTTAAACCCGTCTGTCTCATTTGTGGAGCTAATGTGGCTGTAATTACAGAATTTAATCTAAGACGGCACAATGAGACAAAACATCAGGGTAACCTGAAAGACCTGAATGCAATGCAGAAGATACAGAAAGCAGAAGAATTAAATAAGAATCTGACACTTCAGCGGACGTTTTTACCCGTGCACAATCACAAAGTGATTTCAAGTGAAGCTGCTTTTATGGGAGACACAAATGCACCAGTGCAACTTGCCCCACTTTCCCTATTGCCAAGTAATGTTGAACCAAGTCGTCACTACGGTGTTCCCAAATACGCACTTTGCTGATAAACTGAGCGCACGGCGCGTTGGTGACTTTGAAGAACAAAAAAAGTCCGTCTACATGCGGCTCGAACCTTGTGCATGTTTGGTAGCACATATCTGTGTGAGAAGCTCTTCTCAGTGATTAAGACTAACAAAACAGCACACAGGAGTCGCCTCACTAATGAGCACCTGCAGTCCATCCTGAGAATCTCCACAACACAGAACCTCACACCAAACATAAACGAACTTGTGGCCAAAAAAAGATGCCAGGCGTCCAGCTCTAAAATGACATATGAGCAAAGACAACTGAATGATTTGATTTGTTATTGCTGAAAGGAACACATTTTATTTATATTTCCAGGTTTTGTTATGCAGCATGTTCATATTTGAATTTGTATAATTTTGACAGCATATATTTTTATGCAGAGCAAAATCTTTTGGGATATTTAAAATCTAAGTTTATTTTTTATATAAAATTACATAAGAGTAAAGAAATTTGAATGTTTGTTCTTTTAACGTTTACTTTATTTCTAACTTGTATAATTTAGACAGGATATATTTTTATGGAGAGCAAAATATTATAAGTTGTTTAAGGTTTGAGTTGATTTATTCAGGAATAATATTCCTGTCTGTTTTTACCATTCCTACCAAAGATATTTCTGTCGACTAAATAAAAATTCCTTCTATTTAAAATTTAAATAGAACTTGAACAAATACGATAGTTCATAATATCCACGCAGACTTGCACGTAACAGCGGGAGTTATCCGTTTTAACAAGCAGCGTCTTGCACTGATACGAAATAGCTGTGTGTGTATATATGTAGATATGTATGTATATGTATATATATGTTTATATATGTGTGTGTGTATGTATATATATATGTATTTGTGTGTATATATGTGTGTGTATGTATGTGTGTGTATGTATATGTATGTGTATATATGTAGATATATATATATGTATGTATATGTGTGTGTGTGTATATATATATGTGTATATGTATAGATATGTACAGTAATCCCTCCTCGATCGCGGGGGTTGCGTTCCAGACCCCCCCGCGATAGGTGAAAATCCGCGAAGTAGAAACCATATGTTTGTATGGTTATTTTTATATATTTTAAGCCCTTAGAAACTCTCCCACACTGTTAACATTATTAGAGCCCTCTAGACATGAAATAACACCCTTTAGTCAAAAGTTTAAACTGTGCTCCATGACAAGACAGAGATGGCAATTCTTTCTCACAATTAAAAGAATGCAAATATATCTTCTTCTCTTCAGGAGCAGAGAATTTCAGAGAGAGAGAGAGAGAGAGAGCGCTCGCAAAGAAAAGCAAACAATCAAAAAATCAATACGTGTGCTTTTAAGTTTGCCGGCATTTTTTAGAGGAGCGTCAGTATCTTCTAAGTAAACAGCCTGTGTGCAAACAGCCCCTCTGCTCAAAATCTCCTCCGTCAAGCGCAGAGAACGTCAGAGAGAGAGAGAGAGAGCG
Organism: Polypterus bichir lapradei; assembly: GCA_026402145.1. Lineage (NCBI taxonomy): Eukaryota > Metazoa > Chordata > Cladistia > Polypteriformes > Polypteridae > Polypterus > Polypterus bichir. Next base: position 80,861,784 of record JANRMT010062806.1, read on the forward strand.
AGATTAAAGCAAACAATCAAAAAATCAATACGTGTGCTTTTAAGTTTGCCGCGGCATTTTTTAGAGGAGCGTCAGTATCTTCTAAGTAAACAGCTTCTGTGCAAACAGCCCCTCTGCTCACATCTCCTCCGTCAAGCGCAGAGAACGTCAGAGAGAGAGAGAGAGCGAGATTAAAGCAAACAATCAAAAAATCAATAAGTGTGCTTTTGGAAGCACCGCGATAAAGCGGCATTTCTTAGAGGTGCCTCCGTATTCACTAGGCAAACAGCTTCTGTCCAAACAGCACCTCTGCTCACAACCCCTCCGTCAGGCGCAGAGAATGTCAGAGAGGGTGAGATAGAGGCAGAGACAAGCAAACAATCAAGCACCGCACGGCAAACATATCGTATATCATTGAGGAGTTTTATTTAATATGTAATACATGCTCTGATTGGGTAGCTTCTAAGCCATCTGCCAATAGCGTCCCTTGTATGAAATCAACTGGGCAAACAAACTGAGGAAGCATGTACCATAAATTAAAAGACCCATTGTCCGCAGAAAGCCGCGAACCAGCGAAAAATCCGTGATATATATTTAGATATGCTTACATTTAAAATCCGCGATAGAGTGAAGCCGCGAAAGTCGAAGCGCGATATAGCGAGGGATTACTGTATATATATATGTTTATGTGTGTGTGTGTAAATATATATATATATATATTTATATATATGACAGCAACACTCATCACTCACAACAGTGACAAAACAATTACATTGACAATCATGTTACGTTATTTTCAAAATGTTTCCTTTTCTTTTTCATTGCTTCTTTAACACACTACTTCTCCGCTGCGAAGCGCGGGTATTTTGCTAGTCTATAATAATAAAAGGCAAAGCCCTCACTGACTGACTGACTGACTGACTGACTGACTGACTGACTGACTGACTCATCACTAATTCTCCAACTTCCCATGTAGGTAGAAAGCTGAAATTTGGCAGGCTCATTCCTTACAGCTTACTTACAAAAGTTAAGCAGGTTTCATTTCGAAATTCTACATGTAACGGTCATAACGGTCGATAACGGTCGACAACGTCCGCCATGTTGAACTTTCTTATTTATGGCCCCATCTTCACGAAATTTGGTATGTGACTTCCCTGCGCTAACCGAAACCGATGTACGTACTTATTTCGATGGTATGACGCCACTGTCGGCCGCCATATTGAATTTTCCAAACGTCACTAATTCTCCAACTTCCCGTGTAGGTAGAAGGCTGAAATTTGGCAGGCTCATTCCTTACAGCTTACTTTCAAAAGTTAAGCAGGTTTCATTTCGAAATTCTACGCGTAACGGTCATAACGATCAACAACGTCCGCCATATTGAACTTTCTTATTCATGGCCCCATCTTCACGAAATTTGGTAGGTGGCTTCCCTGAGCTAACCAAAACCAACGTACGTACTTATTTCGGTGGTATGACGCCACTGTCAGCCACCATATTGAATTTTCCAACATCACTAATTCTCCAACTTCCCGTATAGGTAGAAGGCTGAAATTTGGCAGGCTCATTCCTTACAGCTTACTTACAAAAGTTAAGCAGGTTTCATTTCGAAATTCTACGCGTAACGGTCATAACGGTCAACAACGTCCGCCATGTTGAACTTTCTTATTTATGGCCCCATCTTTTTGAAATTTGGTAGGCGGCTTCCCTGAACTAACTGAAACCAATGTACGTACTTATTTCGGTGGTATGATGCCACTGTCGGCCGCCATATTGAACTTTTCAACAGTCTTTGTTACTTATGGGCCCATCTTCAAGAAATTTGGTACACGGGTTCCCAACGCTAACTGAATCCTACTTACGTACATATATACGTTCATAGCCTGCAGCTTGGTCACCATGTGAGGCGGCGTTGGGTCCCCCATCCCAATGCCTCCCACGTTGTTGGCTGCCTGCCCATATAAGGCCGTCCGTCGCTCCAGTCTCTACATTCCCTTCCTTGCTTTGCCACGGGATTCACGTCTCCCTGCTGATAACTACAGCCTTTTTGTTTAATCCACGGCTTCTCCGCTGTTTTATTGTTTGTTTATTACAATTATAGTTATTGTATAGGTATTTTACACTTACTTTACATTACTCAGGTACCCATTTCCTTCATCATTCCAACCCCCATTACCATGTCTATCGAGGTAATCACCATCGATCAAAGAACTGTCACTTATCGAGTGGTTTCCATGCCGGAGATGGCACCTAACTTTTCCATTTTCTGTGTTACATATTGCACGGCCATATCAGGCTCACTCTTGATATCCGGAAGAACATTGTGTCTTATGTATTGAATGACTGGGACAGGTTCAAGGTGTGGACTGATGACGGTACAGGAGATAATTATACTACACAGGAGCACTAGAAGAGTGAAATGCTTAAGCCCTTCACCTATGGTTCTGCATGTGAGTTGATGGCTGCCGCTGAATTGTTCGGTTGGTGCTTTCAAGTGTACCAAAATGGCCAAATATTTTACACCTTTCGACAACCGCCAATGCCTCTTAAACATCTTACATTCACAGGTGACGATTTCAGTAGTGGACACTTTGATGTTTATGA